>CAXKVI010000003.1:86227946-86798272 GCA_964058755.1 Campiglossa producta | reverse complement strand
TAAAATTAAAATCAATTGCGCAGATAATTCCGGTTTAATAACCGTAATTAAGTAGTGCTACTGAAAAAAATTGAAATTTTTTTCTCAAATTTTATTAAGAAAAAAATAGTAGTAGAAATTACCAACACTCGATTAAGGAAAAGGAAGTCTCGGAACGAAAAAAGAATTCAGCAGTTAATTACTGCTTTTTAACAGTAAACACACCGTGAAATCCAACAACTACCGTTTTTGATTTTTTTAAAATAACCCCTAGTAATGCTAACTTGACAGTCAAGTTAGCACTACCACCCTCGAAAACAATTTAATTCGATTATAAATTAAAATCAATTGCGCATATAATTCCCGTTTAATAACCGTAATTAAGTACTGCTAATGAAAAAAATCGAAATTTTTTTTTTCTCAAATTTTATTAAGAAAAAGTCAAGTTAGCACTACCACCCTCGAAAACAATTTAGTTCGACTCTAAAATTAAAATCAATTACGCATATAATTCCCGTTTAATAACCGTAATTAAGTAGTGCTAATGAAAAAATCGAAATTTTTTTTTTCTCAAATTTTATTCAGAAAAAAAAAATAGTAGTAGAAATTACCAACACTCGATTAAGGAAAAGGAAGTATCAGAACGAAAAAATAATTCCGCAGTTAATTGCTGCTTTTTAACCGTAAACACATCGTGAAATCCAAAAACTACACTGATAAAAATGATTTCCTAAAAGTAAGGAAACCTCCATACAAATTCAAGTAAATGAAGGGAACAATATTGCACCAATGCCGCACTGCCTTAAAAGAAAGAAGTTGTTATACTTAAATTTACTTTTAAGTAGGGCTTGTACTTAAATGGTAGTTAAGTAATTTTAAACTTAAAAAAAAAAAAATTATTTTACACAGTTCTTATATTGCCTTCAACGAGAATCGAACTCACAACTTTTCGAATGGTAAACTCAGATGTCTACCATGAAGCTATTGAATACTTACGCTTGACAGCGTCTAATTACACCTTAGTTCTGTTTATGGAATTTCACCACTCTTACTCACGTTGCCTCCCAACATAAGGAAATATTGACTTATTTTTAATTTTTAGGATAGTTGTATACTTAATATGTAATAAAATTCCTTAAAAATTACGCGGGCAGAACGTTTTTTGCGGCGACAGCGAAAATAAATAAATATGGTCCTAAATTAAGTTAGACACTGCCTTGATATCACTGGAAAAAATGTCTTCAGCATAAGGAAATATTTACTTATTTTGAACTTAAGGACAGTTTATACTTAATAAACTTGTAAATTGATTGAAACTAGTAAAAATGTCTTTAATACTGAAATGAGTACATTGATTTACTTATGGCAAGTAGAAATGTTCTTTTAAACTAAGTAGATTTGTCCCTAAAACAGAGTTTTTTCCTTAAAAATAGGAAATTTTTTTTTTTTTTTGAAGCCTCAATTTTAGGACAATTATTTTTATCAGTGTACCGTTTTTGTTTTTTTAAAATAACCCCTAGTAATGCTAACTTGACAGTCAAGTTAGCACTACCACCCTCGAAAACAAATTAATTCGATTCTAAAATTAAAATCAATTGCGCGGATAATTCCCGTTTAATAACCGTAATTAAGTAGTGCTAATGAAAAAAATCGAAATTTTTTTCTCAAATTTTATTAAGAAAAAAAATTGTAGTAGAAATTACCAACACTCGGTTAAGGAAAAGAAAGTCTCGGAACGAAAAAAGAATTCAGCAGTTAATTGCTGCTTTTTCAATTCAATTCAATTCAATTCAATTTATTTAATAAAGTGGTTGTGTCTGTAAGACAGAGTCTTTTAAAGCACATCATCAGCCATTAATTACAAAGTTTATAAGTACTTAAAAGAGAATAAATATAATTCTTACATCTAAAGAGAGGAGTGACATTTTTATTAGGTGAGAGTAAAGAAAAGAGATGAAAGACGTATTTGCTTCGAAGACACATTAATCACGCTGAAATGAAGTGGTCATGAATCAACCCTCTGTAGTTGCTCCTACTCAGGACACCTTTAAGAGATTCAGGAAGAGAGTTCCACAGCCTTACAGCATTTACAAGAAATAGTCTCGAGGAAGACAGGTAAACATATCTGGGAATTGTCAAGTTGCGGCGCCTACAAGACCTTGAAAATTGCAGTTTTTCATAGAGGTAGTGAGGTGTTTTAAATTCAATGAGGTTAAACATAAATATACAGTTCCGAGCCGCCATATAGTCAAAAATGGTACATCCTAGGACCTTGCACTTCCAAGGAGAGATGTGATCATATCTTTTTAAGCCGTACACGTAACGCGTTATGTTATTAAAGGCAACCTCAATTTTGTGGTACGAAGCAGAATCAAGTCGACTATAAACAAGCTCTGAGTAGGTTATATGTGGCACTATAAGTTGAATGGCTAGCTTTTTTCTGGTCTCTAAGGGCGTAAACGATGAAGACATTCTTAATCTGCGCAAAACTAAATAGACATTGCTCACAACTTTATTCACGTGGTCGACACAGCTTAGCTTAGAATTAATCACAAAGCCTAGGTTTTTAATCTTGGTAGTAAACGAAAGCACACTATTACCAACAACCAATTTTGGATTATCTTCAACGTATACAGGACTATTACTGATAGGCAGCACATACGACTTTTTTGCATTCAAGCAAAGACAGTTTTCACTAGCCCATTTCGAAATCGCGGCCAAGTCGCTATTTATTCTAAAGCACAGGTCATCCACGAGACCAACACGACTAGACAAATACAATTGAATGTCGTCAGCGTAAGCATGGACATTTACAAATTGACATACAGTGAACACATCGTTGACAAAAAGACTGAAAAGAAGAGGACCAAGTACAGAACCTTGCGGCACACCAGAAGAAATAGTACATGATGAGGATGCAGAGCCGTCGCCTACCACTTTTTGAGTTCTTTCAGATAGGTAGCTAGCCATAAGCCTAACAGAGCTCTCAGAGAATCCGAAGTAGCATTTGAGTTTTTCACATAACAGGTTGTGACTTACAAACGCCTTGGAAAAATCTAAGAGACAAAGAAGTGTTAGGTCCCCATTGTCAAAGAATATTCTAATATCATCGAGTATCTTAATCATAGCAGTAGAGCAGCTGTGTCGAGGCCGGAATCCTGATTGTAGCGGACTTAGGAGATTGTGTACTTGAACATATGATGAAATTTGAGCTGCCATCAAGGACTCACACACCTTGGCAAACACTGGTATAATGCTGATAGGCCTATAATCAGAAGGTTCAGATGCAGTATTTTTCTTTGCAACAGGGACAATAACAGCCTTTTCCACTCCGTTGGGAAACAGGATGTTGTAAAACAGTGATTTATTATATGCGTGAGAGTTCCTACTATAAACGGTAACACGATCTTCACAAACTTCAAAGATATCCCATCATCCCCAATGGCATCGGACTTGATGCGCATAAGGGATTCCAAGGCCTCTTTTTCGATTACAGCTCTAAATTTAAATTTCTTCTCCGGGGCAAAGATACTTTCTAAGTTTAGGGATACTGCCCTATCCGAACTTTGACTCAAGCTACTAAAATAATTGTTCAGTATGTTAGGATCTACTTTGCACTCACTCCTTTGCTTACCATGTATTTTCATATTTTTCATGTTGCGCCATAAGTCTTTCGATGGAAGTGACGGATTCAACTTGTGTTCACAATAAATCTGTTTGGCTTTCCTAGTAACAGCGGTGGCTTTGTTACGAGCAGTTTTGTATTGCAACCAGGCAATGTCAGAGTTGGTCCTTTTCCACTTCATGTACAACCTATTACGGAGATTTATTGCAGACCTAACTTTGCTGTTGTACCAAGGGCAAGTGCTGTTCTTAACCTGAGCTTTACGCAGAGGGACGTGCTTGTCAAACATTTCACATAGAGTTTTATTTAAAAATTCAAGTTTCTCGTCAACACTAGCTCTAACCCAACACGTAGACCAAGCGACACATGAAAGGTCAACAAATAACTCATCAATATTTAAAGATTTAAAATCACGATACACAACATCAGAGGTATCGGCGGGACAATTCAGTAAACACACCGTAAAACCGAAAAACTACCGTTTTTGTTTTTTTAAAAATAACCCCTAGTAATGCTAACTTGACAGTCACGTTAGCACTACCACCCTCGAAAACAATTTAATCCGACTCTAAAATTAAAATCAATTGCGCATATAATTCCGGTTTAATAACCGTAATTAAGTAGTGCTAATGAAAAAAATCGTGAAATCCAAAAAATTACCGTTTTTCATTTTTTAAAAATAACCCCTAGTAATGCTAACTTGACAGTCAAGTTAGCACTACCCCCTCGAAAACAATTTAATTCGATTATAAAATTAAAATCAATTGCGCAGATAATTCCCGTTTAATAACCGTAATTAAGTAGTGCTAATGAAAAAAATCGAAATTTTTTTTCTCAAATTTTATTGACAGTCAAGTTAGCACTACCACCCTCGAAAACAAATTAATTCGATTCTAAATTTAAAATCAATTGCGCAGATAATTCCCGTTTAATAACCGTAATTAAGTAGTGCTAATGAAAAAAATCGAATTTTTTTTCTCAAATTTTATTAAGAAAAAAAAAAATATTAGAAAAAAATATTAGAAGAAATTACCAACACTCAATTAAAGAAAAGGAAGTATCGGAACGAAAAAATAATTCCGCAGTTAACTGCTGCTTTTCAACCGTAAACACACCGTGAAATCCAAAAACTACCGTTTCTGATTTTTTAAAAATAACCCCTAGTAATTAGGGCTCTTGATTCTAATCGATTACTCGAGTAGTCGATTACAAACTTTTGTGCTGTTTGAAAATCGAATAGCAGATATTCGATTTCAGCTAGTCGACTAGCTGTCACTAATCGAATACTAACGATTAAATCGGGTTCCCAGTTTTTACCCGGGTAATAAGGCGGCAAATTTCCACTGTAATTCGCATGCATGTTAAAGTGGTATCTGCCATTTTCGCCCATTTATTTGCTTCATTTCTTTGAAATTAAAAAAAAAATGTAACAGGAGCACAGAATATTTGTGTAGGTAGATATACAAAAATGAAAATTTGAAAAATGTATGTATGTTTGTATGAATGTAGATAAAAAAGTTTGAAAATTTTTTTTCATACTGCAAAACGTTTTATGTCAATATTATTCTTTTAGGTTTAAGTGCGCAATGTACGCATCTTTCTCTTATTCTACGTCGCCGTTTGCAAAAAGATAGTTGAAAGATTGATGCGTGGGGCAAAAAAAAGTAAAAGTACATTCAAATACACCTAATTTTCGAAAGAACTCAAAAATTACAAACATTACATAGAGCGTTTTGATGTATTACCAAAAATATACGGGAACATTAGAGTGGCAAAAAAAGTTCCACACTTTCTATCGGAATGATTAAGCTTGACAATTTATTTTTTTTTTATAGTAAAAATGCTTCTGCCGGCAAATGGAAGATTTCCAATGAAAATAAAAAGCAAATTTGACATGTGAGAAATTATAAGAACCTGCAACTCTAGCGTCTTAGTTTCTGTTTGAAAACTTTAGATTTGTAACAAACTTTTAAAATTGTTATTTGTTTCATGCGCTGCTAAGTGCTCTCCAATGCTGCTGTTATGTCATGCCGAGTTAAAATACAGGAGATGATTGAAACACGAGCTTTTAATCCAATTTAAGATTGTATAATTCCCCCTTTAAAAGCTGATGTGGTTTTTTAATATAAAAATCGCTGGGAATTATTTGGAACGCATAATAATAAAAAGAACATGCTCGTAAAATTTCTGAAATTAGCGCTTTTCGAAATTGATGATTGAATAAATATTTTATAAATTTTAAGGAAACATTTAAGCACACGCTAATAAGTTGTTCTTAATATTTGACAAGTATCAGGAGCACAGAATTTCAATGTAAGCAATTATACAAAAAAAAATTCAATAAACTGGTATGTACAGATGGGGGTTGGTGGGGCAACTACTCCCACTGTTAAATTGCATTTCGAAAATATCGTTGTGTATAAGAAAATAACTGAAAGCTAGTAGAATGCGTGTTTTTGAAGTTATTAATCAATATTACTGCAGTATTGCAGTCAAGTTACTTTATTGATGCTCTGATGCTGATACTTAAGAGATAATGAGGTCTATCAGCTATTCCGGCGGAGCTCCCGGCAGGCATAAAGGAAATAGAGTCAATAAAGATAACATCGAAATTATCGAAACATACCGCCAAATTCTCTTAAAATCGTTGGAATTTCCTCAAGATCTGTTAAATTTTCTCCCGCCGGGAGCTCCGCCGGAATAGCTGATAGACCCCATTATCTCTTAAGTATCAGCATCAGAGCATCAATAAAGTAACTTGACTGCAATACTGCAGTAATATTGATAGTAATATTAACGTTAATAACTTCAAAAACACGCATTCTACTAGCTTTCAGTTCTTTTCTTATACACAACGATATTTTCGAAATGCAATTTAACAGTGGGAGTAGTTGCCCCACCAACCCCCATCTGTACATACCAGTTTATTGAATTTTTTTTTGTATAATTGCTTACATTGAAATTCTGTGCTCCTGATACTTGTCAAATATTAAAAACAACTTATTAGCGTGTGCTTAAATGTTTCCTTAAAATTTATAAAATATTTATTCAATCATCAATTTCGAAAAGCGCTAATTTCAGAAATTTTACGAGCATGTTTTTTTTATTATTATGCGTTCCAAATAATTCCCAGCGACTTTTATATTAAAAAACCACATCAGCTTTTAAAGGGGGAATTATACAATCTTAAATTGGATTAAAAGCTCGTGTTTCAATCATCTCCTGTATTTTAACTCGGCCTGACATAACAGCAGCATTGGAGAGCACTTAGCAGCGCATGAAACAAATAACAATTTTAAAAGTTTGTTACAAATCTAAAGTTTTCAAACAGAAACTAAGACACTAGAGTTGCAGGTTCTTATAATTTCTCACATGTCAAATTCGCTTTTTATTTTCATTGGAAATCTTCCATTTGCCGGCAGAAGCATTTTTACTACAAAAAAAAATAAATTCTCAAGCTTAATCATTCCGATAGAAAGTGTGGAACTTTTTTTGCCACTCTAATGTTCCCGTATATTTTTGGTAATACATAAAAACGCTCTATGTAATGTTTGTAATTTTTGAGTTCTTTCGAAAATTAGGTGTATTTGAATGTACTTTTTCTTTTTTTTTTGCCCCACGAATCAATCTTTCAACTATAATTTTTCAAACGGCGACGTAGAATAAGAGAAAGATGCCTCCATTGTGCACTTAAACCTGAGAGAATAATATTGACATAGAACATTTTGCAGTATGAAAAAAAATTTTCAAACTTTTTTTATCTACATACATACAAATATTGCTACAAACATACATACATTTTTCAAAATTAAATTTTTGTATATCTACCTACACAAATATTCTGTGCTCTTGTTACATTTTTTTTAAATTTCAAAGAAATGAAGCAAATAAATTGGCGAAAATGGCAGATACTACTTACACATGCATGCGAATTACTTACTCGCGGAAGGTGTAATAAAAGACTCGATTTCATACATGGGCCATTATTATGCTTTAATTATAAATAAATCCATCAAAAATGGAACAGTGCCTGACCCATGGAAAATATCAACAATAGTACCAATAAGAAAGGTGAAGAATACAGTTCTAGGTGAGGAATTTAGACCGATTAACACTTTGCCAAATATTGAAAAAATCTTGGAAATAGTGGTAAAAAACCAACTTGTTGATTACCTTGAAACTAATAAAATATTTATAAAAGAACAATCCGGGTTCAGGGAAGGGCATTCGTGCGAAACGGCGCTAAATTACGTAATCTCGAGCTGGAAAGAAGAACTTAATTTAAAAAAAAGTATAGTTGCAGTGTTCATTGATCTGAAGAGAGCTTTTGAAACGATAGATAGAGATCTTATGCTTGCCAAATTAAAGAATATAGGCATTAAGGATATAGAGCTGCAGTGGTTTAAGAGCTTTCTAACAAATCGCAAACAAAAAACAGCTATAGGATCCGTGGTCTCCGATGAGGCAGCGATAAATATAGGTTTGCCACAAGGGTCAGTGTTAGCGCCTGTCCTATTTAATATCTATATAAATGACATAACCTCGGCATTGAAACATAGTAAAATTAGACTGTTTGCGGATGATGCTTTGTTGGAAGTAGGAGAATCGGATATTATGGTAGCAATGAGTAAAATGCAGGAAGATTTAGATTCACTATACAGGTGGCTTTGTAGTAATAAACTCAAACTTAATGTTAGTAAAACTAATTTTATGATAATATCTAGAACAAGTAAAAAAGAATCGCAAAACATTGACCTTCATATTATGAATACAATGATTGAGGAAGTGAGCATATTCAAGTACTTAGGCGTTCAGATTGACAATAAGTTGAAGTTTAATGATCATATTGATTATATAGTTGCCAAAATTGCTAAAAAAATTGGATTCTGGAAAAGAACATGCAAATATATAAGTAAGGAGTATAAGCTGAAAGTATATAGATCTATAATAGAACCACACTTTATCTACTGTCCAACAATATTCTTTATGGCTAGTGATGCACAAGTCGACAAATTACAGATTATGCAAAATAAAGCCATGAGATTCATCCTAAACAGTCGATATGATACTCCAATAAAGAGCATGCTCGACGCACTCAGTTGGGTCAGTGCTAAACAGCTAATATTTTATCACACCATGAAATTTGTATTTAATATGAAGCGTGGTATATTACCTGAGTATCTGAGTGATAAACTTATATATGTCAGTGAAAGTCATTCATATGCGATCAGAGAAAATGATAATTTTAGGCTACCGCGCTTTAGAACAGAAATGGACAAGCAAAATATATTTTATAAAGGTCTGAAATCTTTTAATGAACTACCTAGTCACATAAAAGAAATTACAGATTTTAATACGTTCAAAAAGTGCTTGATGGCGCACTGTAAATCCCTTCCAATAAGATAAAATTTTCACCAATATGTTCTTCTTTTTCATGATCGGTCGCTTGCGGAGTTCATATTTCCATACAACGCAGTAATAACCGGAGAAAATGATATGAGGACATTGCAACTGTTGCTGTCTATCTGATCAAGGATGGGATTATTTGTGTGGGTTCCGGAAAATCTATAAAACTCTGAACTACACTGATATGCACCGTTTGAATACATTTTTTTCCAAAATATTCAGAGAAGCGAAGCATGGGTGGAATGGAAACATGTCCTTTCCAACCACCTAAAAAGAGAGGCTCATCATACTTGATAGCAAATTACTGAGGAGGATTGGAAACTCGTTCTTTCCAACCTCCATAACAAAACAAACAATGGGGATTGGAAACACGTCCTTTCCAACCTTAAAATAACAAGGTTTCCATAACTGGTCCATTAAATGGCCAATGCTGAGTGCTGATTGGAATCGCGTGCATTCCGACAGCATATAATAAATGTTCCATAACTGGTCCATTAACGGCCAATGTTGATTGCTGATCGGAATCCTGTGCATTCTGACAGCACATAATCATAGTGGTATAAGTCATTTATAAGTACATTATAAATGTTTTAATTTTAAGTTTTAGGCTTGAAAAGCCGTAATAATAAATAAATAAATAAAATAAATAAAATTACAGTAGAAATTTGCCGCCTTATTACCCGGGTCTTCAGACGAGTAATCGACTAGTCAAAAGCAACTATTCGACTAGTCGATTAGTGATAATCGAATATTTTTGGAAACGACTAGTCGAAATCGATTATTCGACTAATCGATTTGTCGATTATCAAGAGCCCTACTAGTAATGCTAACTTGACAGTCAAGTTAGCACTACCACCCTCCAAAACAAATTAGTTCGACTCTAAAATTAAAATCAATTGCGCATATAATTCCCGTTTAATAACCGTAACTATGTTCTGCTAATGAAAAAAAACGAAATTTTTTTTTCTCAAATTTTATTAAGAAAAAGAAAATAGTAGTAGAAATTACCAACACTCGATTAACGAGAAGGAAGTATCGGAACGAAAAAAGAATTCCGCAGTTAATTGCTGCTTTTTAACCGTAAACACACCGTAAAATCCAAAAACTACCGTTTTTGATTTTTTAAAATTAGCACCTAGTAATGCTAACTTGACAGTCAAGTTACCACTACCACCCTCGAAAATAATTTAGTTCGACCCTATTATTAAAATCAATTACGCATATAATTCCCGTTTATTAACCGTAATTAAGTAGTGCTAATGAAAAAATCGAATTTTTTTTTTTTTCAAATTTTATTAAGAAAAAAAAAAATAGTAGTAGAAATTACCAACACTCGATTAAGGAAAAGGAAGTATCGGAACGAAAAAATAATTAGGCAGTTAAGTGCTGCTTTTTAACCGTAAACACATCGTGAAATCCAAAAACTACCGTTTTTGTTTCTTAAAAATAACCCCTAGTAATGCTAACTTGACAGTCAAGTTAGCACTACCACCCTCGAAAACAAATTAATTCGATTCTAAAATTAAAATCAATTGCGTAGATAATTCCCGTTTAATAACCGTAATTAAGTAGTGCTAATGAAAAAAGTCGAAAATTTTTTTTCTCGATTTTTTTTCAAAATAACCCCTAGTAATGCTAACTTGACAGTCAAGTTAGCACTACCACCCTCGAAAACAATTTAGTTCGATTCTAAAATTAAAATCGATTGCGTAGATAATTCCCGTTTAATAACCGTTGTTGTTGTTGTTGTTGTTAACAATGCATTGCCCTGTCTAGAGTGTATGATCATTCCGAAGATCTTCATCAAGCTCTTCTAAGGGGAGTCCAAGGAAACGTGCAGTTTCAACAGGGTTTGTCCAGAGGGACAGAGGGGTTAGAAGAGTAGGTTCAAATGAACAATTGAAGAGATGTAGAGTATCATGGGGGGTCCTACCACATGCAGGGCATGTGTTTGAGATTGTGTCATTAAGTCTGGACAAGTAGGAGTTTAACCTTACACTATATCCAGACCTAAGCTGTGCCAGGGTAACTCTTGTCTCCCTTGGTAAGGTGCGTTCTTCTTCAGCAATATCCGGTGGAGGACTGTTCAGAACGGGGTTCACAGGTAGAGATCCGACAAAAGTATCTACCGTCTCGGTGTGGATGTCGGTTAGAGCCCGCTTATGATTCTGCAGATCAAACGGCAAGGTAATATGATGCCGGATCTCATCATAATGTTTACGGAGATGTTTCCTTATGTCTCTCGGGGGCGGATCTATGTCCAAAAGATGACGGTTTGGATGTGCTGGCTTGTGGCAGTTCGGAAGGAATTGCTTGCTCAGCATTTCCGCATGCTCTTTTACATTGAGCAGTTTTGCCTCCTGATGGAGGTGAGACTCGGAAGACATGAGGAGACATCCCGTAGCAGTTCTGATGGCAGTATTTTGGCAGACTTGTAACTTCGTCCAGTTGGTGTTATGTACATTAGGCGACCATATGGGTGCAGCATAGTCAAAGACTGGTCGGCCAATGGCCTTATATGTAGTCAACAACGTTTCTTTGTCTTTTCCCCAAGTACTGCCGGCAAGTGACTTGAGGATCTTGTTGCGACCACGTACCTTTGAGACCATTGCAGACACATGACCAGCAAATGAGAAAGTATTATCCAATGTCATCCCTAATAACTTTGGGTGGCTGACAGTTGGTAGCTTAGTGCCGTCAACGAAAATGTCTAATTCATTTCTCACCTGGTGCGTCCACGTCGTAAAAAGCGTCGCCGTTGATTTAGTCGGAGATATCGTCAGATCTCGCTCTGTGAAAAACCTGGAAAGGTCGCAGAGGTAACCGTTGATTTTATTACAGAGTTCATCAGTATAGGGGCCCTTCCCCGTCGCCATTATTGTACAGTCGTCAGCATAAGAAACGACGGAGACACCCTCTGGTGGTGGGGGCATCTTCGATAGATAGAAATTAAACAGTGTCGGGGATAGGACACCACCCTGTGGCACCCCCTGTCTAATTCGTCTTGGTTTTGATGTTGCGTTTCTAAAGTTGACCGACGCCTGCCGCCCATTCAAGTAATTAGCGGTCCATCTCTTTAACCCATCAGGTATTTGTGTTTCTAATAGATCTTGTATGAGAGTGGCATGGTTGACTGTGTCAAAAGCTTTCGACAAGTCAAGTGCCACTAACACAGTCCTGTGATTTGGTTGGTTTTGATTTAGACCGCTATTTATTTGCGTTGTAATGGCATTGAGTGCGGTGGTGGTGCTGTGCAGCTTACGGAAGCCATGTTGATGATTAGCCAGGTGCAGATTTGCGGTGTAATACGGGAGCAAAATGGACTCTAGCGTCTTCACTACCGGCGACAAAAGTGATATAGGGCGATATGAATCGCCTATGTTTGCCGGCTTTCTAGGTTTTAATAATGGAACCACTCTCGCCTTTTTCCATATTTCAGGAATGACGAAAGTGTTCAGTGAAAGATTGAATAGAGCCGCTAAGTATTTGTGTCCCTCCTGGCCTAGATGTTTCAGCATCTTCATGGCAATGCCGTCGGGGCCGATGGATTTTGAGGGCTTAGCCTGTCTGATGGCTTCCTTGACCTCTAAGGCAGTGATGACAATGGGCGTGTTTTGGTTTTTGTATTTACGCGCCTGTCGCATGGTTCTACGTTTAGCTCTATCGGGTGGGGAATGTAGTACAAATTGTCTACAGAAGGAGTTCGCACATCCCCTAGGGTCCTTCTTCACCCTGTCACCGAAAGTAATATCTACTTTATCCTTGTGTTGTGTTGGATTAGATAGAGCTTTGACCGTAGTCCATAATTTGCCAACACCGTCAGAGAGGTTGCATTGCTCTAGGTGTTGTTTCCATTTGGCCAGTTTGTGTTTATCGACCAACCTACGAATTTCCGCGTTGAGATCCCTTATACGGGGGTCTGCGGGATTGAGACTTCGCACTTCATCTCTTTCTCTAGCCATGGCCGCTGCCTCCGCGGGGAAATTTGGTCTTATTCGAGATATTCGACCCGCAGGAATGAAGCGTCTAGAGGCCAAGTCAATGATGTTGCGGAAGTCTCGTTCGCCTTTGCGTACGTCCGTAGGAATGGATAGAGCAGCCAAGGATTCGTCCGTATATGTCTGAAAACTGTCCCAGTCCGCCTTGGTAAAGTTGATGTATGTACCATGCTCAGGTGTTATAAAGTCCGTCGGTCGTTCGATGGTAATGACTATTGGGAGATGGTCAGACGCCAACGTGAGTATGGGTCGCCAATTGGTGTTGTTCAATAGTCCTGCACTTACGATAGAAATATCTGGCGAACTATAGCAGTTACCCGATACTCTCGTTGGGGCGTCTCCGTTCAATGTACAGAAAGCCGTATCATCTATTTGTTCTGCGAGTACATGCCCCCTACTGTCTGCTGGCAAGTTTGAGTGCCACATATCGTGGTGCGCATTGAAGTCGCCCAGGATCACGCGGTTATCTCCTCGTAATAGCAAGCTAATGTCGGGGTGATAACCGGTGGGGCAACTTGAGACAGGGGGTATGTAGATGTTTATGATTTGCAGATCGACATCTCCTGTACGGATGGTAATACCTTGGCTTTCTAAGATATCATCCGTTCCTTCGATGTCGGTATCAAATAGATGATACTGTACAGAGTTGTGCGTTATGAACGCTAGACCACCTCCCAGACCTCCTGTTACTCTATGACGGTCCTTCCGGTGAATGTTATATCCACCATAGGTAATGAGGTCCGACCTTGGACTGAGCTTGGTTTCTTGGATTGCGGCAAGTTTTATGTCATATTGCGTCATCAAATTGGTTATCTCTGCGATCTTACCAGTTAATCCGTTACAGTTGTGCTGTAAGATTTGGAAGTGCGCCGGTGGGGTCGATGTCGAGTTAACCAAAGGCGTGAGACGGATGTGTTCGTCCAGGTGTTGGTAGGCGAAGACCAAGGCTGTGCCTCAGCCTAGTTAGCTGTGGACCTGGTGTAACCGGGTTGGCTGGCGTCGTAGGCTGAGGCGTGTTACAGCATGGCGCAATGAACGCATCCGTCCAAAGATTCCTGTTCGCGAGCCCAGAGCATAGATGCACGTGGCATTGGCCTAAGCAGTTATTGCATTTGACCGATGACGCGAGCGTGTATAATCTTTGCCGACAAACAGTACACGTCGAGACAGGTGCAAGAAGATGTTGATCCTGACTCACGTGTAAACGGGAGGGGGGGTGTAACGAAACAGACAGAGACTGATGCTCGGAGTTGCTCATGTTTAAACTGCTCCGGTGGGAGCAAGAGTGTTGAGCTGCTGCGCGTGATGTTGACGCCATAAGGCACGAGCAACAGTCTGGAATTTGTGTGGCGGGTATAGCAGAAATGCTGCTAGTCGTTAAGACATTATTATTATTAGTATTGCTACTAGAAGGTGGCGGTAGGGGTGCGCTTGAACGGCGCTTACCGCGGGACGCCCGACGGCGCAAACAGCAAGGGGCCACGAAAGTACTAAAGAAAGTACGGGGTCTGTGGATGTTAAGGTTAAGCCCTGAACATCCAGATTTATGGAGCCATCTCTTACACGAGAAGCATTGCACAGAATGCGACCGTTTAATATATATTTTTTTGCAACAGACACTGCATATCCATTCTTTTGGTCCGGGGTTCGGCTCAACGCCCGCCCGTAACAAAAGAATATCTTGCAGCCCTGCTGCAAGGGGGGAGGATGATAGTTTCGGAATGGGACAAAACATACTAAACAGGGTTACATTGAAAGTGACAGTCCTTGGCCGAGGTAAAACCCCGGGTGGTTCCACTGCGCAGAGATCCATGGCGATGTCCTGGGTTTTCTGCTCTGAGAAGTGACTGTACATAGGGAACCTAACGGAAATTATATGCGCAATTGATTTTAATTTTAGAGTCGGATTAAATTGTTTTCGAGGGTGGTAGTGCTAACTTGACTGTCAAGTTATTTTTAAAAAAATCGAGAAAATTTTTTTTCGATTTCTTTCATTAGCACTACTTAATTACGGTTATTAAACGGGAATTAAATTGTTTTCGAGGGTGGTAGTGCTAACTTGACTGTCAAGTTAGCATTACTAGGTGTTAGTTTAAAAAAATCAAAAACGGTAGTTTTTGGATTTGGTGTGTTTACCGTTAAAAAGCAGCAATTAACTGCGGAATTCTTTTTCGTTCCGATATTCATTCTCCTTAATCGAGTGTTGGTAATTTCTACTACCATTTTCTTTTTCTTAATAAAATTTGAGATACAAAAATTTTCGATTTTTTATTAGCACTACTTAATTACGGTTATTAAACGGGAATTATATGCGCAATTGATTTTAATTTTAGAGTCGGATTAAATTGTTTTCGAGGGTGGTAGTGCTAACTTGACTGTCAAGTTATTTTTAAAAAGTCGAGAAAATTTTTTTTTCGATTTCTTTCATTAGCACTACTTAATTACGGGTATTAAACGGGAATTAAATTATTTTCGAGTGTGGTAGTGCTAACTTGACTGTCAAGTTAGCATTACTAGGGGTTATTTTTAAAAAATGAAAAACGGTAATTTTTTGGATTTCACGGTGTGTTTACGGTTAAAAAACGGGAATTAATTAATCCCATATAGCAATATTAATTTTTTCAAAGTTGTAGTGCTAACTTGACGGACATGAGATAAGACGGTATTGGATATACGTAATACATGCCTACTTTATACGAACATAAAACGAGTTGAATTGAAGCGTTTTTTATATACGTATAGAGTCAAAATATGGCAACTGTGCAAACGTTTTTTCGATGTGCGAGCTTTTTTTGCGCATTAATTTTTTTTCGGTTAACAATCAAAAAAAAAGACCCCTAGTTTTTTATTTTTCGAAATTCGAATTATTTTCGAAGTTATGGGTATTCGAAATTTTTCGAAGGCGATTGGATTTTATTTATTTACTCGCAATCGGTTTAACCGATTTTGCTCATATTTGGTACAGTTAAAGAGGATGAATAAGTCTCCTCAATAAAATTTTTTTTACAATAAATAATTCAAAAAAAAGTTATTAGCCACTGTTTTAAACAACTAAAAAAACTTCTCAATCGCTTTCAATTGTGTTACTAGTCTTATTTTATTGTGTAATTCATAACAAAAAATAATCTAAAAAAAAAGTGTTAGTTTACCATACAACGAAAGTTACAGGCATTTTTCTGCACGCGCATCGTATTTATACCCAGCTGTACTTGTACACAGGGTATTATAACTTTGTTAGGATAACGGTTGGTTGTACAGGTATAAAGGAATCGAGATAGATATAGACTTCCATATATCAATATGATCAGGATCGAAAAAAAATTTGATTGAGCCATGTCCGTCCGTCCGTCCGTCTGTCCGTTAACACGATAACTTGAGCAAATAATGAGATATCTTCACCA
Source organism: Campiglossa producta (assembly GCA_964058755.1). Taxonomy (NCBI): domain Eukaryota; kingdom Metazoa; phylum Arthropoda; class Insecta; order Diptera; family Tephritidae; genus Campiglossa; species Campiglossa producta. The sequence goes on along the minus strand of CAXKVI010000003.1, from coordinate 86,781,863 downwards.
AATTTGGCATGCGTACTTATTTGGGTTCAGAATAGATTGCTATTGAAAATGGGTAAAATCGGACCATAACCACGCCCCTTTTTCGATATCGAAAATTTCGAAAAACGTATAAAATGGGTTAATTCAATATTAGAAGCAGCTACAATGATAAAATTTGCAATATGTATTGATTTAGATGTTCTAAGGCCGATTTTATAAAAAATTTTGAAAAGGGGGCGTGGTACCGCCCACGTATATTTGAAGAAATTTAAAAATTTTGACTCTTAATAACTTCAGAACAGTTTATGCTAGTATAACGAAATTTCGTAGAGGACATACTATTGTTGTGGTAAATTCAGCTATAGAAAATAAATGAAATCGCTTCGCGACCACGCCTACTTTTTCATAAAAGTTATATTGAAAGGAGGTGGAAATATTGAAAAGTCCATATCTAATTAACTGATTTCGCTATAATAATATAATTTGGTACATACATCAACTTTCATATTCTTTACATAATTTTTTCAAAATTTTGGAAAGTGGGCGTGGCACCGCCCACTTATGAGTCAAGCGATTTTTAAATTCGATTGCTAACAACTTCAGAACGGTGTGAGATAGATTTACGAAACTAGGTACCAGGCATGTTATGTTTATGTAGAGTACTACCACAGAAAATAAGAAAAATCGGTGAACTATCACGCCCACTTTATGTGCACAGCTGGGTATGTAATGTTCGGTTTCACCTGAACTTAGACTTCCTTACTTGTTTTCGTATGTAATGGTCATGGGTCGTCGCTACCATGCCCTACCTACCTAAAGCTATCCGTATGAAAAACATGGATTTTGATGCGCTTGTAAGGCCAGCATAGGGCATGGTAGCGACGACGCATGACCATTACATACGAAAAATACGATGCGCGTGCGGAAAAATGCCTGTAACTTTCGTTGTATGGTATACTAACACTTTTTTTATACCTTTCATGAACATGAAATGGTATTATAACTTTGGTCCGATGTTTGTAAGTATAAGAAGAAGAAGAGATAGACCCACTAATAAGTATACCGTTATGATCAGGACGATGAGTTGATTCCATTTAGCCATGTCCGTCTGTCCGTCTGTTTGTTCGCAAACTAGTCCCTCAATTTTAGAGATATCTCGATGAAATTTGGTATGGAGGCGTTATTTTATATGAGAATAATCATTCGTCGGAACCAGGAAGATCGGATCAAAACCACTCATATCTCCCATACAATCGATTGTTTCGATAAACGGATTTCGGGCTATAACTTCTGTAATTAAAGAGCTAGTAACGTGAAATTTTGTAGGTATTGATGTTTTTATATGTGAAATATCGGTGTTGAAAATCTTTGAGATGGGATAAATATTTCATATAGCTCCCATACAATCGATTGTTCCGATAAACGAATTTTGGGCTATAACTTCTCTAATTAAAGAGCTAGTAACGTGAAATTTTGTAAGTATTGATGTTTTTATATGTGAAATATCGATGTTGAAAATCATTGAGTTGGGATAAATATTTCATATAGCTCCCATACAATCGATTGTTCCGATAAACGGATTTCGGGCTATAACTCCTGTAATTATAAAGCTAGGAACGTGAAATTTTGTAAGTATTGCTATTTTTATATGTGAAATAGCGATGTTGAAAATCATTGAGATGAGATAAATATTTCACATAGCCCCCATACAATCGATTGTTCCGATAAACGGATTTTGGGCTATAACTCCTATAATTATATAGGTAGGGTCGTGAAATTTCGTAACTATTGCTCTGTTAGAAAGTGGAATGTCGATGTTAAAAATCAATTAGATTGAAAACAGCTTTCCTTACTTGTTTTAGATTATTTTTTGTTATGAATTACACAATAAAATAATACTAGTAACACAATTGAAAGCGATTGAGAAGTTTTGTTTTTTTTAGTTGTTTAAAGCAATGGCTAATAACTTTTTTTTTTTAATTATTTATTGTAAAAAAAAAATTTATTGAGGAGACTTATTCATCCTCTTTAACTGTACCAAATATGAGCAAAATCGGTTAAACCGATTGCGAGTAAATAAATAAAATCCAAAGGCCTTCGAAAAATTTCGAATACCCATAACTTCGAAAATAATTCGAATTTCAAAAAATAAATAATAGGGGTCTTTTTTTTTTTTTGATTGTTAACCGAAAAAAAATTATTGCGCAAAAAAAAGCTCGCACATCGAAAAAACGTTTGCACAGTTGGCAGATTTTAACTCATAACTAGGTAAAATATTCGGTAACTTTTTAAACAATTGAAATACGTGATATTGAATTTGACATTGCGCATACCAACAAATGTAGGTATATATTTTTTTTAAAAACAAGTATAAAAGGTCAGTTTTGAGAAACTGTGAATGAAAAATGTGCTCGAAATTAAATTAAAAAAAAATTGTGGATCCACCACTGACTGACGTTTAACGATAAGAGTTTGATGAAAGTAACAAAACAGTATGCTAACAGGCAAGGTTGTTGGGTTGCTCCTGGTCCATGATAACCGCGTGATCCTGGGCGACTTCAATGCGCACCACGACATGTGGCACTCAAACTTGCCAGCAGACAGTAGGGGGCATGTACTCGCAGAACAAATAGATGATACGGCTTTCTGTACATTGAACGGAGACGCCCCAACGAGAGTATCGGGTAACTGCTATAGTTCGCCAGATATTTCTATCGTAAGTGCAGGACTATTGAACAACACCAATTGGCGACCCATACTCACGTTGGCGTCTGACCATCTCCCAATAGTCATTACCATCGAACGACCGACGGACTTTATAACACCTGAGCATGGTACATACATCAACTTTACCAAGGCGGACTGGGACAGTTTTCAGACATATACGGACGAATCCTTGGCTGCTCTATCCATTCCTACGGACGTACGCAATGGCGAACGAGACTTCCGCAACATCATTGACTTGGCCTCTAGACGCTTCATTCCTGCGGGTCGAATATCTCGAATAAGACCAAATTTCCCCGCGGAGGCAGCGGCCATGGCTAGAGAAAGAGATGAAGTGCGAAGTCTCAATGCCGCAGACCCCCGTATAAGGGATCTTAACGCGGAAATTCGTAGGTTGGTCGATAAACACAAACTGGCCAAATGGAAACAACACCTAGAGCAATGCAACCTCTCTGACGGTGTTGGCAAATTATGGACTACGGTCAAAGCTCTATCTAATCCAACACAACACAAGGATAAAGTAGATATTACTTTCGGTGACAGGGTGAAGAAGGACCCTAGGGGATGTGCGAACTCCTTCTGTAGACAATTTGTACTACATTCCCCACCCGATAGAGCTAAACGTAGAACCATGCGACAGGCGCGTAAATACAAAAACCAAAACACGCCCATTGTCATCACTGCCTCAGAGGTCAAGGAAGCCATCAGACAGGCTAAGCCCTCAAAATCCATCGGCCCCGACGGCATTGCCATGAAGATGCTGAAACATCTAGGCCAGGAGGGACACAAATACTTAGCGGCTCTATTCAATCTTTCACTGAACACTTTCGTCATTCCTGAAATATGGAAAAAGGCGAGAGTGGTTCCATTATTAAAACCTAGAAAGCCGGCAAACATAGGCGATTCATATCGCCCTATATCACTTTTGTCGCCGGTAGTGAAGACGCTAGAGTCCATTTTGCTCCCGTATTACACTGCAAATCTGCAACTGGCTAATCATCAACATGGCTTCCGTAAGCTGCACAGCACCACCACCGCACTCAATGCCATTACAACGCAAATAAAAAGCGGTCTAAATCAAAACCAACCAAATCACAGGACTGTGTTAGTGGCACTTGACTTGTCGAAAGCTTTTGACACAGTCAACCATGCCACTCTCATACAAGATCTATTAGAAACACAAATACCTGATGGGTTAAAGAGATGGACCGCTAATTACTTGAATGGGCGGCAGGCGTCGGTCAACTTTAGAAACGCAACATCAAAACCAAGACGAATTAGACAGGGGGTGCCACAGGGTGGTGTCCTATCCCCGACACTGTTTAATTTCTATCTATCGAAGATGCCCCCACCACCAGAGGGCGCCTCCGTCGTTTCTTATGCTGACGACTGTACAATAATGGCGACGGGGAAGGGCCCCTATACTGATGAACTCTGTAATAAAATCAACGGTTACCTCTGCGACCTTTCCAGGTTTTTCACAGAGCGAGATCTGACGATATCTCCGACTAAATCAACGGCGACGCTTTTTACGACGTGGACGCACCAGGTGAGAAATGAATTAGACATTTTCGTTGACGGCACTAAGCTACCAACTGTCAGCCACCCAAAGTTATTAGGGATGACATTGGATAATACTTTCTCATTTGCTGGTCATGTGTCTGCAATGGTCTCAAAGGTACGTGGTCGCAACAAGATCCTCAAGTCACTTGCCGGCAGTACTTGGGGAAAAGACAAAGAAACGTTGTTGACTACATATAAGGCCATTGGCCGACCAGTCTTTGACTATGCTGCACCCATATGGTCGCCTAATGTACATAACACCAACTGGACGAAGTTACAAGTCTGCCAAAATACTGCCATCAGAACTGCTACGGGATGTCTCCTCATGTCTTCCGAGTCTCACCTCCATCAGGAGGCAAAACTGCTCAATGTAAAAGAGCATGCGGAAATGCTGAGCAAGCAATTCCTTCTGAACTGCCACAAGCCAGCACATCCAAACCGTCATCTTTTGGACATAGATCCGCCCCCGAGAGACATAAGGAAACATCTCCGTAAACATTATGATGAGATCCGGCATCATATTACCTTGCCGTTTGATCTGCAGAATCATAAGCGGGCTCTAACCGACATCCACACCGAGTCGGTAGATACTTTTGTCGGATCTCTACCTGTGAATCCCGTTCTGAACAGTCCTCCACCGGATATTGCTGAAGAAGAACGCACCTTAGTGTAAGGTTAAACTCCTACTTATCCAGACTTAATGATACAATCTTAAATACATGCCCTGCATGTGGTAGGACCCCCCATGATACTCTACATCTCTTCAATTGTTCATTTGAACCCACTCTTCTAACCCCTCTGTCCCTCTGGACAAACCCTGTTGAAACTGCACGTTTCCTTGGACTCCCCTTAGAAGAGCTTGATGAAGATCTTCGGAATGATCATACACTCTAGACAGGGCAAAGCATTGTTAACAACAACAACAACAACAACACCATTCTCACCCATAAAACTTGGGGTTATCCAATAAAGGGTCGTGGTACCTCCCATACAAACTAAATTTTTTAAGCAGAATATCTGTGAAAGGTTTCAAGGTAGGGACCTGAAAATTGGTATAGAAAGCCTTCTTCAATGAAAAGCCTTCTTACACATAAAATAAGGGTAATCGGAAAAGGGGGCGTGGCACCTCCCATACAAACTGAATTTTTCAAGGTGAATATCTTCAAAGGTGTTTAAGGTAGGAACATGAAAATTGGTATAGAGCTATAGGATAACAACACCATTCTCACCCATAAAACTTGGGGTTATCGAAAAAGGGGGCGCGGTACCTCCCATACAATCTTTAATTATTTTGGTTGTTAATCTATATATATAAAAATGAAATGGTGTTCAGTCGTTACGCTAAAAATCGATAACGGCTGAACCAAATCATATACTTCCTTTAGGGGGGAAATACTTCATAGTCGATATCTCTGGAAGTATTCATGTTAGACCACTGAAATTTGGTAAGGGATTATATGAGATCGACCCCTACCACCTCCAAAAAAGCTGGGGATAACGAAAACGAAGGAAACATTTCATAGGCCATATCTCTGCAAGTATTTATGTTAGACCACTGAAATTTGGTGAGGGTTTATATGTGATCGATCCCTAATACCTCCCAAAAAACTCGAGTTAACGATAAAGGGGGCGTGGCACCTCCCATACGAATAAAATACTTCATAGTCCATATCTCTAGAAGTATTTAGGTTAGACCACTGAAATTTTGTGAGGAGTTATATAAGATCAATCCCGGACACCTCCAAAAAAAACTGGGGATAAGGAAGAAGGGGGCGAGGTTTCTCCTATATGAAGGAGATAGGGATATGGTTTAAAATAGATATAGGGATCGGGTTAGAGAAACAGACAGGGAAATAAATTTGTGGCAGGACAACGTCTGCCGGGTCAGCTAGTTCAATTATAAATGTTAACCAAAAGTTAGTTGGTTCGATAACCGATTCAACTACATATGTTAACCATATGCTAGCTTGTTTGTTGACTTATTCAAAGAATAATTTTAACAGCTTGTTAACCAAAACATTTACTGTTTCATAACATAATGTTAGCTACATGTTAGCAGTTTCCATAACCATGTCAACAACTACTATTAACAACATGTTAGCCAAAACATTGACGACTTTAACGAATGGCTGTTAACTACATTTTAACCAAAACATTAGCCAGAGTTTGAAAGGGAAATTTTTTATTTTGAAGAGTGCAGGTATACTTTATAGCAAATGGAAAATTCAACAAGTGCAAGGGAGAGGCAAAGTATATATATGGTTAAAATTTTCACACGCCCTGAACAAAATTAGCTACTTCGGTAACCGTATGAAAAATTAATGAAACCAACTATTTAACTTGGTTGCTAGCCGGTATCTGGTTTGCAGGGGTTGATTCCGAATTAGTCAATTTTTTAAAAACTATTTGACGATCGTTTATGCCATTGAAAAAAAAATTAAATAAAAATAGAGAAAAACTAATTTCATTTCATTTTTTTCAATGCACGTCTTGCTCCAATAAACATTGCGATGTCCTAGGACTGGACCACCTACTCCAACCTTCAGTTTATTCCTGCTACTCCACGGAGTACCTACAGTTAGTTTACTTTGCAATGTCCAATGTTGTTATTCCTTGGAGTATATACTGCCAGAGAAATGATCCGACTTTCAAAAAGCTGAACGTGGTCCGATGAGGTATACAAAGGATTACTATTGGAGTACTCCAATATCAAAAAATTGGAACACATAATCCAACGATTTTTGCAGGGTAACAAGTGAAGCCCTCACCTATCCAGAACGAACCCCGAAGTGCAAAATATTGGCCTGGCATGTGGCTTTTCTCACGACACTAACCATTGATTGACCTGGTCCTCTGAGCATTCTCTTCTAACACCAATCTCACCTATGTCAAACCATAATGAAACCTATAAAGGCTGGTTTTCATTAGGTCAAATTTCATCGACTTTATCGAGATTTGGTTGCTTATTTCGATACAGTCGATAGAATTTGTCAAAATTTGACCTAATGAAAACCAGGTTTAAGGGTTTCTTTTAATCCCGTAAGAATAGATTGATAACAATTTAGACCAATAGGCGTTACGTCTGGGCAGGGATATGTTTCGTTACAACAAGAACAACGGAAATAAAACCCGTCTTTTGAGCTATCTCCCATAATTTTAGATAATTGGTATTTGTTTCCTTTAGGGGTCAACTGCTAATAAATTAGCTAAAAAGCGCTTGGGGACTCGTGATCCTGAGGCCAAAACCAGTCTTTTGAGCTATCCGCCATAATTGTAGCTAATTTATTAGCAGTTGACCCCTAAAGGAAACAAATAACATTGATTAGCAGGAAACAAACACCAGCATATGAATCGGTTCACCACCACCTGCTTTCTAATCTCTCCAAATTGGCAGTGACGGCCAAATTTATTTACACTATCGCCTTAAAGTAGTTAACAAAAACGAAACGTTTAGTTTGTTTTTTAGGTCTTGATGTAATATTTTATACTGTCCACTTACTTAAAAGTTTCAGCTATTTATTTTTATAATCTCTCAAACCTTGGTTAATTTATTTTATTAGAAAAATCCGTGGCAAAATCTAACGAGGTGAGGGCACAAACTAATCTGATTGACACATTTTCTCGAGTTTTGATAGTTCGACCATATGGCAGTTTGCATGGTGTCACATGTTAAATCTATATTGAACATCCACGAGTCGCGATCTTTAAGGCCTGTTTACATCATTGTTCAATTTTGAAATCAATTTTCGTTGCATGTATAGTTGATTCCGAATTAGTCAATTTTTTTGAAAACTATTTGACGATCGTTTGTCATTGAAAAAAAAAAAATTAAATAAAAATAGAGAAAAACTAATATCATTTCATTTTTTTTTTCAATGCACGTCTTTCTGAACACCGCACCCAGAACTGCCACGGGTTTATAGGCAGGAACTCAACAACATCCACATAGAGATGGTCATCACTTTTATTAGCTCCCGCCCGAAGAATGCCGTCCTGCAACAGCAAGCCCACCGGTTGCTGCGTAGGAACACAATCTTCCGAGAGTGTTCAGACACACTCTCGTTTAACTCTGATGTGGGTAAGGTAACCCTGCAGAAATCGAGAGTACTCCAAATGTAATCCTTTTATATATAAAAATAGTGCTCCAATAAACATTGCGATGTCCTAGGACATAGGTTCCCTATGTACAGTCACTTCTCAGAGCAGAAAACCCAGGACATCGCCATGGATCTCTGCGCAGTGGAACCACCCGGGGTTTTACCTCGGCCAAGGACTGTCACTTTCAATGTAACCCTGTTTAGTATGTTTTGTCCCATTCCGAAACTATCATCCTCCCCCCTTGCAGCAGGGCTGCAAGATATTCTTTTGTTACGGGCGGGCGTTGAGCCGAACCCCGGACCAAAAGAATGGATATGCAGTGTCTGTTGCAAAAAAATATATATTAAACGGTCGCATTCTGTGCAACGCTTCTCGTGTAAGAGATGGCTCCATAAATCTGGATGTTCAGGGCTTAACCTTAACATCCACAGACCCCGTACTTTCTTTAGTACTTTCGTGGCCCCTTGTTGTTTGCGCCGTCGGGCGTCCCGCGGTAAGCGCCGTTCAAGCGCACCCCTACCGCCACCTTCTAGTAGCAATACTAATAATAATAATAATAATGTCTTAACGACTAGCAGCATTTCTGCTATACCCGCCACACAAATTCCAGACTGTTGCTCGTGCCTTATGGCGTCAACATCACGCGCAGCAGCTCAACACTCTTGCTCCCACCGGAGCAGTTTAGACATGAGCAACTCCGAGCACCAGTCTCTTTCTGTTTCTACGTCTCACCCCCCCTCCCGTTTAATTTCTCACGTGAGTCAGGATCAACATCTTCTCGCATCTGTCTCGACGTGTACTGTTTGTCGGCAAAGATTATACACGCTCGCGTCATCGGTCAAATGCAATAACTGCTTAGGCCAATGCCACGTACATCTATGCTCTGGGCTCGCTAACAGGAATCTTTGGACGGATGCGTTCATCGCACCATGCTGTAACACGCCTCAACCTACGACGCCAGCCAACCCGGTTACACCAGGTCCACAGCTAACTAGGCTGAGGCACAGCCTTGGTCTTCGCCTACCAACACCTGGGCGAACACATCCGTCTCTCACGCCTATAGTTAACTCGACATCGACCCCACCGGCGCACTTCCAAATCTTACAGCACAACTGTAACGGATTAACTGGTAAGATCGCAGAGATAACTAATTTGATGACGCAATATGACATTAAACTTGCCGCAATCCAAGAAACCAAGCTCAGTCCAAGGTCGGACCTCATTACCTATGGCGGATATAACATTCACCGGAAAGACCGTCATAGAGTAACAGGAGGTCTGGGAGGTGGTCTAGCGTTCATAACGCACAACTCTGTACAGTATCATCTATTTGATACCGACATCGAAGGAACGGATGATATCTTAGAAAGCCAAGGTATTACCATCCGCACAGGAGATGTCGATCTGCAAATCATTAACATCTACATACCCCCTGTCTCAAGTTGCCCCACCGGTTATCACCCCGATATTAGCTTGCTACTACGAGGAGATAACCGCGTGATCCTGGGCGACTTCAATGCGCACCACGACATGTGGCACTCAAACTTGCCAGCAAACAATAGGGGGCATGTACTCGCAGAACAAATAGATGATACGGCTTTCTGTACATTGAACGGAGACGCCCCACCGAGAGTATCGGGTAACTGCTATAGTTCGCCAGATATTTCTATCGTAAGTGCAGGACTATTGAACAACACCAATTGGCGACCCATACTCACGTTGGCGTCTGACCATCTCCCAATAGTCATTACCATCGAACGACCGACGGACTTTATAACACCTGAGCATGGTACATACATCAACTTTACCAAGGCGTACTGGGACAGTTGTCAGACATATACGGACGAATCCTTGGCTGCTCTATCCATTCCTACGGACGTACGCAAAGGCGAACGAGACTTCCGCAACATCATTGACTTGGCCTCTAGACGCTTCATTCCTGCGGGTCGAATATCCCGAATAAGACCAAATTTCCCCGCGGAGGCAGCGGCCATGGCTAGAGAAAGAGATGAAGTGCGAAGTCTCAATCCCGCAGACCCCCGTATAAGGGATCTCAACGCGGAAATTCGTAGGTTGGTCGATAAACACAAACTGGCCAAATGGAAACAACACCTAGAGCAATGCAACCTCTCTGACGGTGTTGGCAAATTATGGACTACGGTCAAAGCTCTATCTAATCCAACACAACACAAGGATAAAGTAGATATTACTTTCGGTGACAGGGTGAAGAAGGACCCTAGGGGATGTGCGAACTCCTTCTGTAGACAATTTGTAGTACATTCCCCACCCGATAGAGCTAAACGTAGAACCATGCGACAGGCGCGTAAATACAAAAACCAAAACACGCCCATTGTCATCACTGCCTCAGAGGTCAAGGAAGCCATCAGACAGGCTAAGCCCTCAAAATCCATCGGCCCCGACGGCATTGCCATGAAGATGCTGAAACATCTAGGCCAGGAGGGACACAAATACTTAGCGGCTCTATTCAATCTTTCACTGAACACTTTCGTCATTCCTGAAATATGGAAAAAGGCGAGAGTGGTTCCATTATTAAAACCTAGAAAGCCAGCAAACATAGGCGATTCATATCGCCCTATATCACTTTTGTCGCCGGTAGTGAAGACGCTAGAGTCCATTTTGCTCCCGTATTACACCGCAAATCTGCACCTGGCTAATCATCAACATGGCTTCCGTAAGCTGCACAGCACCACCACCGCACTCGATGCCATTACAACGCAAATAAATAGCGGTTTAAATCAAAACCAACCAAATCACAGGACTGTGTTAGTGGCACTTGACTTGTCGAAAGCTTTTGACACAGTCAACCATGCCACTCTCATACAAGATCTATTAGAAACACAAATACCTGATCGGTTAAAGAGATGGACCGCCAATTACTTGAATGGGCGGCAGGCGTCGGTCAACTTTAGAAACGCAACATCAAAACCAAGACGAATTAGACAGGGGGTGCCACAGGGTGGTGTCCTATCCCCGACACTGTTTAATTTCTATCTATCGAAGATGCCCCCACCACCAGAGGGTGTCTCCGTCGTTTCTTATGCCGACAACTGTACAATAATGGCGACGGGGAAGGGCCCCTATAATGATGAACTCTGTAATAAAATCAATGGTTACCTCTGCGACCTTTCCAGGTTTTTCACAGAGCGAGATCTGACGATATCTCCGACTAAATCAACGGCGACGCTTTTTACGACGTGGACGCACCAGGTGAGAAATGAATTAGACATTTTCGTTGACGGCACTAAGCTACCAACTTTCAGCCACCCAAAGTTATTAGGGATGACATTGGATAATACTTTCTCATTTGCTGGTCATGTGTCTGCAATGGTCTCAAAGGTACGTGGTCGCAACAAGATCCTCAAGTCACTTGCCGGCAGTACTTTGGGAAAAGACAAAGAAACGTTTCTTTGACTATGCTGCACCCATATGGTCGCCTAATGTACATAACACCAACTGGACGAAGTTACAAGTCTGCCAAAATACTGCCATCAGAACTGCTACGGGATGTCTCCTCATGTCTTCCGAGTCTCACCTCCATCAGGAGGCAAAACTGCTCAATGTAAAAGAGCATGCGGAAATGCTGAGCAAGCAATTCCTTCTGAACTGCCACAAGCCAGCACATCCAAACCGTCATCTTTTGGACATAGATCCGCCCCCGAGAGACATAAGGAAACATCTCCGTAAACATTATGATGAGATCCGGCATCATATTACCTTGCCGTTTGATCTGCAGAATCATAAGCGGGCTCTAACCGACATCCACACCGAGTCGGTAGATACTTTTGTCGGATCTCTACCTGTGAACCCCGTTCTGAACAGTCCTCCACCGGATATTGCTGAAGAAGAACGCACCTTACCAAGGGAGACAAGAGTTACCTTGGCACACAGGTCTGGATATAGTGTAAGGTTAAACTCCTACTTGTCCAGACTTAATGACACAATCTCAAACACATGCCCTGCATGTGGTAGGACCCCCCATGATACTCTACATCTCTTCAATTGTTCATTTGAACCTACTCTTCTAACCCCTCTGTCCCTCTGGACAAACCCTGTTGAAACTGCACGTTTCCTTGGACTCCCCTTAGAAGAGCTTGATGAAGATCTTCGGAATGATCATACACTCTAGACAGGGCAATGCATTGTTAACAACAACAACAACATGTCCTAGGACTAGACCACCTACTCCAACCTTCGGTTTATTTCTGCTACTCCATGGAGTACCTACAGTCAGTTTACTTTGCAATGTACTCCAATGTTGTTACTCCTTGGAGTATATACTGCCAGAGAAATGATCCGATTTTCAGAAAGCTGAACGTGGTCCGATGAGGTATACAAAGGATTACTATTGGAGTACCCCAATATCAAAAAATTGGAACACATAATCCAACGATTTTTGCAGGTAACAAGTGAAGCCCTCACCTATCCAGAACTAACCCCGAAGTGCAAAATATTGGCCTGGCATGTGGCTTTTCTCACGACACTAACCATTGATTGACCTGCTCCTCTGAGCATTCTCTTCTAACACCAATCTCACCTATGTCAAACCATAATGAAACCTAAAGGCTGGTTTTCATTAGGTCAAATGGTGTCAAATTTCATCGACTTTATCGAGATTTGGTTGCTTATTTCGATACAGTCGATAGAATTTGTCAAAATTTGACCTAATGAAAACCAGGTTTAAGGGTTTCTTCCAATCCCGTAAGAATAGATTGATAACAATTTAGACCAATAGGCGTTACGTCTGGGCAGGGATATGTTTCGTTACAACAAGAACAACGGAAATAGAGACCCAGTAAAGCGGATAACAAATTATCGGTCATCCTGACTAGACAATGCTTTACAACTCCAAGCCTACAGAGTACGAAGCGTTTCCAAAAGGAGCGAAAGCCCATTTGAAGGAATGATAATGGGAGCGTCTACGGGTTTAAAGGTACGGGTACACCTAGCGACACGACGCGACCCTGCAGGTTATGGGTTTAGAATATGCCCGAAGTAGGCATACCGGTCGTAAGAGGCGACTAATATGCACATAGGTAATTGACGTGCTACTCGATGGTTGATCTACGGATATGATGCCTCTCACCTCTCATTACCCATCTTCTCCTTCCTCATGGATGGAGGGATGCCATGACCTAGAAGGTTCCACTGGTCATACCAAATCGCTACCACGACAGTCGGGCAGTACCGCAAGGGAGTACCGCAGCGTACCGGGGTCATATCCGGCCAAGGACTGTCAACTTCGGCATCACTCCCCAAAACCTTCGCGGAGTGTTTTGTTGTTAACAACAACAACAACAACAACAACGCGACCAAATAGTTGCCTATTTGATCAACATTGTTGTGTCGCGTCGTGTCTCGTGGCGCTGCTGTCGCTAGGTGTACTCTGCTCCATAAGAACACATGCAAAGAATATTTGGTCGCGTCGTGTCGCGTCGCTAAGTGTACCTTTAGCTTAATTGTAAAGCGGAGCCCGCACGGAGTCCTTCCACTCTACAAAAAAACACTTTTTCCATTATCTGGGTATCTGTGTTTTAGAACGCCATAAACGCATCCTCAAGGACACTTTTCTGCATACATTTTTTAAAGGCACTTTCCCGTCGGATACGCTACGCCGGGAGTCCTACCTAACGGACTCGTTTTGTTAGATGGGACGGAATGCACAGGTTTTACTGTAGGTTTTGGTGTTGAACACGAAAAAGAAACGCCAATTAGGTTAAGTTAGGTTCAAGTGGCTGCCGCAGAGGCACACTTAGGCCAGTTTTGAAAGGCCCGTTGTGATACCACCAATACAAGGAGAGTCAGTCCCGGGACCCTGCCATATGGAAATCCCTGAGTTTTTGGGATTTTCCACATAGCAGAATCCCGGGACTGACACTCCTAAATCGACACCGCTACTCCTTCAGAGTTGAACGAATAAGAGCCAAGAGCTTTTATGGCCGCCTGGCTGAGGCTGAGAATAACGATGTCCTCGCCAATAGCGCGTTTACTTATCCAAATCGCAGCATCCAAGATTGCTGAGACTTCAGCCTGGAAGACGCTGCAGTGATCAGTGATCTGAAGGAGAGCTCAAGTTCCAGATCCCTTGAATAAACGCCTCCTCCAACTCTGCCGTCTAGCTTCGAGCCGTCAGTGTAAACAGAAATGCCGCCATTAGTAGCGGGGCAGCAATCCATCCTCTCACATTGTTCCCTGCTGGGAATGTTTGTTTTGAAACAGCTGTCTCCGACTGTTGTGGCCGAACATGGATCTGTGCTCAGAGGGAGAAAACTGTAAGATCCTAGAATACTGGAGTGTCCAGTTGTGCTTGCGCCCCAGCCAGACGTTTCCCTTAGGCGCAGAGCTGCTGCCACTGGTGCCTGGTACGCTACCAGATCGAGTAGCAGAATGCCTAGAATGGCCTGAAGAGCTTCGTTGGGCGTTGTTCTAAGCGCGCCCCTTATACAGATCATGCCAGATCTATGGACTTTACCTAACAGATTCCGATTTGTGGCCTTGCTCAGCACAGGCCACCACACCACGACTCCATATAGCATGGTAGGTCGGATAATTGCAGTGTAAATTCATCTGCATATTTTGGGACTGAGACCCCACTTTTTCCCTATGGCTCTTTTGCATGTGTAAAGTGCAACACACGCCTTCCTCCAGTGCAGAAATTCCTCCACGAAGTTCTCGTTGCCTGTCTCAGGGCTTTTTTGTAGACCCTTAGTTTAACTTTGTATTCGAGCCATTGAGGTTCCGTCGCGAGGTGTTTAGCCCTATTAAATTGCTTCCTGCAGGTTTTTCGGAGCGAGTCCAGGTCGTAGGTCCACCAATGTGACTTATGTTTACCGCGTGGGTTTGGCACAAGCTTGTTCTAAGGCATTTGAGAGCGCCGTAGTGCATGTCGTTACCAGGTCTTCCAGCTCCTCAACAGATGAGGGGGCTTGTGATGGTAGCACTGGTAGGCTGGCTAAAATTTCATTGTGTAGCTGCCAGTTGGTATTGCGTGGATTGCGTTTCATAATAGGTTGCTCTACACGAAATTCCAACACTATTTCTATATATCGGTGGTCGGAGCTTCCCCATTCGACGTGATGATTATTAGCGTCCGCTCCTATAATAAGATGACCCGTACACAAATTTGACACCAGATCTCTCACCTCCCTTTGTGGTGGAGGTTCTTCGTAGGGTATATAGACCGACGCCATCGTCAGACTGGTGCTGCCGAATGTTAAACTGGCAGCAGTAATGTCACCATTGGTATAGTTAGGTAGAAGAAAGGTGTTGAGGTCAGACTTAACCAAAATGCACGTTCTGACTTTGGCCTTCTCGCTGGCTCGGATGAGCTTGAAACCCTTAGTCCCCAATCCGCAGATCCTCGAGCTGTCGACCCAGGGTTCTTGGATGAGGACTACATCCACGTCGCCTTTAGAAAGACGACTTCTTAAAACAGCCGAGGCTACTTTAGATTTGTGCAGGTTTATCTGAAGCACCACCAACATGAGAGCTATCAGACTACCCTGCCGTCCCCATATCGTCGAGGTCTGCCCTGTCCCGAAGGCTGTCTCTCAACGACGAGTTCAGAGCAACTGCGCGATTTGGCGTAGCGGGAGCCCTGCTGTCTGAGGCTTCAGAGATATTGCGCTCAGGATGGACTGCTACAACCGTGACGTCGAGGCCTTCATCGTCCAGCAGGCTGTCTTCCATCTCCGAGTTGGCGGATAACATGCTATCCGTGTTGTTGTTGTTGTAGCGAGGTGTAGCCCTGCCTAACTGTCAGACAGGGTCACCCCGAGTGTATTGCTCTTGGCCGGGTCGATATAAGAAAACGGCCCGGGTCGTTTCGGCACGATGGGTACAGCACAAGTACTGGTACCGTTCTCGTAGAACCGGCAATACAAGAAACTAGCCGTGTAGGCTATGTAGGTCATTTAGCGTTACCCAGGATGCACCAACTGAGAGGCGACCTACTTTTACACCCCTATCCGCGTCGAACCCCCCGGTTTCCTCTTGCGGTACTTCGATTTCCGAGTCTCCCGGAGCAGTCGCGATGGCAGCGCGCTGTGCATCGCCACGGTATACGTGGATGACTATCTGACTTAAACTATAGTGCACTAGCTAATTACACCTTTTAAGGGGCTCGAGTGCCTCCTTATTCATGGTGAAGACCACTTGTCTGTCAGGCCCTACCGCATCCCCAACCAGAGTGACACTCCAGTCCTGCGTCGGGAGGGCGGATTCATAATCCGCAGCATGGTGAGAATTCTCTCAGGCCAATTAATAGAGAAACAATTTTTTTTTAACTTTTTTATTTACAAATTTTTTTATAAAAATCTGACAAATATTTACATCCCTCAATTCGTAAACAAAACCCAGGGTTGTACAGAAGTTGAATGATAAGTTGAACAAAAGTCGGCTGGCTACCAACTTTGTTGCATGCAATTTTGCAAGACCCGTTGACACGAGTCAATTTTCAGTATCAACATGAAATTGAACGAAAAATCGAGCAATGTAAACGGGACTTTACTGATGGATTGTAGCATAACAAATTAAAGAGTCGAATACATAAAGCTTTGTTAACCTCGCCTGACATTTGCTACCTCAAAACTTTGCGTCCAACTTCAGAGGTATGCTACAATGAACGCCTTGACGCTTCTCTTTTATACATTTGTTTTCGTTATTTTTTTCTTTGCATTCGTAGTGTTTTAGTTAATTTATTAATTATATAGAGAAAAAATGAATTAATTATTATTTTCTCCAACATTTTATTCTTTAATTAAAGCAAAGTCATCAGCATCTGATTGTCAAAGCAAGCAAAGCAAGCAAAATTTGAGAGTTTGCCAAATTTTAACCTTGCTCCAACTTTGAGGTCTTTAATTTGCCATGCTTCGTTTAAATACGTATACTGAACTTTTCTGTCAAAGTCAAACTTTGAGGTAAAGCCAAAATAAAGCTTTATGTAACTGACCCATAATGGACACGTTCTATATGAATTGACGCGATTTTTATGCTAATTTGTATGCTTTTTGCCTGTGTCAATTGAAGAATATTTAACAACAATGAATCAATTTCAACCAGGGAAAAATGACGTGAACCAATTTCCTATGGTGTACAAATATTTTCCATTTCGCTGTGCAAATGAGAAGGTAAATTTCGACAGTAGTAAATTTTAACATATGCAAAAAGCAGTGCGAAAAGTGATTTCTTGTGAATAAATTTCAAATGTACATATTTTTCATGCGTTTATATTGCGAATATTTGGCATTGTATTCATGCCAATTCTAAACAATTTTTCACTAGTGAACCGGTGCAAACCCTTTCACCTTTTCATACATTTTTGCTCCCAAATTATATGAGAGCGAGAAAATCCGCAAAGTGAGAAATTGTTTAGAATTGGCATGATTATATTTTAGGGCCGCTTGCATAAAAGCCGATAACGACTAATCGGAGTTTAATTGACGTATTTTGTATGGTTAGCTGTCAAGTTAATCACCGAAAGCTCATGTCAAGAGCAGTGGAGAAACAACAAACGCATAAAAACACGTGCAAAAACGATATACT
The DNA here is from genome assembly GCA_964058755.1 of Campiglossa producta. Taxonomy (NCBI): domain Eukaryota; kingdom Metazoa; phylum Arthropoda; class Insecta; order Diptera; family Tephritidae; genus Campiglossa; species Campiglossa producta. Next base: position 86,763,938 of record CAXKVI010000003.1, on the reverse strand, counting down.
TATTTTCCTGGATTTTTAATTGTTTTTCCCCATGTTCCAAATCACAAATCCAAATATCTCATTGAGTATTGCCAACAGAAGGGTATCCCATGGATCCTCTGCTGTGTCGCGAACATCTTGAGGTAGTACGAACATAAATAACAGGGGGAGCATCTCCTGGAGTTTATTAGTAGTCACAATATCAGTGTAATGAACCGTGGTAATGAACCCACTTTTGTTAACGCTATGGGCCTTACTCTATGCAGCCAAAACATGGCCTTCGCTGTCACAAATTGGCACGTCTCGAGGGAGGAATCAATGTCGGACCACAAACATATTGTATTCGACTTGGGTCACTTCTCTGACCATGAGTCCGTTTTCAGAAATCCGAGGAAAACGAAGTGGGAACTCTTTCGCTTTACCATGGAAGAACGCGGTAATTGCTTGCACCAACCAATAACTACGGGGCGGGAGCTCGAGAGAGAGGCTGAACAGCTTCACACAGATATCACAACAGCTTTCTGCGAGAGTTGTCCCTAAGCCAAACAACGTATACAACATGATGTTCCTTGGTGGAACAAAAAGCTTGCAAAGATGTCAAGCCAGAAGGCTGTTTAATGCAGCTAAAGACACTGGATACTGGGCCTCCTAGAAATGGTCTAACTCCTTTTAATAGAGAACTTAGAAAATCTAAGAGGGCAACGTGGAGAGAACACTGCGAAAATATTAAAGATCTCCCACGGCAGTGCGGCTCCAAAAAGCCCTTGCTAGAGGCCATAGCAACGTCATTGGTACTCTGAAGAACTCAGATGGGAGCTACACGAAGCAGCCGGAAGACACATGTAAACTTTTGCTTGCTACTCACTTTCCGGACTGTATACCAGGCTATCAACACTCACATCCCGTAGTAGAGAATTCTCCAACAATTAGTGGTAGAGAAAAGAGCCTGGCGACAAAGCTAACCAATTTAACAAGGTCCAATGGGCTTTGTCGAATTTCAGTCCTTTCAAATCTCCAGGAGCGGATGGGGTCTATCCTTGTCCGTTGCAGGAAGGAATTAATTATACAGCTCCAGTCCTATCAAATTTATATAGAGCATCCCTGCTGTAAGCCCAATGATCACTCGCTGGGTCCTGGCCATGCTAAAGCAAAGAAAAATCAGCTTTGAGCTAGGAGGCTGTGCTGGCTCAATCGTGGCCACAAGAGGATGCCCTCAGGGAGGTGTACTTTCTCCTCTACTGTGGACCCTAGTCATAGACGAACTTCTTTTTGAAGGGCAATGGCTTCGACGTACAGGGATATGCGGATGACTTAGTAGTCTGCGTAACAGGAATGCATGAAGAAACATTATCCGATCGCATGCAACAAGCCCTGCGCATCATTGAAAGATGGTGCGCTAACAAAGGGTTATCTATCAACCCAAATTAAACAGTCTTGGTGCCTTTCACGAGGCGAAGAAAGCTTTCTATATTAGAGCCGTCCCAAGAAGGCAGCCGCATAGGTTTTTCGACGGAAGCGAAATACCTAGGGGTAACATTGGGCCCCTACATGGAATGCTCATTTGGAGGCCACCATAAATAAAGCAACGAGAGCCTTTTTCGCCTGCACTAGACCTTATGGCAAAACATGGGGGCTGTCTCCCAAAATGACGTACTAGTCATTTAATACAGTTGTGAACGCAATAGTCACATACGCTTCTCTAGTCTGATGGCCTAAGACTGCTCAAAGAACAGCGGCAACAGAGTTAAGTTAGCTGCATAGGCTAGTCTGTGTCGGTATAACAGGTGCAATGAGAACGTGCCCTGCTGATGCTTAAAGTGGCCTTGTGGGAATACCTCCTTTCCCTATTCTGATAGAGAAGGAGGCCGCACATGCTCCATTGAGACTTCAAAACATTTCCGATCTAAAAATCGGAAATATGACAGGACATATGAAGATAGTCAAGAATTTCATAAATAGTCCTATATTGCAAGTAAGTGATGCAATAACTCCTACGTTCAGGATCATGCGAAACTTTGAAGTTTCGATCGTAGTTCGAGTGCTCTGGGACACAAGGAATCCTTATGCTGAATCCGATTCGGAGATTTGGTATACGGATGGATCGAAGCTAGAAGATGGTAAAACGGGAGCTGGTATCTATGGACCAAATTACAAAAAATCGGTACCGATGGGTAACTACCCCACTATCTTTCAAGCGGAAATCCACGAAATAGAATTATGTGGCAGAGAATGCCTCCGAAGAAGACTATCCTCTAGGCGAATCTACATTATGTCGGACAGTCAGGCCGCCCTACGTGCCTTGCAATCTTAAGCGGGCTACTCACCTGCCAATAAATGTCGAACTCCATATAAAAAAACGCTCAAGAAATAGTCAAGAAATGTTTTCACACGTCAAATTTTCTTGAGCCAATACTCAGCTCATAAAAAAAAATACTACAATATGCTCGTATAAATTTCTTGAGGTAAATGTGCAGATTCAGAGCAAAGGTGAGTACATATTTCGCTACAAATGTTTTATACATTTTTACAATAGTAATTTGCAATAAAATGGAAAATTTTGTAAACATCAAAATTTCTTGAGCAGGCATAAGAAACATATGCTCCTTTTTCTTCCTTTTTCTTGTCAAACTCCATATAAAAAAACGCTCAAGAAATGGTCAAGAAACGTCACACGTCAAATTTTCTTGTGCCAATACTCAAGTCATAAGAAAAAATACAGAAATTTTCGATAGTTGGCAACGCCGGTTTACCTCAAGAAATAAATAAGATCGTATATATTTCTTGAGGTAAACGTGCAGATCCACGGCAAAGGTGAGTACATATTTCGCTAAACATGTTTTATATATTTTTATGATAGTAATTTGCAAAAATATGGAAAACGTGGTAAACGTCAAAATTTCTTGACCGAGTACAAGAAATATATACTCCTTTTTTTCTTGAGGCATTTTTTGGCAGGTGGGTAGCCCGCTTTACACTATAACCTCGAAGCTTGTCGATGAGTGCGTCGCAGTCCTTAATAATCTGTTAGGTTGGGTCCCAGGGCATGACGGCAACGAAAAAGCAGATCACCTGGCAAAACATGGTTGCAGCATTATATGGTCCGGAACCCTTTTGTGGACTCATGAAGGCCCACGTAAAGGAGACCATAAGCAACTGGGAAAATAAACAGTTTAGGCGGCATTGGCTCTTTATAGAACCCTCAGAAAGAGCATCAGCCAGGCTCAATAATCTAAGGAGGGTGGATCTAAGAACCCTAACTGGGTATTTAACGGGACATTGCGGTCTGCGTTATCACCTGAGTAAAGCGTTCAGCAGAATCAGTACGTCAGTACGTTGAAACAACTGAGAGCAAAGTAGACTGTGGGTGTTTGTATGCGTACCGCCAGATACGACGGATACGTCAAAGTAGAATATGCTCTAAAATTGACGTACGTCACGCAACTGACGTATTGGCGAAGTGATTATGTTTCCCGCTTAAGCTGAGTCTGTCAGATACAACAATTTGTCGGTTTTGCGAACTGGACGATGAAACGCTACCTAGGTGGGGTCACTCTCAATCCGTTCGTAATATGGAATAAAAAACCTGAGCAGGTGCTCAAATTGATAAAGAGACTCCGCATACAGCAATAAGCTGATAGGTCACACAATAGACCTAATGGTCGCGGTGTAATAAGGCCTTATAATAATAACAATCACAAAACTAACTAAATTTCATTTCGCAACAATTTTTTTCTAAAAAAATTAACTAAAACTCATTAAAACACGCAAACTAATTCCGTAGCTTTTCCACGAAATATGCAAAAAAAATCCCTACCGGACAGCTGTGTGGTCAGTGACAACTCAGCTGATGCTACGGTCTGAGGTTATGAATAATCACAATTCTGATAAGATTTAAAAGGCGATGGTGAAGCATCTTATGCAATCATTTGTGTACGTGTAGGGTTGCATTTCAATGCGTAAGTGAACAGCTCAGCCGTGACTTGTCAAAGAGTTGTTACTGACCAAACAGATTATTTATGTATTAGTGTGCATTAGAATTGTCAGGTAGGGATGTAAACATAAAAACAAAAATGGTGATAAGTTGACAGTCTCACACGTAACTGTATATGGAAGAAGAAGCAACCACTCTTGTCAAAATAACCATATTGTGGCCAATATTCTCAGGAATCGCTCATCTCCCACCACTAACGTATTTCCATCACTAGCGTCACTACGACAACTACAGCTGTTTAGGTACATGACGTGAGAGCGAGAGAGGGAGAGGCGGCTCGCTTATTTGCGAATGTGACACAAAGCTGAGATAACGATAGATAACCGCTTCGAGAACAGGGTTGCACGAATAACCCAGAAATGTGTAGACATTTCTAGGTGGCGAAGCTGTATCATCACTAGGGTATATAAGGCGCATAGCGAACGCACATCAATCAGTCTATTTTCAAGTGTTGTACAGTGACGTACCGAACAGTGAATTAACCCGCGATATTGTACTACGGTTTTTAGTAGTGAATAAAGGGTACTATTAATTAAGCAGAATCTCAGTGTTTTATTTGACCCCGAATTCAGTGGACTGTCAAGTTAGCATTACCAGGGGTTGTTTTTAAAAAACAAAGAGCGACAAAGTTTCTTTTTCCACGACAAATTAACGACAATTAATAGACTAGGAATAACCTTGAAATTTTAAATTGGTAATGCTAAATTGACGGACATGGTAAAAAGCATGCATCAGCTCTTATGCAGAATATGGTCAGACGAGTGCATGCCTCCGGATTGAAATTTAGGTGTGCTCTGCCCAATCCACAAGAAAGGCGATTCTGCTAACCGCACCAACTACCGCGGCATCAGTCTTCTTTATATCGCATATAAGTTTCTTTCTAGCGTGTTGTGTGAAAGGCTGAGGCCTATCGTAGACAAACTGATTGGACCTTATCAGTGTGGCTTTAGACCTGGTAAGTCTACCATCGACCAGATTTTCACGATACGCCAAATCCTGGAGAAGACCCATGATAAAAGAATCGACACACACCATCTCTTTGTAGATTTCAAAGACGGTTTTGACAGCGCAAAAAGGAGTTGCCTGTATGCCGCCATGTCTGAATTTGACTTCCCTGCAAAACTTATACGGCTTTGGCAAATAACGTTGAGCAATACCAACAGCTCCGTCAGAATCGGGAAGGACCTCTCTGAGCAATTTGAAAGCAAACGAGGCTTCAGACAGGGCGACTACCTTTCGTGCGATTTCTTCAACTTTATGCTGGAGAAGATAATTCGAGCAGCAGAGCTAAACCGCAATGGTACAATCTTTTAATTTCTAGCGTATGCCGATGATATTGATATGATTGGCCTTAACAACTGCGCCGTAAGCGTTGCCTTCTCTGGACTGGATAAGGAAGTGAAAAAAGTGGGTCTTGCGGTCAACGGAGACAAGACGAAGGATTTGCTGTCATCAAAGAAAGAATCGGCGCACCTGCGCCTTGGCAGCCGTGTCACTGTTGATAGTTACAAATTTGAAACTGTGAGGGACTTCGTCTATTTGGGAACCAGTATCAACACCGAAAATAATATCAGTCTAGAAATCCAGCGGAGAATCACTCTTGCCAACAAGTGCTACTTTGGACTGAGTAGGCAATTGAGAAGTAAAGTCCTCTCTCGAAGAACAAAGATCACGCTCTATAAGTCTCTCATCATACCTGTCCTGATGTATGGCTCAGATTCATGAAAAATGTCAAGAGAAGATGAGATGGCCCTTAGAGTATTTGAGAGAAAAGTTCTCCGCAAAGATTTATGGTCCTTCCCGTGATGCCAACGGCGAGTATCGAAAGAAATTTAACGATGAGCTGTACGAGCTCTACGCAGATCTGACCATAGTCCAAAGACTCCGCTGGCTGGGCCATGTTATGCGAATGGACAGAGAAGCTCCAGCACAGAAGGTTTTCCTATCGTCGCCTGAATTCGGCAGCAGAGGAAGGGCGAGGCCTCGACTGAGAACGAAACAACAGATGGAGATGACTTGAACTACCTTGGGGTTCCAAATTGGCGTAGGTAGGTAGGTAGGTAGGTAGAAGTGGCTGCCGCAAAGGCACACCTAGGCCAGTAATAAAAGGCCCGTTGTGATACCACCAAACACTAGGAAAGTCAGTCCCGGCCCTATGGAAAATCCCAGTGCTGTCGGGACTCTCCATATAGCCGAAACCCGGGACTGACACTCCTAACCGACACCGCTACCCCTCCTCGAACCATTTTGATAACTTGATGAAGGTCATCAAGTCCTTTATGTTTAGCTCCGCGACCTGGCTTAAGCTAACCAGGAAGGGAACTCCCAGAGAGCGCCTTCTCGCTCCGCTTAAGGCCGGGCAGTTGCAGATGAGGTGCTCCAGCGTTTTCTCTTCCTCATCATCTTTGCAACTCCTGCAGCATCGTCGGTAGGGAACGCCTAGCCTTGCTGCGTGCCTACCAATAAGGCAGTGCCCGGTTAAAACACCTATTAATATGGAGATTTCCTTCCTTTTTAGGGCGTATATGTGTCTAGATCTTTTAAGATCGCATTTTGGCCAGGTTTGCTTGGATATCCGGCACCCTGGGGCTTGTAGCCATCTTTCGTTGGCTTCGCGGAGTGTATGCTCCTTCAGCATTAGCTTGCACGTGGCAAACGGCATACCTATGCGCTCTTTATCTTGAAGAATCTGCTTGGTCGTGCCCTGCCTGGCAAGTTCGTCTGCCCTACAGTTTCCCTCAATATCCCTGTGTCCCGGGACCCATGTGAGGTTCACGCGGTTCTGTTGGGCCATCTCTTGAAGAGATCGACGACAGCTGAGCGTCAGTTCAGAGTTGAACGAGTAAGAGCCAAGGGATTTGATGGCCGCTTGGCTGTCGCTGAAAATACAGATATCCTGTCCGATGGTGCGTTCACCTATCCAAGCAACGGCGTCCATGATTGCTGAAACTTCAGCCTGGAAGACGCTGCAATGATCAGGTAGTCTAAAGGAGAGTTCTAGGTCCAAATCCCTTGAGTAAACCCCTCCTCCGACTCTGCCGTCTAACTTCGAGCCGTCGGTGTATATAAAAGTGCCGCCATTAGTAGCGGGACACCGATCTATGTTCTCCCAGTCTTCCCTGCTGGGAATGTTTATTCTAAAACAACAATCTCCGACTGTTGTGGTCGCACACCGATCTGTGCTCAGAGGGAGAAAGCTGTAAGATCTTAGAATACAGGAGTGTCCAATAGTGCTTGCGCCCCAGACGGACGTTTCCCTTAGACGCACAGCCGATGCTGCTGCTGCCCGGTACCCTTCCAGATCGAGTGGCAAAAAGCCAAGAATGGCCTGGAGAGCTTCATTGGGCGTTGTTCTTAACGCCCCGCTTATACAGATCATGCTCGATCTGTGGACTTTCCCTAACAGATTTAGGTTTGTTGCCTTTCTTAGCGCAGGCCACCATACCACGACTCCATACAGCATATTTGGCTGGATTATCGCAGTGTAGATCCATCTGCAAATTTTGGGGCTGAGCCCCCATTTTTTGCCAATGGCTCTTTTACACGTGTAAAGTGCAATGCACGCTTTCCTCTGGCGCTGGATGACATTCTCCTTCCAGTTAAGCTTTCTATCTAGAACTGTGCCTAGGAATTTGGCTTCTGGTAGGTTCAACGGTGGTATCTTGTACCGCCTGGTATAAAGGACAAGCTCCACCTTTCCTGGGTTGATGCTAAGTCCGCAGCGAGAGGACCATGAAGAAACTTCTCGCAGTGCTACTTGCATCAAGTCACACAGGGTTTGTGGGAATTTGCCCCTATATGCAATAGCTAAATCGTCTGCATATGCCACTATCTTCCCGCCCCCCCCCACCTTGTGTCTCGTAGGAGCGAGTTTACGGTGAGGTTCCATAGGAGCGGGGAGAGAACACCACCCTGAGGCGTTCCTCTTGTGACATAGCGGGAAAGATCAACTGTTCCCAGTGAAGAAACTATTTTCCTTCCCTTTAGTAGTTGATCAATTAGTCCAATAAGAGACCTATTTATGCCCAGGTTTGTTAAAGCAGTGTTAATAGCCTCCGGCCTTATATTGTTGAAAGCCCCTTCGATGTCCAGAAAGGCCTCGAGACAGTACTCCTTTTCATGCAATGATTTTTCAACAATAGAGACTAGGCTGTGGAGCGCAGTTTCCGTTGATTTACCTTTGGTGTATGCATGTTGATAGCTAGAAATAAGGTTGCTATCAATAGTAGAGGAGAGATAATCGCTAATTATCCTCTCGAAGGTTTTAAGTGCAAAAGACGAGAGACTGATCGGTCTGTAGTCTTTAGGCTCATAGTGTGAGGCCTTCCCAGCCTTTGGAATAAAGACTACCGTGGCGCTTCTCCAGGAGCACGGAATGTAATTAAGAGCCAGGCAGGCTGAATAGAGAACTACCAGCCATTTAGCTGATATTTCCAGCGTGTTTATGAGTTGTGCGGGGAAAATCCCGTCTGGCCCAGCTGCCTTGAACGGCTCAAAGCTTTTGATTGCCCACCTTACCCTTTCCTCCGTAATGGGTATGTTTACCGCCAGGTTTGTTGCAGATGCTACAGGTGCATCATACAAGTTCCCCGGAAAGTGTGTGTTCAGGAGCAGCTCCAGGGTTTCCCCTTCCGTGCTGGTCCAAGATCCGTCAGGCTTCCGTAAATAGCTAATGGCTGTTTGAGTTTTTGATAACACTCGTCTAAGTCTCGCTGTATCATCGACTTTTTCGACCCCGGTGCAGAAATTTCTCCACGAAGTTCTCTTCGCTTGCCTTAGAGCCTTTTTATAGGCCCTCAGTTTAGCTTTATATTCGAGCCATTCAGGCTCCGTACCGATGCTCTTGGCCTTGTTAAATTGCTTCCTGTTTGATATACGGAACGAATCCAGGTCGTAAGACCACCAGTGGGGTCTATGTTTGCCGCGTGGTTTTGGTACTGGACAAGCCTGCTCTAGGGCATTTGAGAGCGCCGTTGTAAAGGTCGTTACCAGATCATCCAGTTCTCCCACTGATGAGGGGGCTTGTGGAGGTAATACTGGTAGGTCCCTAGCTAATATTTGGTTATGTAGCTGCCAGTTAGTGTTGCGTGGATTTCGTTTCATAACTGGCTGCTCAACAATAAAGTCTAACACAATTTCTATGTACCGATGGTCAGAAAATGAATGCTCATCAAGAACACGCCATTTTCTGACCCACTCATAATTGGCGTAAGTTATTGCTAAAAAGGAATGACTGCGTGCTTTGATATGCAACGGCCAAAATCGCTTAGGCGGTTAAGCGCCAATAAATGATGATGATGAAAGAAATAACTATGATGCGTTAATGGGAGCCGTTGAGAGTCGTTATGGTAGCGAGCATAGAAGGCAGATACATCAAATAGAGCTACAGAACCTCTTCCAGAAGGCTAATGAAACATTGCAGGAGTTTGCATCGGACATCGAGAGGTTGGCCCATCTGACAAACGCCGAACGCACCAGCGGAATACATCGAGAGGGTGAAAATACAAAGTTTCATCAATGGAATACGTGATGTGGAGACAAAGCGAGCCACATATGCAAAACCAAAGAAATCATTTGCTGAAACCGTATCACATGCTCTAACTCAAGAAACAGCATCTCTTTTGTGCAATCCAGCGTACAAAGCTCATCGTGTGGAAGTAGAACGACCAGAATGGGTGGACGCAACCCTAGAAGCATTGAACGGGAAGCAACCGAAAAATGAAGCAGCCATGAAATGCCACAAGTGCGGATAATCTGGTCACATTGCACGTTATTGTGGATCTGGATCCAACAAATTCAGTTATGCAGGCTTGGTAAGCGCAACGCTAAAGGAGATGAGCAAATCTCCCAATTCAACCAACCGTAAAACTAAAGAGAGTCAGCCGCAAGAGGCGTAGGCTGGCTCCCGCAATTGGATGCCCCATAATCTCTGTCTCACAGATCGGAAGGAAGTCGAGTAATGTTGCTGTTGAAGGACTCGTGGACGGAAAGGTGCGTTTACTGACTGTTGATACGGGCGCATCTCATTCCATCATTCGATCCGATTTAGTCAACAAAGAAGTGAGGCCATTACATGGAGCAAAGTTGCGTACGGCGACTGGTGAGGACACCCAAGTCCAAGGAGAAGTAACATGTGAAATCGCAATTGGGAATGTCACCGTACTGCACAATTTTATAGTGGCAGATATTGTTGATGAGATCATAGTTGGTGTGGATTTCTTAAGCAACCAAGGCATCAAGATCGACATGCAAAACAGGACTATGAGGTATAAGAACATGGATGTGCCACTCAATTTTGGTTACGAGAACAAGTAAATCAGTAAGCGGGTCCTCGTGGAAGAAATCCAACAAATTCCACCGAAGTCGGAGGCGATCGTTTGGGCAAGGATTGATGAAGGCTACGGGACAAACAAATTGTGGGTGGTAGAGGCAGCAAACAAATCAAAGACGGATATACTAGTAGGAAAAACACTGGCTATGACAAAACAAGATGGACGTTTACCGGTAAGAGTACTAAATGAGTTCAGATCGCCGACCAAGCTTTCCAAAGGAGATATATTGCGGAAATGTCAGGAGGTGGAGGTGGTTATAAATTGTGAACAGCTCCAGGAAAATGTTTCTACCAGCAACATTAATCTTTCAGATGATATCACGGCAAGGACGCAAGAGTTCGAAGAAGACTAAAGTACTCTAGCATATTTGACAAGGATGGCTCCAGATCCGGTCGAACCAATGTAGTGAAGCATCAAATTGATACAGGCGATGCGAGACCAATCCGGCAAGCTCGTCGAAGTGCTCTCTTGGTCAAACGCCAAGTGGTAAGAGAAATTATACAGGAAATGAGTGAGTGGGGCGTGATCGAACCTTCAGCTATTCCATGGAGCTCACCGGTAATGCTAGTAAAGAGAAAGGATGGAAAAATGCGGTTCTGTGTGGATTTCCGGAAGCTGAACGACGTAACGAAAAAGGACAGCTATCCATTACCCAGAATTGACGATACTCTGGACTCACTATCTGGAACGAAATGGTTCTCTACACTGGACTTGAAAAGCGGCTATTGGAAAGTGAAAGTTAAAGATGAGGATAAGGAAAAGACAGCTTTCAGCGTTGGAGAGGGGCTGTGGCAATTTACGGTAATGCCCTTTGGACTATGTAACGCTCCAGCTACTTTTGAGACACTCACGAATCAAGTATTGAAAGGGCTGCATTGGAAAACATGTTTGGTGTACCTGGACGACATCATCGTGTTGAGGAAAAAGCTTTGAGGAACACCTTAAGAACTTGGAGAAAGTTTTCCAAAGGATAGCTGACGCCGGTCTGAAATTAAGTCCCAAAAAGTGTGCATTGTTCAAGAAAAAAGTAAGTTACTTGGGTCACAAGGTTACTACGGAGGGAATTTGCACTGCTAAAGAGAAGACCGAAGCAGTAAAGGATTGGCCACGACCCAACAATTTACATGAGTTATGAAGTTTCCTCGGACTGTGCACGTATTATCGCCGATTTGCACCGAATTTCGCCAGCGTAGCCAGTAGCCTCCATGAGTTGACCAGGAAGAATATGTCATTTGATTGGAAGAAGGAACATGAAGTGCCTTTCCAACCCTTGAAGGAACGACTGTGTACAGCCCCAATGTTAGCTTATCCAAGCCCAGGTTCAACGCTTATTCTGGATACAGATGCAAGTGGTTATGCGATTGGACGAGTTTTGTGACAGATTGTCGATGGGCAGGAGAAGGTAGTGGCGTACTATAGCCGCACAATTGGGAAGCCCGAAAGGAACTATTGTGTAACACGAAGAGAACTACTGGCATTGGTGGAGTGCATCAAACATTTCCGCAAGTATCTCTATGGACAGCGATTCCACGTCGGGACAGACCATGCAGCGTTGAAATGCCTTTTGCAGTTCCGTAATCCGGTAGGTCAATTTGCACGGTGGATAGAGCGACTATAAAGTTATGACTTTTCCGTAGAGCGCAAAGGCAGCAACCACGGCAATGCTCATGCAATGTCCCGGCGACCATGTAACCTAGAATGCATGCAGTGTTCGAAAGCTGAGGCCAAGGAACATGTTATAGATGTGCGGCTGATGACTATAACATCTACGGACGAATGGAACATGGATCAACTAAGGAAGCATCAGCTAGAGGGCCCAGATCTTGTACGTGTGATCCAGGGAATCGAGCAAAACTAACGACCAACAAAAGAAAAAATCTTCGACACTCTATGTTCCACCATCAACATACGGCCTCCTTCCCTTAAGGGCATCTTTCGGCCACGAAAGCTGCACGACAGAGCGTTAGATCCCGCTGTGATCATTAAGTTTCATACACCAGCAGACAGGAATCATCTCTTGAAAACCATTTCGAAGTTCAGGCGCCAAGAAAATAATACAAATAAAAGCCTGAAATTAGTTCATGTGGGTATAAATTCTGAAGCACCCATTTTCGTAAACGCATCGCTAACGAAATCCAATTATGAAATTTTTAAAGCAGCAATTCGCCTTAAGAAGAGGAAAAAGGTATTTTCCGCTTTCACTATGAGGGGCGTCGTTCACATCAAACGCAAAGCAAACGACAGTCCCATAAAAGTACCTATGGTTGAATCTGATGCCGGAAACATAAATCCCTTTCGTGATGACTGCGCGCATTCTACGAATAGTGTCCCTGACGGCCACAAAGGATGTTCATAATTTTATTCATAATTATATACTTAATCATGTCTCATGTTGTTATTGGTCTCATCCTATCTATTTCTTCTTTATCTTTACTCTAACTTTCAACGAAATGCCTACTAAGTTTTCATTAGTTAAATGCAAGGCGGCGAAATCACTTAATCTTAATCTCAATGATGGTCTTAAATAATACGTGGTCAAGTTCCGAAGACAATTTACGCACACTGTTGCGCATAGTATGCAAAAGAGCTAAAGGACTTAAAATTATTCACATCAATGCGCAAAGCTTATACAAGAAGCTCGACGAATTAAAATACTTGTGCGAAGGTTCCGATATTGATTTAATATGTATATCTGAAACCTGGTTCACTTCTCATCATACTAATGACCTGGTGAAATTAAATGGCTACCAACTTTTTAGGGCAGATAGAAGTGGTCACGGTGGCGGTGTTGCTATATATGTTAAATGTGGTCTGTCCTGTAAATTGTGTTGTAATTCTAACCCTGGTGATCCTGTCGAGTATGTGTTCGTTGAGGTGTTTTCCGAAGATAGCAATAAGTTCCTCATAGGCTGTGTATACCGTCCCAATCGCCTAATAAACCTCAGCGGTTTCATTGATTTCCTACAACTTTTACTCTTAAGTTATAATAATATCACAATCGCTGGCGATTTTAACTGCAACCTACTCGTTGATTCCAGCTTAAAGTTAAGTATGGAATCCTTAGGACTTTTTCCAAGTAACTCCACACTGCCAACGCATTTCACAAACTCTAGCTCGTCCTTGCTTGATTTATTCTTTGTAAACGATCTTCAGAGACTTCTGCACTATAGCCAATTGTCTGCACCCTGCTTCTCAAAACACGATCTAATATTTTTAATTTTTGATTTTCAAATTGCATGTGAAACTAATTCGTTTACTTATCGTGATTTCAGAAACATAGACTACAGTTCCCTTGCTGCAGAAGTGGAGTCAGTTGATTGGGGTGTGATTAGCACGTTGACTTCGGTTGATGATCAGACACTGTTCCTCCAAAGTAACATAAATTGGCTCTTTGATAACCATGTTCCCGTAAAACTAAAATCAGCTAGGCACAAAACTTGTCCTTGGTTCAATGCTAACCTCAGTCGCTTAATTCATCAACGTAACTCTGCGTACTCCCGCTGGAAACGTTACAAAACTGAGGAAACGCAAAACTGCTTCAAAGCCGCTCGGCTTTCTGTCCCCAAAGCCATTAGGTTGGCTAAGGAAAATTACTACAAGGATAAGTTTGGTTCTGCAGTAAATTCTAAGGAAACATGGAAAAAGATCAGGGAAATTGGGATAGGTAAACCCAAAGGAGAGCCATCTGTTCTCCCGGATGTCGACGTGAACGACATAAATCAAAATTTTGTTAATCTGCCACTTCTTACGAAAAGTATTAGTACTGAAAATTACTGTGTTCATACTAGTATTAATGTTAGTCCTCTTGATTTCGTTCGTGTTGATGAATGTGACGTAGTGCAAGCCATACTTTCTGTGAAGTCCAATGCCATGGGTTTTGACGGTATATGCACAGAGCCAAAAATGCCTAATAAAATTAATAAGATTGTCTTTATGAACGGGTTTCAGGCTCAGGGGTAGTCAAGACGGCGGAAACGAAAAAAAACCATACGCAAATCTATTTGGTTTAATGAGGAAATTCTTATTGATATTATCAAGTGCAATTTCTTCTTTTTTCTTTGCGATTTCTTTTTATATGTGTTATTAATAAGAAAATCTTCTCGAAATTTCTGTCAAAATATTGAAAAAAAGCTGAAAGAGAAAAACTTCTTATTTTAATAAGATGATCTTAGGGTTCCTAACAATAAGATTTGACTTATTAATGTTTTCAAAGGAAAATCTTGCAGAAAACGTACTGATTTCTTAGGGTTCCTAACAAGAAGATTCGACTTATTAATGTTTTCAAAGGGAAAACATATTTCCGCGTAATTGTATGTGTTAATAAGACGATCTTAGGGTTCCTAACAAGAAGATTTGACTTATTAATGTTTTCAAAGGGAAAACATATTTCCGCATAATTGTATGTGTTAATAAGACGATCTTAGGGTTCCTAACAAGAAGATTTGACTTATTAATGTTTTCAAAGGGAAAACATATTTCCGCATAATTGTATGTGTTAACAAGACGATCTTAGGGTTCCTAACAAGAAGATTTGACTTATTAATGGTTTCAAAGGGAAAACATATTTCCGCATAATTGTATGTGTTAATAAGACGATCTTAGGGTTCCTAACAAGAAGATTTGACTTATTAATGTTTTCAAAGGGAAAACATATTTCCGCATAATTGTATGTGTTAATAAGACGATCTTAGGGTTCCTAACAAGAAGATTTGACTTATTAACAGATTTCCGCATAATTGTATGTGTTAATAAGACGATCTTAGGGTTCCTAACAAGAAGATTTGACTTATTAATATTTTAAAAGGGAAATCTTGCATCATCATCAGCAGACATCATGTAGAACAATTATACGCTGAGAAGCAGAAGTACCCGATGGCTCGATGGTAAGCACCTGTGTTCAGCATTCAATATGTGGTTAGTTCGATTCGCGGTGGAGGCAATATGGCAAGTGTGGAAGGCAATGTAAGGAAGAGTGCGGTGAGATGGCTTGAAGGAAATATAAAAAGGCAACATAAGAAGGTAAAGGCAATACAAGAGAAATCTAAAACTGAATCGTAACTGATAATCTGAAGTTCTCGAAGACAATATAAGAACTCTGAAATATAATTTTTATTTTCTTCTCAATAATATGTGATTTCATTTTGAAAACATTAATAAGTCGAATCTTCTTGTTAGGAACCCTAAGAAATCAGTTCTTTTTCTGCAAGATTTCCCTTTGAAAACATTAATAAGTCAAATCTTATTAACACATACAATTATGCGGAAATCAGTTAATAAGTCAAATCTTCTTGTTAGGAACCCTAAGATCGTCTTATTAACACATACAATTATGCGGAAATATGTTTTCGCTTTGAAAACATTAATAAGTCAAATCTTCTTGTTAGGAACCCTAAGATCGTCTTATTAACACATACAATTACGCGGAAATATGTTTTCCCTTTGAAAACATTAATAAGTCGAATCTTCTTGTTAGGAACCCTAAGAAATCAGTACGTTTTTTGCAAGATTTCTCTTTGTAAAGATTAATAAGATTTTCTCTTCAAAAATAAAAAGAACTTCTTCTTGAAGAAAATCTATAGAGATATCATATGACTTTTGTTCTATTTTATTAGGCAGTGTTGGCTCTGTGTGTGCTAAATTTTTAAAAATTATCCTCCCTAAAATACTTCCCTACATAACATATTTGATCAATTCAATCCTGACGACCTGTGCTTTCCCGATATGCTGGAAAGCTGCCAAAGTCATCCCCATCAGAAAGTCGAACAACGAGTATAGACCTATAGCCATTCTGCCGTTCCTATCGAAGGTAGTCGAACGAGTCATACACCGACAGATTTCTACATATCTGCATGACACCAAGCTCTTAACTGAAAGTCAGTCTGGTTTTAGATGCAAGAGAAGTTGCACAACAGCGCTATTATCTGTAGTAGAAGACATCCGTGAGCGAGTGGATGAAAGTTGGATTGCGTTTCTAACACTTCTTGATCACTCAAAGGCATTTGATTCTGTCGACCATATCTTGCTCTGCCAGAAGCTTGAAAATGTATTTAATTTTTCGAGCCATGCTACCGCCCTAATTAGATCATACCTTGGTGACAGAAGACAGGCCGTAAGTATCGGTGGTAGAAGGTCTGATTTTTTAAACGTCTCAAGAGGTGTGCCACAGGGTTCAATCCTTGGGCCTCTGTTATTTGCCTTATATATTAATGACTTGCCCGATGTTCTTCAGAATTGCAACGTCCACATATATGCTGACAATGTACAATTATATACGTGTTGTCCTTGTGATCGTATCAGTTCTTGTATTACTAATTTAAATAATGATTTGAAACAAATTGGCTTGTGGGCCTCTATGAATGGCTTATGTCTCAACCCTAAAAAGTCTAAATGTATGGTTATTCATAGACAGTTGTTAGACACAGATGGCTTTGATAAAGTTATCTTTGAAAATTCAGTGATTGAATACGTTGATACAGCAAAAAACCTAGGTATAGTATTTAACAAAACTTTGACATGGAAAGATCACATTTTTCGCACAGTAGGAAAAGTGTATGGTATGCTCCGTACACTGTGGTTAACACAGTTCTTTACTCCATTGCATGTAAGACTACTTTTGGCGAAAGCGTACTTAATACCTACGCTCCTATATAGTTGTGAAATTTTTTCTAGTTGTGATTCTGTAAGCAAGAATAAATTAAATGTTGTCTATAACAACATTGCTAGATATGTATATGGGCTAAAAAGGTTTGATCATGTCTCATCCTACGCTAAAAGGTTGCTAAACATTTCCTTTGATAATCTTCTAAAAGTGAGAACGCTAACTACTCTTCACAAAATCATATATACAAAGGAACCTCTTTACCTTTATAGTCGGCTTCGTTTTCTACCTTGATGACTGGTCAGTGTCCCTCACACACATAAAATATCGGATGCTAGTGTCCGAGCGTCAGTTCTTCGTTATTTCGATCCGTCTTTGGAACTCCCTTCCAGCAAGACTAAGGTTGATTACCAATGCACAGCATTTTAAAGATTGTCTAATAAGTTTTTAAAATGATTTGTAGGCTCTTTCAAATCTTACTATGAATACTCTTCTTTATCTTCCATTTCCTTCTACCCTGTCTGTATATCTTCCCTTCGCCTTCTTTTTTTCCATATCTTTTCTTCTTAGATTAAGTTGCAATATTGTTATTTTTTGATTTATTTATCTATTTATTTTACTTAAATTTTTGCTTTAAATTTTATTTTGTTGAACTTTACATTTGATTCATATCAATTATACTAGTCATGACTGGCACTGTAAGAATAATTTTGTCAAATTGTTGTGCCAGGAAATTGTTCAAATAAACATACATACATACATGTCAGCAGAGAGTCCTGTTTCCAAGTCATATTGGGCACAGTGGAACAGTCTGAAATTGTATCCGGTTGTTTACATAGAGTATGGGAAAGCGAAGATGGTCAATGCGCTCGGAAGCTGGTAGTTGTCCCAAGGAAGAAAATCTCTGATGTTTTGAATGAGCTGAATATATATTAAAAATTGCAAATTTGAAAAAAATCGATAAAAGTTCTTTTTTATACAATTTTTACGAAAACTTTTCAATAATTTATTTTATTTTTTTTTTTTAAATTTATATTCGAAAAGAACGGAAAAAATACTTTAGAAAAAGGTTTCCATGTTCCTTTTTAGCACGTCAAATACACGACTTCTAAGTTAAAGAAAAAGGGTTACACAAAAAATATTGCGAATTCAAACCCGTATATCTCGGTAACCATCCAATATTTGTACATTAGTGATATTTTTTTTTACATAGCAGATCACTTTCACCAAATTTTATCCAAATCGAAGCGATGAAATTTTTAGGTGGTCCAGGTGTAAGTTTTTTTCATAAGGTACATTCCAGCCAAAAGAGGAAAGTACTAAATTTTTAAAATGTTTTAACTCCAACTGCTTTGATAGAACTTTACAATAAAGGTCTTCTTATTATCATGGGTTAGGGGTAACTAGTTGCAAGCTAAATTTTTATTGAACTGCATCGATAAAACTGAAAAAACTAAAAAATTGTATTACAAAAAAAAAAAAGGAAAATGTCCCAGGAGTCACACTCTTTAACCTTTGTAAAAAATTTAACTGTAAAGCTAAAATTCGTTTTCGTGCTCACAAAGGTGCAACAAAGGGATTTTTCGGTGTCCCAGGAGTCACACTCACTTACTGAGTAGTTATAAAGGTATTTGTTCTTATTTCGACAATTCTTTTGTTGCATTTATTGTATTGAATATTTATCCATGCCGATAATTATATTGTGACGAAAGTTAAATGTATAAGACATATTTCTATGGAAAGTAGTGTACTTTTTATATTTGAGTAGAAAATAGAAATTTGTATTTCGAAATGAGTATTTCAAATTGAGTCTGTACAATTATGTTTGGCCTGCTATTATTTTGTGGAATGTTCGAGAACATGCTATACCAGAGCTGTTAAAGAATTAAATCTTTTGCTCTTTGAAATCATAGTTTTTCTTCATTCAGTACTTGAAATTCTTTTCATCGTTGAAGAATTTAACTTCAATTTACGCATTCAGCAATTCTTTACAGAAATCATGATTTATAAATCCACCAAGTGTCAATTCAACAAGAATTCAAAATAGAATTACGAAGAAAAGCTCTTTAATTCAGAATGGCCATTCAGTTGATTTGATTCTTTTGGAGAGTTAATTCCGCTAATTCAGTACGAATCAGTTTTTGGAAAAATGCTAATTTACTCCCTTAAATAGTACTAAAAGTTTTCAAGTTCCTTTCACGCTAGAAGAATTTGAAAAAAAATTACATTACATATTATAATAATCTATAACATAAAATTAGTGGAAAAAGCTTATTCGCGTGTAAGAAATATGTGAATTTAAAAAAATTCAAGTTAAAACATAAAAAAGTATGATTTTGAAAGGCATAACATGCCTGGTCTTCACATAAACTGCCTTATTAGTGTTGCTGATGTGTTAGTTATGAAGCTTTTCGGGCATATTTTATTAACCCTCTGAGCACATTATTGAATTTAATTAAATAAGCTTTTGTCACATAAATAAAAAATAAATATGAATGTGTAATTATTTTATTATCATAACCTCTAACGAGATTTTTAGCCGTACTTCTTTTCCAACTTGTGGTGTGTTGCTTTTGAGTTTTCCTACAAGTTGGTAGGACCTACAGTTTTTTGCCGACTCCGAACGGCACTTGCAAAGCAAATGAATTTTTTGCTGGCATATTTAGTTTTGGAAAATTTGGCAGTGTCAAGTTTAAATAACAACTTCGAAAGTGCTTCAGTATTTTTAAAGATCTTCAACGCACAGCGAATATTGCCGAATTCGCCCTGCTATTACCATATATGAATTTGCGTTGCTCTCATATCTACAAGTTGTACAGGCAATACACAATATTACGTTCAGCTGAAACTCATGCCTTTTATGAATATAAAAAAATTCGGAGCTCTTTCATGGTTTTATTAGTCATATACATACGTCAGTTTTGAAGAATGAAAAAAAAAAAATAAAATCTTTTTTTTTGGATTTATACTTTGAAATGTGGAAATTCTTTCCAAATATGAGTATTTTATTTCGATTTTTTAGTCAACAATAACTAGTAGTGGAATTAATTTCCACTTAATTGTATAACAGAAACCATTTGAAATGTCTTTTAAAATTTTCACAAAGCTCAGGAGAGTAAAACGGTCATCTAAACTTTCAACTTCTTCGGCAGATTTTGTATGAAATTTTTGAGGACTCAGTTTGGTAGACCAAGCAGTATAATTATATGCAAGTTAGAACTAGCTGAAATATTTTCCTGATTTTCAAGAACGATTTTCGTCGATGGTGTTGAGTAATTTTTTATGCGAAATTAAATTTTGTTCATGCGTTGCATGAAAGATATTACTTAACACCCTCATCGAAAAAAATTCTTAAAAATCAGGAAAATATTTAAATTAGTTCTAACTTTCACATCATACCACTGAAATTGATTGTCCTACAAAACTAAGAAAAATCTGCCAAAAACGTCGAAAATTTGGATGGCCATTTTGCTAAGCTCCCCTGAACTTTGTCCAAATTCTTAAAGACATCTTTAATTTTGTGTCTAACTGTTCATATTACTGAAGTGCCTGAAAAAAGCTCATAAAAGCAATAAATCCGCGATTTTACAATCGACGTGGCCGTTTGGTAGTATCCCGCCTTTTTACAAGTCTTCAATGGGTGACCAGAGTTCTGGTCGGTGATAGTGTCGAATTCAGGACATTTTTTATCACGGATAAGAAACGGGTTAATAAAAATTACAGCACCTTAAAGGCATAGTAGGGATGGCAGCTATTTTAGTTTTGTGAGCCCAAAAGTTTCGAGATCCCGAATATGTATTATTTAGATATTTTATACATTTTAACAAACAAACTGAAGACAGTACATCAATATTATTTTCATTACCAACAAGATGCTTAAATATATATGAAAAATATGTAAGTAGAGTTTAAATATATCCTATAACTTTTTCTCTACATATTTTTATATTAGTACAAGACCGGGAATAACCAAACATCTTCTTACGGTTTCTCCTAGCTGCTTTGGAAGTTAATGCAAATCAACAAGCGAAAAAGTTAGGGATTTTATAAAATTTCTCTCCATTCATAAGTGGGCTGTAATATTAGGTGTTAATTTTTATACCCTGCTTTTATGATTATATATAAAACCAAAAGCTTAAAAAACTGCCTTAATCCAACTTAATGTCATATTATTCGTAAAAAACTAGCTATTTTAAACATTCGGGATTTTTTAACTGCTTTTCGAGATTTCGGGACTAATAAAAAACAATCCCGGGATTGACTTCAAATGTCAAAGAAAAAATATATAATGACAACATTTCATGATACAATAAGCCCACCAGTAGGAAATTGTAACAGTGAGGTACGTTTCTGACATCTTACATAAGTATTAGGACTTATCACAATATATCTACGTTGCGGTGTTGCATCTACAGCTTAAGTGTTTATTATTAAGGAAATTCACAAGGTCTTTTATAGTTTTATGTACAATTTCAACAACACAACACTTGAGAGCACTACATGAGTTGAATGTTGTGTCTGAATACATTAAATTAAATTTTCATACAAATTTGTCAAAAAATATTGAATTTTTGTGTTCGTGGCTCTTTTACTTTTGAAACTAGAGAAAACGAAAAAACAAGGAAAAGCAAAATAGCACACCTGCGCATTGGGTTGCTTAATTTTATTGTGCTATTCAAATTTTATATAAGAAATGACAACAAAGAAAATATGACAGTCTTAAATTTTGAATTGCCTAATTTTGATTTTTTCTAATTTTAATTAGTACATACACAGAAAAGTTTTAATGGCTTTTGACATGTGATTAGTGTTGTAAACCAAATGCTGGAAAAGAACTAAACAATCATACAGTGCTTGTCAGCTGAAGCATCATCGCGAATAACGTTCTAAGTGTAATATTTTTCAAAACCAGTTTCATTGCATAAAACATTTTTATTGCTCTCCAGATAACGAATTTTCTAAAATTTGACACCAAAACTGTAAAAATGCATTTAAAAATAGTAGGGTAATTTAAAGTGACATACATTATTTTGCATTGAAGCGTCGAAAGTGATTCGTAACGGCACTGGAAGTTCATGAAAAAGGTGTAAAACTCATAATATGAAAGATATAAAAGAAAAAGTTAAGGGAGACAGATGAGAAAAATAGATTTAAAATATATGACTTTAGCGTTTTTTTGCTCTCCTGACAAATTCTGATTTCTCTCTTCCTATCCTGCTCTGTCACCTAAATGTTTAGCAACATCGGAATATGTTACAATTTTTCCAAACGATGGACTTTTCCTTGATATGCCATTTTTGCTTTTACGAACGTGTTTTTCGCTTTGTTTATATTTTTGTATGATAATTACTATGTATATACATGAAATATTCATGACTTAGGATGAGCTTTTAGGTAAAGAATAATACATTTTTATTTTTTTTTTAAGATCAGAGGCAAAGATGCAACGACATGTTAATTATAATATATTTCCCGCTAGGCATGGTTCTGCATTGACGTCTTGTCAATTATAAAAAAATTTTACTTTTCATATTTCAAATTTTTGTTTTGTTTATAAACCGAAAAAAACATGACCGCTCTTCACAGTGTAGCAATTTCGACAAATCCAAATTTTTTATTTTCTCATTTATCTCAGAATCGGTGGGATTTTTTGAAAGATTTAGCAGCTAAGTAAAATGTATGACATACATATTTGGTCCTCGTTTTCGAATTTGCCTTACCGACATTTCGAGTTTTAATTGTCCTGAAAAAAAAAGAAGTTACCTCACGTCCATAGTTTGACTTGAAACATCTATGTGTTGAATTTTGCGCATTTACTTCAGTCAGATGGGATTACTGACATATCTGTGGTTTCGTTATATTATAATATTTGCGGACTGATAAAACCTCCCCAAATATGTAATTTAATCACATCAAAAAATAATGTACATATTTCACCTTCGAGTTGAATTGTACGAGTCTATAGTTAGCCTATGTAAATCTTAATAGCTGCTTTCTGTAGATCATTCGTAGCATCATCAAATTCCAAACATCGTGGAATACTCATAATAATAATAATAATAATACAAATACCTTCTAAGAGGATAAGGTCCAGCCTGTCTTCCAATTTGTGGTTTAAGTTTTAGTACACATTGGCGAGACCTACAATTTCTTTGGCCCAACTTTACACAGTATCTGGCAAGGCATTTTCATTTTGGCTGAAAAACCCCCGGAGCGTTGCCGAACACTGCCGAAGGTGGCCTCGTTTTGAAAAACTTATTCAAAGAATTTTTGGTGTGACCTGTTTCAGTACTTGCACCAGGTACTTTCAATATGGCAAGTCAGCGCACAGTCATCATACCGCGGCGGTAGACAGTAATTTTAATTTCTATGTCTTAAAATATTCCAGAGGGAAATAATATTAAAAGTGAAAATTAAATTAAATCAAATGTTTCAATAAATTTATTCCTACGTTTATATTATGACAAGATAAAATAAATACATTAAACAAGAACCTCGCAGCCTTAAGCTATATTCTTTACGAGTCCATCAACTCCGGGTCTGCAGATAAAACACGGAATTTTGTTTGCATTTTTATCTAAATTTTAACACTGTGCGCTGCATTTTGACGTCTACCGCTTCGAATTTTCAAACGCGTTTTTCTCCACTTTCCCTATAATAAAACGATGGAACTGCACTTCATGTTGTTCCTTTTTTATGTGACGATTATTTTCTACTTACCTTCTTGAAAAATTTGCCGTAATCTTCGAGAAATCAGCTAAAAACAGCAAGATTTTATGTATGTATGTAAATATATGAAAACATTGAGTAAGAGTTGCCGCAGCTAAAGAAAACGGAACCAAATTTTCGGGCTTATAGTTTCAAAACAATTTTCCGAAGACAATATCATAGCCGAAATAAGTTTTGAACAAATATATAAATATAACTTTCAGTTTCTGAATGGTTCCAATAAAATTTTGGCCTATTTACATTAAAATCAACAGACTTGAAACATAATCCATCACATATAAAATTTTAGAGTTAGGGCCAAATTTTACAATGATACATGGCAGTCTCGTGTTTTATTACTATTTTGACAGCTTCAAATCAATTCCAGGCATGTTAAAGACTGAAAGTACGCAAATATCACCTCTGAAAGTTAAATTTCGAGAGTACTGAATTGAAAAATTGAATTGATTCACCAAAGTTGGCATTCAATTGAGAGAGTTATTGAATGAGAGTTATTTCGATGCAATTCAGTTCAAACTGAATTACTTTCTCGCATTCTTTAATTCTTTGAATGGAAAATATGAATTCAACATGTCAAATCGTATCTACATGGAATTTCAAATTAAATTCAACGAAAAACATTTGAAAAAATGAATAAATCCTGAATTGTAACTGTTTTGATTCATTCAATTAACAGCTCTGTGCTATACCTAGCTGTAAGTTCCCTGCAGCGAAAGCAACTAGTTGAAAACTACTTTACAACTAGCTGGTGCACTGGGCCCAAGTAGTCAGTGTTTTGTCTTTTTTCCATATAAGCAACTGATATTTTTTACGTGTTGATGTCCTACGAAATGTCACTTTTCAGATTTTGACCAGAACATACCAGTCATCTACTAGTCGTGATATACTAGAATTATACTAGTTGTAAAATACCAGTCCCATACTAGTTCAACCTGGACTAGTATGATTTCCATATAATGAACTAGTCCCCATAGTAGTCCAAAAAGGACTAGTACGAAATATACTAGTCCAAAAAGGACTAGTACGAAATATACTAGCCCAAAAAGGACTAGTACGAAATATACTAGTCCAAAAAGCATTGAACCTGGACTAGTATGATTCCAACCAGAATTTTTATGACCTAACCTTTATTTTATCATTTGCCTTTATTTTCATGTTTATTCTTAAGAAAGCAGCGACTATTTATATTTACTCTATCACGAAAAAGCATCTGTGAATTATAAGAAAAACAAAGAAGCAAACGAAACGAATGAATTTTGTATTTTTTAACTGGTAAGATTTCATCCAGAAAATTCTAGTCGAATACTAGAATGGAATGGATATTTTTTCTGACTAGTATGGGTTCAGCCAGAAAATTCTAGTTGTATACTAGTATTAAATGGATATTTCCTGACTAGTATGAATTCAGCCCGAAAATTCTAGTTGTATACTAGTATGAAATGGATATTTCCTGACTAGTATGAATTCAGCCAGAAAATTCTAGTTGTATACTAGTATGAGTATGAATTCAGCCAGCAAATTCTAGTTGTATACTAGTATGATTTCCTGACTAGTATGAGTTCTGCCAGAAAATTATAGTTGTATACTAGTATTTTTCTGAGTAGTTTGTGGTTTCGCTGCAGGGTTAGTTCTAGTTGAGTTGTAACCAAGGAATGAAACCGTAACCGTAACCGATTAAAACCGATTCATTTTTCAAAACCGAAACCGTAACCGTTATTTCCATCTAAGAAAGAACGAAACCGAAACCGTTTCAAAAGCCGGAACCGGTTCCAAAGGGGTTTGAATTTTTTATATGCCTTTTTTCTTTTTGTGGGAACATATTTTGTTTTACCAAAGGGTACCCTGAATTGCTTTCATGGGGGATTGTCGAGTAATGTTACAAAAGACACGTTTTGACCGCAGTATCGAATTCCTAAGGAAGAAATTTAGCTATAGCTGAATGATGGATCGAAACAAATTTACGAGATCTGAGAAAAAAGTGTTTAGTGGCCCGTATCAGATATTTTGACGATTTTTTTCCATTTAGTTTTCGTTTCTAATATTTTTAAATAAGAAAAAGTAGTCAATTTATTTAATTACTAGAGTTTGCTCAGTGGTTGAAATTCAACCACAAAACCTTATTTTATTTCTCTACTTTTTTTTGCTATTTCTTTTATTTTCCTTACTTTTCCTAATTTTTTATATTTTCCGTTTCTATACATTCCTCTTCTTTTTGGCCTTTTCTCCCTCTTTACGCCATTCAGTAATAAAGTATCAATATTTATAACTATTTTTTTAGGTCGTTTTTATTCGTCTTTCTTTCCTTTCCTTTTCTCTCCTTTCCTTTTATCTCCTTTCCTTACCTTTGGTTTTATTCGCTTTCCTTTGCTTTTCTTTCCTTTCCTTTTCTCTTCTTTCCTTTCCTTTGGTTTTATTTGCTTACCTTTGATTTTCTTTCCTTTCATTTCATCTCCTTTCCCTCCTTTTCCTTTCCTTTTCTATCTTTTCATTTCATTTTATTATTTTTTTTCCTTTCTTTTCTTTTTGTCTCGTCTTTTCCTTTCTTTTTTATCCTTTTTATTTTTTCTTGCTTTTCCTTTCGTCGTTTGCCTTCATTTTATTTATTTTCTTTTAATTTTTTTTCTTTCTTTTCTTTTTTTTTCTTACCTTTATTTTTCATTCACATTCCTTTTTTCTTAGCTTTCTTTTCATTTCCTTTCCTTGCGTTTCCTTACTTTCATTCTTCTCCTTTTCGTAACTCCTTTAGTTTTATTTCTTTTCCATTCATTTCCTTTAATTACTTTTCCCTTTCCATTCCTTAATTTTTTTTTCTTTTATCTTTATTTCTTTTCCATACCTTCCTCTTCCCTACCTTTTATTTCCTTTCTTTTTCTTTTCTTCCCCTTTTTATCTTTCTCTATTTTTCATTCCTCTACTTTCATTACCTTTCCTTTCTTTCCCTTACCTACCCTGCAGCGAAAGCAACTGGTTGAAAACTACTTTACAACTAGTTGGTGCACCGGGCCCAACTATTCAGTGTTCTGTCTTTTTTTCATATGAGCACTTCTGGCCATTTGCTGAAATAGTCCATAACAACTAGTACGTATTTGTTTTCAAGTTTGCTAGTAGGAAATGGACCAGCTACATCCATGGCAACCCTCACAAACCTCATTGATCATCTTCGCTTTCCAATACTCTATGTAAGCAACCGCATACCAATTTCAGACTGTTCCAGAGTGCCCAATATGACTTGGAAACAGGACTCTCTGCTGACATCTCCTCTCTTGCTGGTCGTTTGTTTTTCTCGATCCCCCGCATCACGCGTACAAAATCTGGATCCTCTAGCTGATACTTCCTTAGTTGATCCATGTCCCATTAGTCAACATCTTCCTTGGCCTCAGCTTTCGAACAATGCCGGCATTCCAGGTTACATGTTCGCCGGGACATTGGATCAGCATTATCACCATGCTAATTGACCTTCCGGATTACGTAACTGTAAATGCCATTTCAACGCTGCATGGTCTGTCCTGACGTGGAATCGCTGTCCATAGAGATACTTGTGGAAATGCTGCACTCCACCAATGCCAGTAGTTCAATTCGTGTTACGCAATAGTTCCTTTCGGGCTTCCCAATTGTGCGGCTATAGTACGCCACTACCTTCTCCTGCCCATCGACAATCTGTGACAAAACTCCTCCAATCGCAAAACCGCTCGCGTCTGTATCCAAAATAAATGTCGTTCCTTCAAGTTTTGGAAAGCCACTTCATGTTCCTTCTTCCAATCAAATGACATATTCTTCCTGGTCTACTGGCTACGCTGGCGAAATTCGGTGCAAATCGGCGATAATACATGCACAGTCCAAGGAAACTTCGTAACTCATGTAAATTGTTCGGTCGCACACTTTTTGGGACTTAATTTCAGACCGGCGCACAGTTGAACGGATTTGGCTTTCAGTGGACTTAGGGAAACCAAAAAAATATTAGTTAATAACAGAAAAACTTTGATGGGGAGCGATTTTAAGTCTTATTATATATGAGTATTTTTTGATAAAGTCTTAAACAAAAAAGTTATAGCAAATTAAAAGACTTAATGTATGGGAAAAATCAAATTTTTACCGTTATCTCATTTTCCTCACATTTCCTCAAAACTTCAATAATTTATTTATATAGTTAGGGTTATTAATTATGCAATGTACTCGGTTTCATGGTTCGAAAAGGTTCACGTTTTTTTGTTTTTTTTTTATTATTTTTTATTGTAGTATTGCGAATCATTTACGCAATTCACAAGGTCTCCTATTTCGTGCTAATTCTCTCTTTTGCTATATTTTTTCAAAAAATTTATATTGGAAACTATGGAAACATACAACGATAGACGAATACGACAATCTGGTGAATTGCCCAATTCTTTAATTTTGAGTAGAATTTAGAAACACATTTTTTTTGTATTTTTTGGTAATTTTTGTTTTTTTTTTATGTTCGTATTGCGAATCACTTTTTTATTCTGGATAATAATTAAAAACAAAAATATTTCATAGTTCATTAAAGGTTCAAATCAAAAATTTAGCTATTCCAGCTTATTCGTTACGTATTTTTTTATACGATGTTAACTATTCTAGCTTGTTCGATTGTAACAAAAGAGTACTTAAAAGCAAAAATTATTCCATTGGTCAATAGTCCATGAATTTTCCAAATATACATATAGGTATATGACCAAAAAAAAAAATAATAAAATTCACTGTTGATAGTTACAAATTTGAAACTGTGATTGACTTCGTCTATTTGGGAACCAGTATCAACACCGAAAGTAATATCAGTCTAGAAATCCAGCGGAGAATCATTCTTGCCAACAAGTGCTACTTTGGACTGAGTAGGCAATTGAGAAGTAAAGTCCTCTCTCGAAGAACAAAGATCACGCTCTATAAGTCTCTCATCATACCGTCTTGATGTATGGCTCAGATTCATGGACAATGTCAAGAGAAGATGAGATGGCTCTTGGAGTATTTGAGAGAAAAGTTCTCCGGAAGATTTATGGTCCTTCCCGTGATGCCAACGGCGAGTGTCGAAAGAAATTTAACGATGAGCTGTACGAGCTCTACGCAGATCTGACCATAGTCCAGCGAATTAAAGCGCAAAGACTCCGCTGGCATGTTATCCGAATCGACAGAGAAGCTCCAGCACAGAAGGTTTTCCTATCGTCGCCTGAATTCGGCAGCAGAGGAAGGGCGAGGCCTCGACTGAAGCGGGCTACTCACCTGCCAAGAAATGTCAAACTCCGTATAAAAAAACGCTCAAGAAATGGTCAAGAACTGTTTTCACACGTCAGATTTTCTTGAGCCAATACTCAGCTCATAAGAAAAAATACTACAATTTTCGATGGTTGGCAATGCAGGTTTACCTCAAGAAATAAATATGCTCGTATTTATTTCTTGAGGTAAACGTGCAGATCCACGGCAAAGGTGAGTACATATTTCGCTAAACATATTTTGTACATTTTTATAGGAGTAAATTGCAAAAAAATGGAAAATTTGGTAAACGTCAAAATTTCTTGACCAGGCACAAGAAATATATGCTCGCTTTTTTCTTGAGGCCAAAGAAAACATTTGCTGAAACGGTATCACATGCTCTAACTCAAGAAACAGCATCTCTTTTGTGCAATCCAGCGTACAAAGCTCATCGTGTGGAAGTAGAACGACCAGAATGGGTGAACGCAATCCTAGAAGCATTCAACGGGAAGCAACCGAAAAATGAAGCAGCCATGAAATGCTTCAAGTGCGGAAAATCTGGTCACATTGCACGTTATTGTGGATCTGGATCCAACAATTCCAGTTATGCAGGCGGACGTAAGCGCACGGCTGAAGGAGATGAGCAAGTCTCCCAATTGTTACGACAGCCTTATCGTACAATGTGTATTTGTATATGTGTATGTGTGTGTGTGTGTGTACGGATGTGAGCTATCCTCAAACCAACCGCCTGAGATATATTCTGGTTGTTGATAGGTATAGGCGCAGGCGTAAGTTCGATGTGCAACGATGGTTTGATCGAGCGACTTCGCGGCATCAAGTGGTGCGACCGCCGGTATACTCCAGCTTCCGAAAGCCTTCAGAAAGGTGCCAAGTTTAGTTGCAAATTGTCAGGAAAACTTCGCGGATCGTTTGTGCGGATCAGTCGTGTAAAGCTAGAGTGTATATAGTTATACGTATGTACTTATACAAAGTGAAACAATAAGAAGAAGTATAAAATAAAAAAAAAAATAAAATATAGAAATTCATTTAAAGAAAAAAAAAATATATATATATACAGATATACTTAAAATAAAATAAGAGGAAGAAAAAAAAAACATATAGTGAGTGGCCGTACTGGCAATCGCGAACAATCAATCGCTAAACCGGCTTGCTTGCGGACTAGAAGTTGTTGGAGTGGTTCACCTTTAAATCCTTACTGTCACATCCCGCCAAAACCGAGGTAAGTAATAAATTAAGTTAAAGTTTTAAAATTATAGTAGAAAAAAAAAAGGAAAAAAAATGGGCATTGAAAAGTAATTGAAAGTATTCTTGTTGAAACTAACATAAGTGGAGTTATTCCATTTCTCCACTTAGTCAAAGCTATGCGCATATTACTAGAAAATTAATGATGCAATTTTGTTTCTTCCATTTACAGGTTCTTGTCAGCGGGAGACAAAACCATCGAACCTCGGTTTTTGTTCATATTTTGTCTGGCTTAATATAAGAAACGATCGACGCCGTAACGGCAGGCACCAGATCACCGACCCCAAACGCGCTAGAACAAAGCGGCACTTTGCCTTAAACATCATAGGCATATTTGAATAATCCATTACCGTCGAGCAGCTGTTTCCGTGCTTTAACCGGAAAGGGGTCAGTGGCCGAAAAAAAAAAAGGAAAAAAACCAATAAAATCAATAGCCAAAAGTCTGCAAACTGCACAACAGAACAAAGGGAACAACGAAACATTGAAACAACACGACAGAGCGAGAGTGTGCGCGGGAGCAGCCGAGAGAGCAGCAAGGGAGAGAGCAGCGGCAGTGGCAGAGGAGATCAGCTTTAGAAACCTGTTTTTTTTTTTTTATTTGTTCTTTTTGCTTTAGCTAAGTTTTTTTCTATTGTTTTTTTTGCTCCTACATGATTTTTGCAGGCCTGCTTTAGGCTGCACATTTATATTAGATTTATATATTTTTTTTTGTTCATACTTCTTTTGTTAATTTAGTTAAAGGGCAAACAAACCCACAATAGACTGGGTTCTGTTGTTTTTTTTATATACATATTTTTTTTTGATATTTCCTTTTACTTGGCTTCTATGCCTATATTATTTTCTAGTTAAATTTTCCTTTGGTTTTTTTTTTTGCTCCCATGGCAATTATTCAATTTGTTTTGATCAACATACATTTTTATTTTTAGTTTTTGATCGATCCATTCTCTTTTGGGTTTCTTTTTGCTATTTTTCTTTTTTTTTGCCCAATTCACACGTTAGTACTTTCGATTAAATTCGCTCGACGAATTCATTGCAAACGTTTTTTTGTTTATTCTTTTTATCTGGGTTTCTGTTGGTTCAATTAATTACATTACTTTTTTTGTTTTCGCCTTGAAGTTCTTTTTTTATAATTTTCAGTCATTGTTGTTTCATAGTTGGCCTTGCTGTGGAGGTATGCGCCATATGACCCGCTCGCTGCCCACAGTCACGAGCGAGTGATCTGGCTTTGACAAAGAAACTTTTGTAAGAACCTCAACTGCTTGCTTTCGTGTGAGAGTAGCTTGACTTTGTTTGTTTCTATTTTTCCTCCCACAGTTTAGCGACGTGTGCTGGCGCCACCATAAACGCTGCAAACATCAGGTGAGTGATACTACAAGTCAAGATACGTATATTTCCATGCACCTATGCTGAAGTACATTTAGTACTATTTTTACTACTTTTTTATACTTTTTATATCTCGAGAAACTTTTAAGATATTTTTCTTGTTATCTTTTTTTTTTTTTTTTACTTAATTATACTCTTTTTATATAATTAAGACCTAAATTGAATTACATTCTTTAGTTTAATCTGGTTGAAACCATTTCTTTTGTTTTATTACACTTTTTACTCCTTATTACTAAATTAAGGCCGAAATTGAATTATATCATTTATTGTTACCCGATTATTAGGGTTAAATTCATGCTCCTTTTTAATTAACTATGTTCAATTAAGACATAAATAATATAATTATATTCCTTCATTTTTTTACCTAGGTATTTAAGTTGAAATCATAGTTACTAGATTTCCTTTGGATTTTTTTTGCTGTCAATACTTAGGCTAAGTCAGTTTTCTTAGTGACCTTAAGTTATTTCGTAGAATAAAGAAAAGGATTGTAATGAAACCTTGAAATCTTTTTGTCTAATTATGTCGGGCTAAATCTCCTTGGTTTCTGGAGTCGGGTGTTGTTCTCCCGGATAATGGTGAGGTGCTAGGCGTTTGATCCATGGACTGACGGACGGACATGACTTGACATTAGGGCAGACGGACGACTGTCCGTAATAGGGAATGCTACGCTGTTGTTCGGAGCCCAGTAGCATTCAAGGTAGTTCGCAGGATGCGAACTAAAGGGGTGGGTCGGCTCCACTGACAGGACTGTTTTCTACCGCTATGTCTTCTTTCCGCTCTACTGTCTATCATATCTCATCACAGGCATGAACTCTTTTTTTGTTAGTGTAGCTGTGAGTGAGAAGTTGTGGCAAGGAACACGACCACCGACGAGCTTAGCCTGGGTTTCCAGCATGCCTGGCCCGCCATGACTTCTCGCCCACTAACAGCGGCCTACACAACAAATGGCGCCCAACGATAATAACCCGGTTTTTTTGTTATTAAATTTCCCAAATATCTTACGTACGCTTTTAAACTTCCTTGTTCTATTGCTACATTTCTTACTATTCTCTACTTTTAAAGCTTGTTTCCTGAATCTTTTGTTTCCTTCTCGGACAGTGTTAGGGGTTTATCGGTCCGCTTCACTGAGGCCCAGGCCGTGGTGAAAGGGATCGATGAGCAATGAGGGGGGGTACACTTCTTGGATTGGGAGTGCCTTTGAATGAACACTTCGAGGTTTGCTGAGTGATATCCCAATACAAGGGTGTACAAGTAATTCCGATTTTTTTGTTTGTTTGAGGCAAGTTAACATGCTACCACTTGTGAGTTTGCGCAACATGTTCGTGTGAGGTTTGTTAACGAGTGTCAATGGGGTGCGGGGTAAAATTTTATTATTTAGCTGTTGCTGATGCGCTTCCAGATACCTTGACTCAGGCTGGGTAAACTGAAGTGGGGCACAGCAAGCAATGGGGGTTTTAGCTGACTTTGACTAAGACAGGACAGTCGGACAGACAGACAGAGGATCAACGCTCTGGTCATATGCCACCGGAGAATGGCACCCAGTATGCTCCAGAACATACATATATATACAAACACTTTTGCATCAAAATTTTTTGTTTGAAAATACTTTTCATTATCCTTTTACTTTTTATTTTCCTTTTTCTATAAATGCCAAGTTTTCTTTTACACTAGAAGAAGCTAGCTAACTTGAACAATCGAGTCAAAAAAAAAAAAAAATTCGCCCGCGACATTATTATTTTTATTGGTGAATGAAGAACCAATTATTTTTATTTTTTCATTACAAAATTTCTTTATTTTGCAGCTATTCTATTATTAGCAAACACTTGTGGAATCTTTGAATTCCTATATTAGGATTAGAAACCTTAATAATTTAATTACGTTATAGACAGTGTTAGTCAATCCTAGACCTTGAATTTTCTTTGGATTGATTGAATTTGTGAATTTATTAATTTTTTTTTGCCTTTTCTTGATTTGGTCTATTATACCATAAAGAAAAAAAAAAAAACAAAACATAGGTTTAGTTAACTTATTTTTTTTTTTTTCATTTTATTCATTCTTTTTTTGCGCGTTTTGGATAACGCCCTTTTATACTTTTTTTATATATTTTCTTTGGATGGAGTTATACCTAGTAACGCTTGACAAAAAAAAAAAATATATAAGGCCTTTGAACTTTTAAAGATTTGGAGTGTTTGAAGTTTTTTTGGTCATATAGGCGTCATTATTATTTTAAGTTTTATTTTTTTGCTTTCTACTTTTCTTTTATTTATAATATATCCACGTATATATACATACTAATAAACTTTTTCTATTGACATCATTTTTATTTACCACGTTTATTATTTGAATTATAGGTTTTAAGTTGGGTTAAAGTTTTTTTTTCAGTTCTTGAATTCTTATTTTTTTTTGATTTATAAAACGCGGGTTTGTTTTGGATAGCACCCGAGTGTTATTTTTTTTTAAGCTTCGCAGGTTAATACGGTAGGAGTTGACACTACAAGTGTCGGCAATATACTTTTTTTGGAATTTCTTGGTTGTCTATGGACATAAATACAGACCCAGATTACCCCACTCATAGACAACGGCGGTTTGGTTTGGGGATTCTTCCGACGGATAGGAGAGTTACCCGGAGTGTTACTAGGGCGCTTGAGAACCAGATCATAGGGTCCTTGCTTACCCAGATAGACACGGGAAGAGAAGATCCCGTCGATTTGTTACCCACTGACTACCTTCATCGTTGCTCGTCTAGAGTATTTGGCCGCTTGAACTCTACCGAGCGCCCACCACATAGGTTGGATCTGTCACTGAGCTTCGGGAGTAAGCTCGATAGGCTTCTCGAAATGCCGGAGGAAGAGGAACAAGAAGAGCTACAAGGAGCTGTCGGGGGAGACCCTCCACCAGCACGACCAGCTACAGCGAACCGGCTCGACCAAATGAACCAAATGATGGAGACGATGATGCAGCAAAACGTCGTGATGTCTGAGTTCATGGACGAGTTTCGGAAGGTCAGGACCGATATGTCTCTGCTGAGCAATAGGGTTGCAGGAGTCGAGGCTTCCATGCGAGGAGCATCAGCTCCGGGCCAACCACCACCATCGCCGACCCCGAGAACATCCAACGGACAACCACCACAGTCGTCGACCCCGGGAACATACACCGTACAACCACCCAGGGACGGTCGAAGCAGATACGAACATCAAACGTACAGGAAGAAAATCGACCTGGAAAAATGGCACCTAAAATTCGATGGGACAACGAAGAACATGACCGTCGAAAGTTTTGTATTTCGTGCCGAGAGGATGCGCGAGCAGCACGACGTCACTCACGAGCAACTCCTCGCGGACTTCCATTGCCTAGTAACTGGAGCTGCGCTAAAGTGGTATTGGCAAGTTCTGGAGGACCACGCGGAGGATCCAACGTTCAACTACGCAAAGCTCAAAACAGAGCTGCTTACGCAATTTAGGAGTGCGGAGTCAGATTATGAGGTGATCCGCGAAATTATGGAAAGGAAACAGGGGGGACAAGAGTCTTTCGAGGACTTCTACGCGGACATCCATGATCTGACCTTCCGATTGAAGAAGAGGATACCAGAGGCCGAACTGGTAAAAATAATAAAGGGTAACCTTAAGCCATACTTGGCCAATCTCACGTTCGCGGCGCGAACTGATACATTAGCCGATCTCAAAACCGAATGTAAACGGGCGGAAAAACTAATTAAGGAGAATCGGTCCCGAAATAAAGCGGTTAGTGAGTTAGACAGTAATAGGGAAGAAGGGGGCCTGAGTAAGGTGGAAATCGAGGCCATAGGGAAGGATGAAAGAAGCAAGTTAGGGCCCTATAGATCTAGTCCTGGTAATTTCAAGCAAGGAGATCCACCGAAACCCAGTCCCAAATCTTTCCAACCCCCATCCCATGTTCGTAATACGTCAAATCCCACTAGTCACGTCCCCGGTCAAGTGTTTTGTCCATCACCTTTTCACCTCATGTTGTGTTACGTGTGTGGAATGCCCGGGGATTTCTTTAGGAAAGATCCACAGGCAGCAGCGAAACTTGGTCCTTGTAAGTCGTCCTTTCATTGTATGAAGTGTTTTATGTGTGGAAGTGATGTATCGTATTGTGTATTTAAATCGGAAACGGAAAACAGGCAGCTGGCAGAGATGTCCGGGCACTCTGTACAGGGTCCGAACCCCCCGGAAAATTAGGCGTAGATGTAACAATTTTAAGACGCGAAGGCAATGGGAAAATTACGGGGGAGTGCGACCATGCAAAATTAGTGAGGGAAAGCCTACATGAAAGAAAGAAGAGGTATGAGGAAGCTAGAAGGAGGATTTTCATGGAAGAAATCAAGACGAGGCAGAAAGATAGACGTTTCCAAAAAATTCGGAAGATGAGGGAGAAACACCGCATGCTCAAACATATACGGCAGAAGATTGTCGCTACAATCGTGACTGTAAAGGGGGATAATAGGTTATTCGCGCGAACGGTAATTGGTGGTCACGAAGCCCTCGCATTACTCGACTCTGGAGCCGGTTCTAGTTGTTTGGGGAAAGGAGCCATGTCATTCTTAGAGGGGAAAGAAGAAACTATTACCAAATTAAATGGCCAAAACGTTCGCACCGCGAATGGGGGTGAAACTCCGGTGGTGGGTGTAGTAACGCTACCTGTCACGTGGGATGGAGTAACCCGACCACTGGAATTTTTGATTGTCCCTGAGCTAACTCAAGAAGTTTACTTAGGTATTGATTTCTGGCGGGTGTTCGATTTAAATGTAGTAGGTAAAGGTGTGAATGAGTGTGTGCATGATAGGACTGTGTCAGAACTCGCACCTGCCGAAGGTGATCTCTCCTTCGACGCAGTTCAGCATTCCCTAACGACTGCACAAAACCGCGTTTTAGATAAGGTTAAAGCCCAATTCCCTTCCTTCGCCGTCCTGGGATTGGGCAGAACAGATGCGGAAGAACATACGATAGAGGTAGTAGAAGAAAATACGCCAATCAAACAAAGACACTACCCTATCTCCCCCGCGATTCAAAAATTAGTTTATGAGGAGTTAGACAGGATGTTATCCATGGGTGTTATTGAGGAGAGCAATAGCAGCTGGAGCTCTCCTGTCTCGTTAGTTAGAAAAGGCACTAAGAACCGGCTATGTTTGGATGCCAGGAAGGTGAATGCTCGTACGATAAAAGATGCCTATCCATTGCCCTATATTGATGGCATTCTAAGCAGATTGCAAAACACGCGGTTCATATCGGCAATAGATCTCAAAGATGCCTTTTGGCAAATTCCTTTAGAAAAACGTTCGAGAGAAAAGACAGCATTCACCGTTCCTGGCAGGCCACTCTACCAGTTCACCGTGATGCCATTTGGTCTATGTAATGCCGCTCAGCGGATGTGTCGTCTCATGGACAAGGTCATTCCGGCCGCTTTACGTGAGTGTGTATTTGTGTATCTTGACGACTTGTTAGTGTGTTCAGTAGATTTTGAGTCACATATGTTGTTATTGGAAAAGGTCGCTAGGTGCTTACGCGAAGCTAAGTTAACTATTAACGTAGAGAAAAGCAAATTTTGCTTTAAAGAAGTGCGATATCTGGGGTATGTGGTTGGCGACGGTTGCATACGGACCGATGCCAATAAAGTCGCAGCAGTTAGGGATTTCCCCCAACCTAAGACTCCAAAACAACTCCGGAGGTTCCTGGGCATGTCAGGGTGGTACCGTCGCTTCATTAGAGATTACGCAACCATCGCAGCGCCGCTGCACGACTGTCTCACAAAGGACCGTATTAAAAAGTTCGAAATGACGGGTGAAGCGAGTAAGGCCTTTGAGGAGCTGAAACAAAGCTTAATATCAGCACCAGTACTCGTTCACCCGGATTTCAATAAGCACTTTTTTATTCAATGCGACGCTTCAACAGACGGGGTGGGTGGAGTTTTATTCCAGAAAGACGAAGACGAAAACGAACGACCTATCGCGTACATGTCTGCGAAATTGAATAAGGCACAACGTAATTATAGCGTGACGGAGTTGGAGTGCTATGCAGCAGTGTTGAGTGTGAAGCGGTTCCGACCTTATGTGGAAGGGCTCCCCTTCACAATCATCACGGACCACGCGAGCCTTAAGTGGCTAATGGGTCAGAAGGACCTTAGTGGACGACTGGCCAGATGGAGCCTGAAGCTGCAAGCCTTCAACTTCGACATCGAGCACCGTAAGGGAGCTCAAAACGTTGTGCCTGATACATTGTCGCGTATGGACATGGACGAGGTAGCACTGACTGACAGAGTTTTAGACATTAGTCTGGACTCACCCTATTTCGAAACTGAAGAATACCGTGCACTTAAAGACACCATAACGAAAGACAAAGACAAAATACTTGATCTATGCGTATCAGACGGCTATATTTACAAACGGACACAGTTTAATAGAGGGGGAGAACTTCAAGAGGACCACACCTGGAAGCTCTGGGTACCTTCGGAGTTGCGGGTAGGTTTGGTAGAAGCTGCACACTACTCTCCGTCTTCGGGTCATGGAGGAATCCACAAAACCCTCGCCCGAATAAGAGAAAAATATTTTTGGCCAGGCATGGTGTCCGATGTGCAACAGTGTGTCAAAGATTGCAACACATGTAAAGAAACAAAGACCCAAAATAATTTTCGTAAGCCACCAATGGGCAAACAACTAATTACCGAGCGACCTTTCCAACGTCTTTACGTCGATTTTATGGGACCATATCCTCGTTCGAAGGATGGAAATGTTTTTCTGTTTGTATGTCTTGATCATTTTAGTAAATTTGTGTTCCTTAAGCCCATGCAGAGAGCGACAGCTGCTAAGGTAGTTCAATTCCTTGAGAAGGAAGTATTCCACGTATTTGGAGTTCCCGAATTCGTCCACTCAGACAACGGGAAACCGTTTGTCTCGGAAGCCTTCGCCTCCTTTTTGAATCGGTACGGGGCGAAACATATAAGGACTGCATTCTTCTCTCCCCAGGCAAATGCGGCGGAACGGGTAAATAGATCCGTACTGCAAATGATACGAGCGTATATCGGCGGTAACCAAAAGACCTGGGATCAGCACGTAAGTGATGCGGCTTTTGCCTTGCGAAGTGTGGTACATACAGCCATAGGAGAGTCGCCGTATCATGCTGTATTCGGGATACCCATGGTACAACATGGCGCCTCTTATGACATTCTGCGTAGAATAGGTTCGATAAAGGATACCGATTGCGAGATAGAGTTAAGAGATAGGCAACAGTTACTTAGAAATAAGATATTTGACGAGCTAAAGCGAGCATATAAGATGGGCGAGAAGGTGTATAATACGAGGGCGAAAGAAGTTAGTTTTAAAATTGGACAAGTGGTATACCGCCGAAATTTTAAGCAAAGCTCTCAAATCAACCACTACAATGCTAAGCTAGGGCCTAAACACATACCGTGCGTTGTCCTGAGGACGATAGGCAATTCACTGTATGAGCTAGGCGACAACTCTGGAAAGAGAGTAGGGGTATACCACGCGAAGGATATATTTGTTGCTTAGGGGTAGTAATTGT
Organism: Campiglossa producta; assembly: GCA_964058755.1. Classification (NCBI taxonomy): domain Eukaryota; kingdom Metazoa; phylum Arthropoda; class Insecta; order Diptera; family Tephritidae; genus Campiglossa; species Campiglossa producta. Next base: position 86,724,926 of record CAXKVI010000003.1, on the reverse strand, counting down.
AGTGTTCGTATGTGTGTATCTGTAAAATTGACCACTGATCTATTTTTTTTATTTTTTTTGACTTGACTTTATGCATTAATCTGTTTATTGACTTTTTTATTTATTTTGTTATTTATTTATTTATTTATTTATTTAGTCATTTATCTATTTATTTATTTATTTATTTATTACTGTATACATGTACGTTTGTGATTTTTTTTTTTTTTTTTTTTTTTTACTTGACTAATTTTCCATTTATACATTCTCTTATTTATTTTACTTTATTCTATTAACTTGCCAATTAAGAACCTCACTACAGTGTTTCTGCGTGTTGTCCTGCATGCAACAAGTGTGGCTATTCCCAGTGATAGGATTATAACATTAGGTATAAGATCAGACACCCTGTGATACGTAGGTTTAGTTTTAGACTGTGATATAGTAGAACAGGAAGATAAGAGGAAATAGGTAGACGAGCATAGTATCAGGACATAGGCCCGGCTTGGGGTCGTGGGACGAAGCCACACGTTGGGCACATAAGCTCGTGGGAAACAGGCTGCCTTGGGAGCATTTTTTCTCACCCACTCCATGGTGCAGGCACCATCGGCGGATGCGAGGTTTGTTACGACAGCCTTATCGTACAATGTGTATTTGTATATGTGTATGTGTGTGTGTGTGTGTACGGATGTGAGATATCCTCAAACCAACCGCCTGAGATATATTCTGGTTGTTGATAGGTATAGGCGCAGGCGTAAGTTCGATGTGCAACGATGGTTTGATCGAGCGACTTCGCGGCATCAAGTGGTGCGACCGCCGGTATACTCCAGCTTCCGAAAGCCTTCAGAAAGGTGCCAAGTTTAGTTGCAAATTGTCAGGAAAACTTCGCGGATCGTTTGTGCGGATCAGTCGTGTAAAGCTAGAGTGTATATAGTTATACGTATGTACTTATACAAAGTGAAACAATAAGAAGAAGTATAAAATAAAAAAAAAAATAAAATATAGAAATTCATTTAAAGAAAAAAAAAATATATATATATACAGATATACTTAAAATAAAATAAGAGGAAGAAAAAAAAACATATAGTGAGTGGCCGTACTGGCAATCGCGAACAATCAATCGCTAAACCGGCTTGCTTGCGGACTAGAAGTTGTTGGAGTGGTTCACCTTTAAATCCTTACTGTCACATCCCGCCAAAACCGAGGTAAGTAATAAATTAAGTTAAAGTTTTAAAATTATAGTAGAAAAAAAAAAGGAAAAAAAATGGGCATTGAAAAGTAATTGAAAGTATTCTTGTTGAAACTAACATAAGTGGAGTTATTCCATTTCTCCACTTAGTCAAAGCTATGCGCATATTACTAGAAAATTAATGATGCAATTTTGTTTCTTCCATTTACAGGTTCTTGTCAGCGGGAGACAAAACCATCGAACCTCGGTTTTTGTTCATATTTTGTCTGGCTTAATATAAGAAACGATCGACGCCGTAACGGCAGGCACCAGATCACCGACCCCAAACGCGCTAGAACAAAGCGGCACTTTGCCTTAAACATCATAGGCATATTTGAATAATCCATTACCGTCGAGCAGCTGTTTCCGTGCTTTAACCGGAAAGGGGTCAGTGGCCGAAAAAAAAAAAGGAAAAAAACCAATAAAATCAATAGCCAAAAGTCTGCAAACTGCACAACAGAACAAAGGGAACAACGAAACATTGAAACAACACGACAGAGCGAGAGTGTGCGCGGGAGCAGCCGAGAGAGCAGCAAGGGAGAGAGCAGCGGCAGTGGCAGAGGAGATCAGCTTTAGAAACCTGTTTTTTTTTTTTTATTTGTTCTTTTTGCTTTAGCTAAGTTTTTTTCTATTGTTTTTTTTGCTCCTACATGATTTTTGCAGGCCTGCTTTAGGCTGCACATTTATATTAGATTTATATATTTTTTTTTGTTCATACTTCTTTTGTTAATTTAGTTAAAGGGCAAACAAACCCACAATAGACTGGGTTCTGTTGTTTTTTTTATATACATATTTTTTTTTGATATTTCCTTTTACTTGGCTTCTATGCCTATATTATTTTCTAGTTAAATTTTCCTTTGGTTTTTTTTTTTGCTCCCATGGCAATTATTCAATTTGTTTTGATCAACATACATTTTTATTTTTAGTTTTTGATCGATCCATTCTCTTTTGGGTTTCTTTTTGCTATTTTTCTTTTTTTTTGCCCAATTCACACGTTAGTACTTTCGATTAAATTCGCTCGACGAATTCATTGCAAACGTTTTTTTGTTTATTCTTTTTATCTGGGTTTCTGTTGGTTCAATTAATTACATTACTTTTTTTGTTTTCGCCTTGAAGTTCTTTTTTTATAATTTTCAGTCATTGTTGTTTCATAGTTGGCCTTGCTGTGGAGGTATGCGCCATATGACCCGCTCGCTGCCCACAGTCACGAGCGAGTGATCTGGCTTTGACAAAGAAACTTTTGTAAGAACCTCAACTGCTTGCTTTCGTGTGAGAGTAGCTTGACTTTGTTTGTTTCTATTTTTCCTCCCACAGTTTAGCGACGTGTGCTGGCGCCACCATAAACGCTGCAAACATCAGGTGAGTGATACTACAAGTCAAGATACGTATATTTCCATGCACCTATGCTGAAGTACATTTAGTACTATTTTTACTACTTTTTTATACTTTTTATATCTCGAGAAACTTTTAAGATATTTTTCTTGTTATCTTTTTTTTTTTTTTTTTACTTAATTATACTCTTTTTATATAATTAAGACCTAAATTGAATTACATTCTTTAGTTTAATCTGGTTGAAACCATTTCTTTTGTTTTATTACACTTTTTACTCCTTATTACTAAATTAAGGCCGAAATTGAATTATATCATTTATTGTTACCCGATTATTAGGGTTAAATTCATGCTCCTTTTTAATTAACTATGTTCAATTAAGACATAAATAATATAATTATATTCCTTCATTTTTTTACCTAGGTATTTAAGTTGAAATCATAGTTACTAGATTTCCTTTGGATTTTTTTTGCTGTCAATACTTAGGCTAAGTCAGTTTTCTTAGTGACCTTAAGTTATTTCGTAGAATAAAGAAAAGGATTGTAATGAAACCTTGAAATCTTTTTGTCTAATTATGTCGGGCTAAATCTCCTTGGTTTCTGGAGTCGGGTGTTGTTCTCCCGGATAATGGTGAGGTGCTAGGCGTTTGATCCATGGACTGACGGACGGACATGACTTGACATTAGGGCAGACGGACGACTGTCCGTAATAGGGAATGCTACGCTGTTGTTCGGAGCCCAGTAGCATTCAAGGTAGTTCGCAGGATGCGAACTAAAGGGGTGGGTCGGCTCCACTGACAGGACTGTTTTCTACCGCTATGTCTTCTTTCCGCTCTACTGTCTATCATATCTCATCACAGGCATGAACTCTTTTTTTGTTAGTGTAGCTGTGAGTGAGAAGTTGTGGCAAGGAACACGACCACCGACGAGCTTAGCCTGGGTTTCCAGCATGCCTGGCCCGCCATGACTTCTCGCCCACTAACAGCGGCCTACACAACACAATCCAAACAACCGTTAAACTAAAGAGAGTCAGCCACAAGAGGCGTAGGCTGGCTCCCGCAATTGGATGCCCCCTAATCTCTGTCTCACAGATCGGAAGGAAGTCGGGTAATGTTTGTGTTGAAGGACTCGTGGACGGAAAGGTGCGTTTACTGACTGTTCATACGGGTGCATCTCATTCCATCATTCGATCCGATTTAGTCAACAAAGAAGTGAGGCCATTACAAGGAGCAAAGTGTGTACGGAAACTGGTGAGGACACCCAAGTCCAAGGAGAAGTAGCATGTGAAATCGCAATTGGGAATATCACCGTACTGCACAATTTTATAGTTGTTGTTGTTGTTGTTGTTGTAGCGAGGTGTAGCCCTGCCTAAATGTCAGACAGGGTAACCTCGAGTGTATTGCTCTTGGCCGGGTCGATATAAGAAAACGGCCCGGGTCGTTTCGGCACGATGGGTACAGGACGAGTACTGGTACCGTTCTCGTAGAACCGGCAATACAAGAAACTAGCCGTGTAGGCAATGTTATAGTGGCAGATATTGTTGATGAGATCATAGTTGGTGTGGATTTCTTAAGCAACCAAGGCATCAAGATCGACATGCAAAACAGGACTATGAGCTAAAAGAACATGGATGTGCCACTCAATTTTGGTTACGAGAACAAGTACATCAGTAAGCGGGTCCTCGTGGAAGAAAGCCAACAAATTCCACCGAAGTCGGAGGCGATCGTTTGGTCAAGGATTGATGGAGACTACGGGACTAACAAATTGTGGGTGGTAGAGTCAGCAAACAAATCAAAGACGGATATACTAGTAGGAAAAACACTGACTATGACAAAACAAGATGAACGTTTACCGGTAAGAGTACTAAATGAGTTCAGATCGCCGATCAAGCTTTCCAAAGGAGCTATATTGGGACAATGTCAGGAGGTGGAGGTGGTTATAAATTGTGAACAGCTCCAGGAAAATGTTTGTACCAGCAACATTAATCTTTCAGATGATATCACGGCGTGGACGCAAGAGCTCGAAGAAGACCACCAGAATAAGGCAAAACAACTTCTACTAAAGTACTCTAGCATAATTGACAAGGATGGCTCCAGACCAGGTCGAACCAATGTAGTGAAGTATCAAATTGATACCGGTGATGCGAGACCTATCCGGCAAGCTCCTCGAAGGAGCTTGGCCAAACGCCAAGTGGTAAGAAAAATTATGCAGGAAATGAGTGAGAGTGGCGTGATCGAACCATCAGCTAGTCCATGGAGCTCACCGGTAGTGCTAGTAAAGAAAAGGATGGAAAAATGAGGTTCTGTGTGGATTTCCGGAAGCTGAACGATGTAACGAAAAAGGACAGCTATCCATTACCCAGAATTTACGATACTCTGGGCTTGAAAAACGGCTATTGGAAAGTGAAGGTTAAAGATGAGGATAAGGAAAATACAGCTTCCAGCGTTGGCGAGGGGCTGTGGCAATTTACGGTAATGCTCTTTGGACTATGTAACGCTTCAGCTGCTTTTGAGAGGGCTGCATTGGAAAACATGTTTGGACGACATCATCGTTTTGCGGAAAAAGCTTTGAGGAACACCTTAAGAACTTGGAGGAAGTTTTCCAAAGGATAGCTGGCGCCGGTCTGAAATTAAGTCCCAAAAAGTGTGTATTGTTCAAGAAGGAAGTAAGTTACTTGGGTCACAAGGTTACTACGGAGGGAATTTGCACTGCTAAAGAGAAGATCCAAGCAGTAAAGGATTGGCCACGACCGAACAATTTACATGACTTACGAAGTTTCCTCGGACTGTGCATTATGTATTATCGCCGATTTGCACCGAATTTCGCCAGCGTAGCCAGTAACCTCCAAGAGTTGACCAGGAAGAGTATGTCATTTAATTGGAAGAAGGGACATGAAGTGGCTTTCCAAGCCTTGAAGGAACGACTGTGTACAGCCCCAATGTTAGCTTATCTTATCCCAGGTTCGTTTATTCTGGATACAGATGCAAGTGGTTATGCGATTGGACGAGCTTTTTCACAGATTGTCGATGGGCAGGAGAAGGTAGTGGCGTACTATAGCCGCACAATTGGGAAGCCCGGAAGGAACTATTGTGTAACACGAAGAGAACTACTGACATTGGTGGAGTGCATCAACCATTACCGTAAGTATCTCTATGAACAGCGATTCCACGTCAGGAAAGACCATGCAGCGTTGAAATGGCTTTTGCAGTTCCGTAATCCGGAAGGTCAATTTGCACGGTGGATAGAGCGTTTACAAAGTTATGACTTTTCCATAGAGCGCAAAGGCAGCAACCACGGCAATGCTGATGCAATGTCCCGGCGACCATGTAACTTAGAATGCATGCATTGTTCGAAAGCTGAGGCCAAGGAACATGTTATAGATGTGCGGCTGATGACTATAACATCTACGGACGAATGGAACATGGATCAACTAAGGAAGCATCAGCTAGAGGGCCCAGATCTTGTACGTGTGATCCAGGGAATCGAGCAAAACGAACGACCAACAAGAGAGGAGATGTCAGCAGAGAGTCCTGTTTCCAAGTCATATTAGACACAGTGGAACATAGGTTATGGGAAAGCGATGAAGGTCAATGCACTCGGAAGCTGGTAGTTGTCCCAAGGAAGAAATCCTCTGATGTTTTGAATGAGCTACATAATGGTCCAAGTGGAGGTCATCTAGGAGTCACAAAAACATTGGAGAAAGTCAAGCAGAGGTTCTAGTGGGTTGGTTGGCGGAGTGGATTGCCAACTGTGAAGTGTGCATCAAAGCAAAGGGTCTGAGGTCCAGAAGCCGTGGACAGATGAAGCATTACAACACAGGTGCACCGTTTGAGAGGATTGCCGTGGTTGTAGCTGGTCCATTTCCTACTAGCAAACTTGGAAACAAATACGTATTAGTTGTTATGGACTATTTCAGCAAATGCCCAGAAGTTTACCCGATTCCAAATCAAGAGGCAGAAACCATTGCAGAGATGTTCACTAATAATTGGGTAGCGAGGTTTGGTGTACCAATGGAGTTACATTCTGATCAAGGCAGGAATTTCGAATCAGTTGTATTCCAAGAAATGTGCAAGACATTGGGTATTCGGAAAACTCGAACAACTGCACTCTATCCTCAGTCAGATGGCATGGTGGAACGTTTCAATTGAACCTTGGAAGAGCACATGAGGAAAGTTGTGGATAAGTTCTAGAAATATTGGGACACGCACATTTCATTGTTCCTGATGGCATATCGCTCGGCAATACATGAAACAATGGGTCAGACTCCAGCAAAAGTAATTTTTGGGAATGATCTTCGGTTTCCAGCTGACTTGAAGTTTGGGATAAATGCTGATGAAGGAACAAATGCCAGGAAATCCACTAGCATCTTGGAAGAAGAAATGAGAGAAATACATGGCTTTGTGAGACAACGAACGAAGATCATGAGTGATAAGATAAAAGCCAGATACGACAAAGCAATCAACTCAGAAGGTTTTAAAGAAGGAGACTTAGTGCTGTTATACAACCCACAACGTAAGAAAGGTTTGTCCCCAAAATGTAACGGGGAAGGCCCATATAAAGTCATAAAGCGGATAAACGATGTTGTCTACCGCATACAAGCTGTTGGAAGACCACGAAACAAAATGAAAGTGGTTCCCCTGGAGAGGCTAGCAACGTTTGGAACGCTCGCGCCATGCACCTAATTAGCTGTAGTTGTCGTAGTAAAGCTAGTGGTGGAAATACGCTAGTGGCGGGAGTACAAGTAGGGATGAGCGATTCTTGAAAACATTCGCCACACTGCCATCCACCTAAGTCTGATCGTCCCGATCAAACACATTTTCCGGTCCAAACGTTGCTAGCCTCTCCAGGTGAGCCACCTTCACTTTATTCCGTGGCCTTCCAACAGTCTGTATGCAGTAGACATCATCATTTATGCGCTTTATGACTTTATATGGGCCTTCCCAGTTACGTTGCAGTTTTCGAGACAAACCTTTCTCACGTTATGGGTTGTATAACAGCACTAAATCCCTTCTCTAAAGCCTTCCGAGTTGATTGCTTTGTCGTATCTGGCTTTCAGCTTATCACTCATGATCTTCTCCCGTTGTCTTTCTCTCATTTCTTCTTCCAAGATGCTAGTGGATTTCCTGGCGTTTATTCCTTCATCAGCATTTATCCCAAACTTCAAGTCAGCTGGCAACCGAAGATCATTCCCAAAAATTACTTTTGCTGGAGTCTGACCCGTCGTTTGATGTATTTCCGAGCGATATGCCATCAGGAACAATGAAATGTGCGTGTCCCAATATTTCTAGAACTTATCCACAACTTTCCTCATGTGCTCTTCCAAGGTTCAATTGAAACGTTCCACCATGCCATCTGACTGAGGATAGAGTGCAGTTGTTCGAGTTTTCCGAATACCCAATGTCTTGCACATTTCTTGGAATACAACTGATTCGAAATTCCTGCCTTGATCAGAATGTAACTCCATTGGTACACCAAACTCTTGATTTGGAATCGGGTAAACTTCTGGCCATTTGCTGAAATAGTCCATAACAACTAGTACGTATTTGTTTGCGAGTTTGCTAGTAGGAAATGGAACAGCTACATACATGGCAACCCTCTCAAACCTCATTGACCATCTTCGCTTTCCAATACTCTATGTCAGCAACCGCATACCAATTTCAGACTGTTCCAGAGTGCCCAATATGACTTGGAAACAGGACTCTCTGCTGACATCTCCTCTCTTGTTGGTCGTTTGTTTTTCTCGACCTCCCGCATCACCCGTACAAAATCTGGATCCTCTAGCTGATACTTCCTTAGTTGATCCATGTCCCATTGGTCCGACAATGTTATAACATCTTCCTTGGCCTCAGCTTTCGAACAATGCCGGCATTCCAGGTTACATGTTCGCCTGGACATTGGATCAGCATTACCGTGGTTGCTGCCTTTGCGATACTCTACGGAAATGGCATAATTTTGTAGTCGCCCTATCCACCGTGCTAATTGACCTTCTGGATTACGGAACTGCAAATGCCATTTCAACGCTGCATGGTCTGTCCTGACGTGGAATCGCTGTCCATAGAGATACTTGTGTAAATGTTTGATGCACTCCACCAATGCCAGTAGTTCAATTCGTGTTACGCAATAGTTCCTTTCGGGCTTCCCAATTGTGCGGCTATAGTACGCCACTACCTTCTCCTGCCCATCGACAATCTGTGACAAAACTCCTCCAATCCCATAACCGCTCGCGTATGTATCTAAAATAAATGTTGAACCTGGGATTGGATATGCTAACATTGGCGCTGTGCACAGTCGTTCCTTCAAGTTTTGGAAAGCCACTTCATGTTCATTCTTCCAATCAAATGACATATTCTTCCTGGTCTACTGGCTACGCTGGCGAAATTCGGTGCAAATGGGCGATAATATATGCACAGTCCAAGGAAACTTCGTAACTCATGTAAATTGTTCGGTCGCACACTTTTTGGGACTTAATTTCAGACCGACGCACAGTTGAACGGATTTGGCTTTCAGTGGACTTAGGGAAACGAAAATAATATTAGTTAATAACACAAAAACTTTGATGGGGATCGATTTTAAGTCTTATTATATATGAGTATTTTTTAATAAAGCCTTAAACCAAAAAAGTTATAGCAAATTAAAAAATTTAATGTATGGGAAAAATCAAATTTTTACCGTTAAAACATTTTCCTCGCATTTTCTCAAAACTTCAATAATTTATTTATATAGTTAGGGTTATATACTATGCAATGTACTCGGTTTCATGGTTCGAAAAGGTTCACGTTTTTTTTTTGTTTTTTTTTTTTATTGTAGTATTGCGAATCATTTATGCAATTCACAAGGTCTCCTATTTCGTGCTATTTCTCTCTTTTGCTATATTTTTCAAAAAATTTATATTGGAAACTAAGGAAACATACAACGATAGACGAATACGACAATCTTGTGAATTGCCAAAGAATTGGGAATTTTGAGTAGAATTTAGAAACACATTTTTTTTGTATTTTTTGGTAATTATTTTTTTTTATGTACGTATTGCGAATCACTTTTTTATTCTGGATAATAATTAAAAACAAAAATATTTGATAGTTCATTAAAGGATCAAATCAAAAATTTAGCTATTCCAGCTTGTTCGTTAACTATTTTTTTTTTATACGATGTTAACTATTCTATCTTGTTCGTTTGTAACAAAAGAGTACTTAAAAGCAAAAATTATTCCATCGGTCAATAGTCCATGAATTTTCCAAATATACATATAGGTATATGACCAAAAAAAAATTAATAAAATTGAAAGCTCTGGGCTAGAACTTGCATATTATATTCAGCAGTTTTCGAGTGATACGTCCACAAACATACAGACAGGAAAACAGAAATTTAAGGTATATCTTTGTTACGTAAATGCCTGGTGCGGGTGAGGAGGAGTGGCGGGTCGGCATGGTTGTAGCCCGGCTGAGGCTCGTCGGCATTGGGGCGCAGTTCTTGCCACTTCTCCTTTCCCAGCAGATGCGAAGCAAAATTAGAGTTAATGCCTGGGGAAAGAATATATGCAAAAAAGGAAATAGTGATATAGAAAAAGCGCGAGAAAACCTGTCCGAGTCAGGTGGAGCCTTCCCACCCCTCCTGTTCACGAGATGTGAACAGCCTTTGGACTCTACTATGGCTCCGCTTCCCGAGTAGAGTCCCCTTAAACCTGACTAATGTCCGTCTATGTGTACTTACGTTACTCCATTATTTTCTCAACTACCCCAACTTACCATCAGTTGCCACAAAGGCAACACCTGCACCAAAAAATGTATGTCTTTAGCCAGACATGTTATGGACTCAATTAACTGAAGCAAAGAACTCCACCCATGTACTTTAAAGGAAACTTTCTTTTGAATTTACAATATTCGATAATTTACAACTTTATTCAAAATATTCAATGATAGAAAATAAACCCTTACGCTAATTGAAAATTCATTCTTAATACCAAAATTACTATTGATTATTTTCTAATCCTAACACTTAAAAGATATTCAAAATTTTAATGGCGACTGACAACTTCAAAAAAATCTTAGAATTCAACCAGCCTAATGTGTATCTAGTTATTTGTGCACAGGCACACATTTAAATATAATTAAATATGTATGGAAGTATGTGCGCTCCCTCTCTCTAAAATTTGTAAACAAACTATATATATATATATGTGTATGAGGTCTCACTCAGATAAATTGGTAACTACATTTATGTGTGTATGAGCATTCTCGCTCCGAGTAAAAAAAGATCTAACAATATATATATGAAGGTATGTGTATGTGTGTGTGTGTGTATTATTTTTCCTCTGCAAATCACTCACCTCGCTTTACAGTCCACGTTGGTACCAAAGTGACGTTGCGAGCTGAAAAGAAATGAGAAAAAAAACAAACAACATACACAGGGCTATGTTAAAGACAGTGGTTCAGTTATAGGTCTTTGACCGCTTGACCTTGGTCAAGGCTAATTTTTAAGAACAATTGTCTTTTGGGCTTTAGTTTAACAACGCGGTTCGGTGCATATGCATTATTTTATGCATATGCAAAAAAAATTTACGTATACGAAGAAAAATCTCGCGTCGAATAAATTTAAAGTAACTTGTCAAAAGGACAAAATACAAAAATTTTAAATCGCGGAACCGAGTTTAAAAAAAATGTCTAAAGTATTAAAAGTGATTTAAGTGGTAAGTGCAGGTAAAATCTGATAAAAAAACAACAAAAATTTTATTTTTCCATAATAATATATGTAGACTGGAAATGAAAATAAAAAGGCAAAAACGACCAAAGGGGTCAAAAACAAATAAACAAAATGCAGAAATGAAAAGTGAAAGTGTAAGTGAAATACTGAAACAAAAAAAAATGGATCACATTTTTTTGACGACAATGTCTCGCAAACAAAAAAATATGGAATTTAGTTGAGCTCTAGGCGAGATCAAAAAAACGCCAAAAAAAAGAATAAAAGTTAAAAAAAAAATTATGAATTAAAACAATGCAAAAATGAAAATTTTTCTTTTTCGAATAGATACAAAAATTCAAATTTTAAAAGTGGCTGCGTGCATACAAGTGTTTACGCATATGCCTATGTAGGTGAGACATATATATGTATAAAAAATTATAAGAAGAACTGAAGGTAAGAAAAATTCAAAATACAACTGAACTTCTACTCTTTAACTTATAAAACTAATAAATAAATATAAATGAATTCATAAATGTAAAAAATTAACAACTCAAAAAATTCAAAGTTTGAAAGTTTTTCTCAAAAAAGATAGTTGGGTAGTGCACTCTACTAAATGTACCAAAGTGTGTGTGATGGTGGTAGTGGTAAAACTTCAAAGTTGGGAGCACGTGCCGGTATGATATTAAATGTTGGTATGATGTCGATTCCCTGTGTTTTGTGTGAGTGAGTGTGTGTGCGTGTATATATAATTTTTGGCCTGGTTTCCAAAATTGGTTTTTGGCCCAAATTCTGCCTTTTGGCCAAGTAAAAATTCCTCCAAAGATTTTTAGTGCTATATATGTGAACGTGTGATATGATCGTTTGTTGTTGTTTTCCGTGTTTCTTTCTATGTGTGGATTTGTGTGTGTGGTTTCATGTATTTTGTTGGCGAGGGTTTATATATTTAAGTGCCGCGGCCTTCGGTTGGCTTCGTGAGCTGCAATAAAAATGTATATGCATATTTTTTTCAAATATTTTTATTTTTCAAATTTCCTGCTAGATTTTGTTTTCTGGCCTTTAACTAACTTTGACGAATCTTATGAAATTATTTTTCTTCTCAAAAAAAATTGCCCAAAAATCCACATCAATTATTTCAAAAAAAAAAAAAAAAATTCTTCTTCTTCTCTGTTTGCATACGTGCTCGTGTATATATGTACCTACATATATACATGTAAGTGCACTTGTGCATATTTTAATATTATTGAATTTTCAGAATTAAATTAAATTTTATCTAACTTAAAATTCAAGAAAAATCCAAAGGGTAAAAAAATGGGATTTTGGGTCAAAAATTATAATTCGTGATTTAAAATTTTATGGTTTTGACAAAAGTGCAAAGAAATTATTTACAACAACAACCCAGCCTATTTGTTTGCGTTCATGCTCGTGTACATATTTACATACATACGTAAGTGCATTTATGCAGTTGGGGTCGACACAAACCATTTGCCACGGTCGACCATGGTAGGGTGGGTATAGAGTGGCCGGCCATAACAACACCTATGGCCGAGGGGCGGGGAACCTGGAGGGGGTGCGGGCCGAGTGCCCCAATGCGAAGTGAAGAGCCAGGTATGATTTTTTTTTTTTGTATGGTGTGTTGGGTATGCCTCGGGGTCAAAGATCCACCCCACAGTTCGGCGAGCTAGTTCGCGCAATAGGCAAGCATACCTGCAAGACTCCCGGGGCATGCAACATGGGATTGACTAGTCGCGCGAGCCATTTTTAGGTCAACCGGCAGCCAGCACGTACGGCTACACAGCACTGCCACAAGCAAAATACGCGATCTGGCAACCCCACTTCATGGCACGTCAGCAAGCAAACGTCACAATTTGAAACGCAGCTAACTTCGCCAATTCCGGTTTCCGGCTTTTTTTCAACACCAACCGCCGAGCGAGTAAGACCCAATTGTTTAAACCACGAAAAATCTAGTGGCATCCAAAAGGGGGTGACCACTACAGCCAGGGCAAGTACTCCCCAAGTGCAGAACGAGATCCCTGGGACGGGCATGATTGCAGTTTCACGGGAATTCGCAGAAAATTTGGTAAGTATCCTTTACGGGAAGGTAGGGTGACATGTAAGTGACCGGGATGTTGTCTTTATAGGGAATCCCAGTGGCAGCAAGTTACCGCGTCACGAACCCAGCATATTAGTACCACCGGAGCGTAATCCGCCGCCCAGGTAACCCATATACCGTGCCAGCACTTTTGTGTTGCAACCGGCGTAAGGAAACGCCAGCTGACGGAACTGGCACATCGCGATACACCATCCGATCTAAAATTGGTCGCCAACCCCTGCGTGAGAGCGCGACAATATACCGGTAAGCCGTACATTAGCGTGCCACGACCCTTGCCACAGGCACGTCGGTGGCACACGGAAATGGTAAATACCAGCAGCGGCTACTAGCTACTGGTTTGTCAGGATCAGCACTCCTGGGGGCACCAATCCATCGACATGTGGTGACCACCATCACGTACGGTCACAAGAACACCCACAGAAATTCACAGCTACCACCATAACAAATACCAGCATAAGAAGGCGTTCGCAACGGTTATCACCAGCACCTCACAGTATCGTCACGGAGAAACGCCTCTACCACCTACTGCCACAGGGGCACTCTCAGCCAACACCGCAACAACAACAACAACCGCAACAACAACAATAACCACCTCCCGCCACAGGGGCACTCTCAGCTAATACCGCAACAACAAAAACAACCGCAACAACAACAACAACCACCGATGCAGCTGAAAGGCCAGGTTTTTAGGCTAGAGTAGTGGGTAGTAATACGTATATATAAGTATATAAATCTACTATATTTGGTACGGCACCTGTAGCAGGGATGTCCGATAGGGCAACACACTATATCTAAATTGTCCAGTAGTGATTGAATGTAAATAATTCCACGTAAAGTGGTTGTATGATCTCGGCTCAGGATGATCGGGTCAAATTATCTTGTGAATATTAACCAGGTCGTGAATATGGTTTTAAGGACCTAAGTAGGTCACCAGTCGATGGCATCTTCCACCTCACGATTGGGGAAATGTTAAACCGTGGGTCAAGCCCATAATTGATTTGCGTTCGTTGCGTCAAGTCCCTTTCCACCACCCCTATAACAAGACGTCTTGTAGGTCAGGGCGGGATTAGGAAGAGGTAATTGATTTTGTTTTTTTGATACCCGATTGGGAGTTGTCGAGGCCTTCAACTGGGGTGACCAGATAAATTAAAGGTCGTAAACTTAAATTTTATCTAGTTTGCTCGGCGAAAAGAAGCCAATTTAATGTTTCTTAGTCCTGATATATATATATCCGAAGGGCGTGCATGTGGGTATAAGTGTGTCAGACCAACCTGAGTGGGAGTCAATATCGCCACCCCTATAAGTGGGCAAATCCAATGTTAGTCCTGACCCTCTCCTACGTGCCCACTCTTGACTACATATAGATATATATTTGCAAAATTGAACATTCGTCGCCTTAACCAAAGTAGCTATAAGTATACACATAAGACACTTGAGTCATGAATTTCAATTCGAGTTTATTTAGCATAAGACATAGCGTTAAGAGACCTAAGTCCACTTAGGACTAGGGAATATTCCTGAGCTCATGAAGGGCATTGTAAGGATCGAAATCATATAGCTGTATCTATAGTAACTTAAATTTTGTAAGGGCTGTCGCCTCCCTCGTAAAAGGGTAAAAGTTAGGAACACACGCACACATACACACAAACACCTACGCTTAGTAACCACATAGTTAAGGTCCATCGACGCACAAGAAATATATGTACGAGTAAAGTTGGCGTCATAAATTTAACCTTAACTCTTGTATTAACCAATTCATGAAATTCGCAAAACATAAAATTTTGGTTGGAAATTTTAATTTTTGAATTTACAGTCGCATAGCGCGACATAAACAAAGTAAAGATATTTAGCTTATACAAGCATACATATACACTTCTGACTTTTTAATGATAATAAACAGTATGATTTGTTAATTTTAATTATAGATAAGTGATTCTTTCTTTCAGATGTGGTTTGGACAGACGGACTGGACGATGACAGGGAGGGAAGCGTAAGGGGGGGTAGCAAAAGGGGGTTTTAGTTGGGGTCGACACAAACCATTTGCCACGGTCGACCATGGTAGGGTGGGTATAGAGTGGCCGGCCATAACAACACCTATGGCCGAGGGGCGGGGAACCTGGAGGGGGTGCGGGCCGAGTGCCCCAATGCGAAGTGAAGAGCCAGGTATGATTTTTTTTTTTTTGTATGGTGTGGTGGGTATGCCTCGGGGTCAAAGATCCACCCCACAGTCCGGCGAGCTAGTTCGCGCAATAGGCAAGCATACCTGCAAGACTCCCGGGGCATGCAACATGGGGTTGACTAGTCGCGCGAGCCATTTTTAGGTCAACCGGCAGCCAGCACGTAACAGAAATGGCGCCCAACGTGGGGCCCCACAGCCTAGTGGAGCCTTTGTGAGTACATGTATTTTTTTTTTCGGATACGCAATGGGGGTACGCTCGCACCTTTGGGGTTTTTTATAATATTTTGACTTTCGGGGGTTGGGGGGTTTCCGTATTTTCATTCAAATTTAAAATTTTTCTAACTTTTTCAAATTCTTCGTTTTGGGCATCAGCAGCTTGACTTGGCTGCGTATAGTCAGTCAATAGAGTTGATGTAGGGGGGTATGGTGAGGTGGGGGTTAGAGGCCTGCCAACTTGTTTTGGTGAGGGTCAAGCTGGACAATAGTGGCAGGGCTCTGAACCCATCCACCAGAAATCAGGTCCGCGGGTATCTCATCTTGCTAATTGAATGGGCAGATGATAGTGTTCGCGGAGGGATTTCGATCGGGGCGTCGGTTGTCTAGGTAGCTTAGTTGGCTAGGCTAACGCCAGCTAATAGTACCTACAGCTGTTGGGGGAGTGTATTAATGGGGGACTGAGACGTCGGACGACGGAGGGGACGGACGGACACCGCATCTGAAAAGAAAGACACTGTTTATTTCCATTATTATTTTGATTTCAAATTTTATTTACCTTTTCATCTTTCGTTTATGACCACGTATATTTCATTTATTTGCGTTTTTTTTTGGGTTTTGTAGCCTTCTGGGAAAGGCGACCCATATTGTAACTTTATACTTTTTGACTTCGGTTTTTTCAACAATTTGTTGCAACTCGACTGGCGGCTTCGACTGGCTGTTAGTAATATCTGCGTTCCTGATCGGCGTTATCCTTTGGCGATCCGAGGATAAGGTATCGTTCTATTAGACAAGATTTTTTTTGGTACAGCAGCGCACCAGTATCGCGTGGTAAACGCGACCGTTAAACATTGTGGAATTTCCTTTTTTGGGCAAGTCCAATACCGCTTGACTGGCATCTGCGATCCGGTATCATCATAACCGGCGTTGTCATTGTCATCGTAGTTAACATAGCGCCTACCGCGCTATCGAATCCCAGCAGCATCGTCGAACGCGCAACAGTACCGCGGGGTTAAGTACAACCGCGAAATCGGGTTTCAGTCCCAAATTTTGGTTTACCTTCTTTCTTTTGGTTGTTATATTTTTTTGGGTTAACACCAGCACGCGTAATAGTAAGCGCGCATTAAGTCTAGGTAAGATTAGCGATATCGTGATAAATGGCGGATCAGGTTAAACGAAAAGGACTTAGGAGCGAGAAGAGGAACGAGCGCGACGAAGAAGGCATGGACAAAAAGGAAGGTGATGATAGCGACCAGCAGAGCGGTGAAGAGAACGACGCGCATGGCAGCAAGGACGGACACGACGACGGCGAGCTGCAGCCGGACGAGCAGCGCGAGGAAAGGAACGAGGAAAGTGTCGACAATGGGGGAGCGCGCGGGGGAGTGGCTGGTATGAGTAGTGCTGGGGAAGCGCCAACCAATGTCTTAGGCGAGGACTTTATGGAAAAGTTCGAGCTAATGTTTGTGCAACACCAGCTAGAGGTGAGCCGCTCTACCACCGACGCGGTCAAAGGTTTGGTGCAGACGCTGAAGAGGGAGATCAATGGTTTGGCGGGGCGACTTTCACACTTGGAAGAGGCAGGCGCGCGCGCGCGCTCAGAGACAACGCGCGACGGTTGGCTGTTGGACGCGGAAACTCGGGGGAGAAACCCAAACACTAACTCGGCCGAGGTAGTGAGTGAGCGTGGACAAGGCGCGAATCGACGATTAGTTCTTCCAGGCACGGAGCCCAGGGGCGGCGCTGCGAGCGCACGGTACGAAAGGGGCGCGACCAAAGCGATACGCGATTGGCATCTGAAATTTGATGGGGGGGCTAAGGCGATTCCCATAGAGCGCTTCTTGTTCCGCGTCGATACCCTGAGGAAAAAGCACAACATATCGTCGCAGGACTTGTATGCAAACTTCCACTTACTGCTCGAGGGTCAAGCGCAGGAGTGGTATTGGTTGTATACCGAGGAGCATCCAGAGCACGGTGCCATAGACTTCCAAGAGTTTCGGTCGGCGATGGTTGAGCACTTCCGCAGGGCAGACTGCGACGAAGAGATCCGTCAAGCCATGAACGAGCGCAAACAGGGATACAACGAGAAATTTGAAGAATATTATGCTGAAGTGCGGGGGTTAGAGCTCACAATGAGGACGCGGCTGCCGGAGCTGAGTCTGGTAAACCTTATGCGTCGCAATCTGAGGCCAAGAATCAAGAACTTGATCTTCGGTTGCCAAATAACATCACTGGAGGAGTTGCGGAAGGAGTGTCGTCGGGCGGAGAAACATTTAGCGGAATTTGAGTTGAAACCCCAGCGCAGAAAGGCGATAGACGAATTGGAGGGCGACCATGAGGAGGAGCCGCTGGACGCGTTAGAAGCTTTCCATCGGCCAGTCAGGGACAGACCATTACATCGCGAAATAAGGGGCGATGCGGGGACAAAGCGGGATGTACTGACGCCGAGGAAAGCAGAGGGGTGCGACGGGCGCTTGCATAGCATGATTTGCTATAAATGCAATCAACCAAGCAGACAGCTGTGCGAAGAGTGTAAACCGAAAAACCTGGAGAGCGGCGGGAAACCCGGAGAGCCTTGCCAACCTCGTCAGACCCCGGAAAAGTAGCAACAACCACCAGCTTAGACAAGTCCGATCACGACGATCAGGGCAAAACCAATTTAGACAAAACAATACAAATTTTAACCAATAGTAAAGCGAAACCAACGCGCGGTCCAAGTCCATATCTAACGTTACCGGAGAGGCAAGCGCGCTATGAAGCAGCGCGGAAAAGTATTTTTGGCACGACACAGGACGTAGAAGTAATTGGTACGGACAGCAGCGCAACAGAACGCGGAGCAAGCAGGACGTGGCGGAAGTTAGTGGAGCTGCGCAAGCGCACGCGCGCGAGGCGAAGCGAGGCGCGTTCGATAGAGGAGACGGTTATTCGGGACGCCATTGACAAGCGTCCATATACACAAGTTGACATCGAGGGGGTTCGCATACAGGGTTTATTAGATAGCGGAGCGTCGATCAGTTGCCTGGGGTCAGTGGCGCGCGTTTGGGAAGAAAAGATGGGGGACAAATTACGCAAGTTAAACGAGCGGCTGAAGACAGCGGATGGGAAGGCGCAAGCGGTTGTAGGCAGGATAGACGTTGAGATGACGTGGAGAGGCAAAACAAAACCCATGACGTTGTATCTGGTTCCTAGCCTAAAGCAAGAACTGTACCTGGGCATCGATTTCTGGGATGCTTTTGGAGTGGCACCAATAGTAGTCTCGGAACTGGATACCCAGGGACAGCTGGAGCTCTCGGCCGTACAAGGTCGGGAGTTAGAACGCGTGAAGAAGCTGTTTCCATCATTTGCCGATTTGGGTCTTGGGAGAACACATCTCATTGAGCATGTAATCGAAGTAGTTGATGAAACGATCCCCATCAAACAACGTCACTACCCCATGTCACCGGTGAAGCAAAAGTACGCGTACGAAGAAATCGACCGTATGCTGGCCCTCGACGTCATTGAGGAAAGCAACAGCGCGTGGAGCTCGCCAATCGTACTCGTGGAGAAACCGGGGGAAAAGCGCCTATGCGTGGACATGAGAAAGTTGAACGACCGCACTAAGAAAGATGCTTACCCGACGCCGCATATTGAAGGGATCCTGACGCGCTTGAGAGAGCCACATTTCATATCGGGGATTGACCTTAAAGACGCATTCTGGCAGATACCGCTGGAGAAGTCGTCGCGCGAATAGACAGCATTTACGGTTCCGGGGCGGCCGTTGTATCAATTTAAAGTAATGCCCTTCGGATTATGCAACGCGCCCCAGCGGTTATGCAGATTAATGGATAAGGTCATCCCCTCGCGCTTAAGGGAAAACGTTTTTGTATACATCGACGACCTCCTCGTGTGCTCCCCGGACTTTGAGACGCATCTGGTTCACCTGGCGGAGGTAGCCGAATGTCTCGCCAATGCAGGGCTTACGATCAATGTAAATAAATCGAAATTTTGTCAAAAGGAGTTGAAATATTTGGGGTTTATTGTAGGGCAGGGAGAGCTTAAAACCGATCCCGAGAAGGTACGATCTATTGCTGAATTCCCGATACCACCCACCATTCGACAGCTGTGCCGATTTTTGGGCATGTGTGGATGGTACCGGCGGTTTATACCAAATTTCGCTACGATCGCGGCGCCAATGACAGAGTGCCTGCGCAAGGCTAAGATTTTCACCATGACACCAGAGGCGGTAACAGCGTTCGAGGAGCTGAAACTGGCGCTCACCTCGGCCGATGTATTAGTAAACCCTGATTTCTCTAAACATTTCTATCTTCAGTGTGACGCGTCCACTCAAGGGATAGGCAGCGTGCTATTTCAGAAGGACGACGACGGCAATGAGAGGCCATTGCGTTTATGTCCCAAAAGCTTAACTCGGCCCAGCGCAACTACACCATCACAGAGTTGGAGTGTCTGGCAGCGGTCGTGAGCGTGAAAAAATTTCGCGCGTATGTGGAGGGCTTGCCCTTCACAATAATCACTGACCACATGAGCCTTAAGTGGCTCATGGGGCAGAAGGACCTCTCCGGACGATTGGCTAGGTGGAGCTTAAAGTTACAGGGTTTCGACTTCAAAATCGAACATAGGAAGGGCGCACAGAACATCGTTCCAGACACTTTGAGCCGCATGCATATGGACGAGGTGGGCGTCCCAGAGGCAGTGGCAGAGATAGATTTCACATCGCCAGAATTTACCAGTGAAGCATATATTGCAAAAACTAAATTAGTATTTAATTAATTCTATGTTTATTATTCAGATTCAGTTTCAAGAATAAGAAAAAAAAAATTTTCAATATGACATAAAATATCTGACAATTATAAAACTAACTTGATTGAACTATTTATAACAAGTAAATGCAAATGTAAAGTATGAAATAACTAAAAAATATTTAACACTCCTCCTCATTTGCATACTACGCCTGTTTTTTTTTTTCTCTTAGATATTCCAATTTTTTAGCTGATAATGGCTTGGTAATTTGTCAACATAATCCTTTACGAAATGAAAACGTGTATCAATGTGTTTTGACCTATTGCTTAATCGCTCTTCCTTAATCAGGCTCAAACAGCTTTGGCTGTCTTCATATATTTTGGTAGGATGATTTTGAAAACAGTTGAAATCGGCCAAGATTTTTCGAATCCATATTGCTTCTTTTGCTGCTTCTGATAAAGCAATAAACTCAGCTTCTGTTGTTGAGAGTGAAACACAGGTTTGTTTTCTACATGCCCAACTTACTGCTCCTCCATTCAGTTTAAATATATATCCGGAATTAGATTTCCTATCAGTACGACATTCTGCCCAATTCGCATCAGCATATCCAATTAATAACTTATTTTTATACCCAGCTGTACTTGTACACAGGGTATTATAACTTTGTTAGGATAACGGTTGGTTGTACAGGTATAAAGGAATCGAGATAGATATAGACTTCCATATATCAATATGATCAGGATCGAAAAAAAATTTGATTGAGCCATGTCCGTCCGTCTGTCCGTCCGTCCGTCCGTCCGTCCGTCCGTCTGTCCGTTAACACGATAACTTGAGCAAATAATGAGATATCTTCACCAAATTTGGCATGCGTACTTATTTGGGTTCAGAATAGATTGCTATTGAAAATGGGTAAAATCGGACCATAACCACGCCCCTTTTTCGATATCGAAAATTTCGAAAAACGTATAAAATGGGTTAATTCAATATTAGAAGCAGCTACAATGATAAAATTTGCAATATGTATTGATTTAGATGTTCTAAGGCCGATTTTATAAAAAATTTTGAAAAGGGGGCGTGGTACCGCCCACGTATATTTGAAGAAATTTTAAAATTTTGACTCTTAATAACTTCAGAACAGTTTATGCTAGTATAACGAAATTTCGTAGAGGACATACTATTGTTGTGGTAAATTCAGCTATAGAAAATAAACGAAATCGCTTCGCGACCACGCCTACTTTTTCATAAAAGTTATATTGAAAGGAGGTGGAAATATTGAAAAGTCCATATCTAATTAACTGATTTCGCTATAATAATATAATTTGGTACATACATCAACTTTCATATTCTTTACATAATTTTTTCAAAATTTTGGAAAGTGGGCGTGGCACCACCCACTTATGAGTCAAGCAATTTTTAAATTCGACTGCTAACAACTTCAGAACGGTGTGAGATAGATTTACGAAACTAGGTACCAGGCATGTTATGTTTATGTAGAGTACTACCACAAAAAATAAGAAAAATCGGTGAACGATCACGCCCACTTTATGTGCACAGCTGGGTATGTAATGTTCGGTTTCACCCGAACTTAGACTTCCTTACTTGTTAATTTTATTATTATTCAATTGTAAATAAAATTCGCTTGTTCCCTTTAAATATTTTAAAATACGCTTAAGTTCTGCTAAATCTTCATTTGTAGGCTTACTTGTTTTTCTGGCCAAAATTGATACACTTGCTGAAATATCTGGTCTTGTATTCACAGATATGTACAGCAGAGAACCAATTAAACTTTGATAATAATCATTATTACTCAAATATTCAGATTCCGACTTTCCATAAGAAACTTCTAAAGGATATTTAGAAACTTTGGAATTCTTTAAACCACATTTTTCGATTAAACTTTCTATAAATTGTTTTTGGCGTATATAAAACTGACTTTCTTTTCTCAAAACTTCTATTCCAAGAAAATGAGCAATAGTGCCCAAATTGTTTACTTCAAATTTTGTATTAAAAAATTTCTCAACATATTGTAAGTGATCTTTCTTAGAAACAGCAACCACCAGATCATCAACGTATACCAATAAATAAATAATTCCTTCCCCGTTGATGATTTTCGTATACAAACAAGGATCAGCTTTGCTTTGTTTAAAATGTTCTTCTACTAAAACATTGTTAAGCTCTTTATTCCATGAATTTGCTGCTTGTTTCAAACCGTAAAGACTTCTTTTTAATTTGCAAACTAATTTAGTATTACTGTCAGTAACTTCAAAACCAGGCGGCTGTTTCATATAAATATTTTCACTAATATAACCATTTAGAAAAGCACATTTTACGTCCATATGAACGACATGCATGTTCTTCTCACCAGCAATCGATAATAATATACGAAAAGTGGATTGACGAACAACAGGCGCATATACCTCGTCATAATCACAACCAAACTTCTGCGTAAAACCCTGTGCAACTAGACGAGCTTTGTATCTTTGTATATTGCCATTAAGGTCACGCTTAATTTTATATATCCATTTACATCCAATAACATTAGCCTTAGTTGGAGCTTGGACCAATTCCCAGGTCTGCTTCTCTCGTAAAGATTTCATCTCCTCCTCCATGGCTAAAAACCACTCACGGGATTCGTTTGAAAACATTGCTTCCTTGTAAGTCTTTGGCTCACTAATTTCATTAACTAAACAGATATTATCGTAATAACGTAGTGGTGGAATTCCCTTGGTACATCTACTAGATCTTCGTGATGGAATAGCGTTATTAATAGTTTGTTCACTCAAATCTGTTGATATCTCAACTTCATTGTTTTTGCATATTGTCTCATCATTTTGAACATTGTCCGAATTCACACTACAGAAAGAACCATCTGAATGATTTGAATGTACGTCATCTCGATTTTGCAACTCATCACCTTCATTATTATTATGCTTGAGATGCATATCTATTTCAAAAGTTGATGATTTTTTATTTGCATCCTTTGACTCAACCATCTTATAATACAAACTTATAATCTCTACTAATAGTTACTTTATTAGTCTTCAAATCAACGAAACGTAGTCCATTTGACTTTTCATCATAGCCCACAAAAATTTTCAACTCAGATTTATCATCAAGTTTACGACGCTTTTCGTTTGGAATATAAACATAGGCCTTAGACCCAAAAATATGTAAATTGCTTATATCTGGTTTCTGCCCTTCCCATCTTTCAAACGGGGTACAAGGAATACCACTACAAACTATACGATTTTGTAAGTAATTTGCTGTGTTCACAGCTTCCGCCCAGTAAGTGTATGTTAGACCTGCTTCCGCTAGCAAACAACGGGCCATCTCAACCAGATATCTATTTTTCCTTTCTGCTATTCCATTTTGTTGGGGACAATAAGGTACAGTGAATTGGTTTAATATACCATTACGATCAAGATAGTCTTTTACATTATGAGATTTGTATTCACCACCATTATCAGAACGTATAATTTTTGGTAATTTTCCAAATTTATTTTTTACAAAAACAATATACGATCTTAACTTTTCAAATAAATCAGATTTATTTCTTAAGAAATAAACCACTGTGTAACGACTAAAATCGTCAATAAAAGTAACAAAATAGCGATTTCCACTCGGGGAATTAGTTTGCATTGGTCCACATATGTCAGAGTGTACTAAATCAAGTACATCATACGTTTTGCTAGTGGACTTCACATTGAATGGCATTCTCGTAAACATACATTTTGAGCAAACATCACAATACTGACGAATACCACAATCAACTATTTTAAAATCGCTTACCAACTTTCCAGTTTGCATATCTTTTATCGCATTTACATCACGGTGTCCAAAAAGCTTATGCCAATAATGTTGACACTTTGTTGACGAACAAGATACTTGCATGACTTTTTCATCAGATTTTAATGATAGATGGTACAAATTATTGATTTGGGTTGCCATTCCAATTTCATAGTTGTTGCTATTAAAAATTTTGCAAATAGTATTATTAAAGGTTATCTTGAATCCTTTTTCACACAGCATTTTCACAGACAATAAACTTCCTTTAAACGATGGTATATACAAGACATTCTCTATACAGACCTCTTCAACATTTCCTTTTTCATTTAGCAGTTGTAATACACAAGCTCCTTTCCCAGAAGATTTGATTACATGCCCATCCGCTGTTGTAACTTTATCGCTATTAAACTCATTCAAAGTTATAAATTTCGCCTTATCGCAACATATGTGGCAGGTTGCACCGGAATCTATCACCCAACTTAAATTGCCACCACCAACGACGAAACAAAAATTGTTATTATCAGATTTGTCATCCACGAAATGTGCTTTGTCTTTTTCTTTCTGTTTGTTCTGAAGTTTCCAACAATTTTTTCGAATATGTCCAACCCCTTTGCAAAAATGACATATTATTGATTTTGCATTACGTCCAGGCTTCATATTTTTTGATATTTTCAAAATTGATTCCTCATTCTTAAAACGTTGATTCTGCTTTTCATATTCTTCCAATAACTTATTCTCAACCAGGGTCATAGTGAGATCCTTCTCATCCCGTACTTCTAGCGCCGTAATCAATGTATCATAGATGCTTGGTAAGCTGCTCAAAAGCATTGAAATTATCCAGGTTTCCGCAATAGACTCACCCAAAGATTGAAGACGTGAAAATAAAAGTTTCATTTGAGTGATATGTTTTTCAATATCATCACCAGGCTGGAGCTTCAAACCACATATTGAACGCATTAACCTCACCTTGTTGCTTAACGTCGCTTTCTCATGATAATCTCGCAGAACAGACCATGCATCCTTCGCGTACTTACAGCTGCTTATTCGAAACATTTCTGTGTCATCAACCGCCAGTCCAATAAGAATTGAAGCGTCGGTATCTTTCTGCTTCCATACAGCATCAGGCGATGCAGGAATAGAACCTTCAATGACATCCCAGACCTTTTCTTTCCTCATGATTAGCTGCATTCTATATTTCCACAGCTCATAATTATCCCGATTCAATTTTGTAATCGCCAGCTTAAGATCAGCCATTTCGTAAGAAAAGTTGCAATAGAATTATAATTTAACGAATTTAATTTAAAAGATTTCACAATGGAGGCCCATAACCTATTGCAAAAACTAAATTCGTATTTAATTAATTCTATGTTTATTATTCAGATTCAGTTTCAAGAATAAGAAAAAAAAAATTTTCAATATGACATAAAATATCTGACAATTATAAAACTAACTTGATTGAACTATTTATAACAAGTAAATGCAAATGTAAAGTATGAAATAACTAAAAAATATTTAACAGCATACACGTCACTTGCGCGTCAGATCGAACAGAATGTAGCTCGGTTGCCGGATTTGCTGGTGGTCGACGGCGTCGTTTACAAAAGGGTGCGGCCCAGAAGCATGGAAGATACCGAAGAAGCGGTATGGAGGGTTTGGATTCCGGAGGGGATGAGGCAGCAGTTGTTGGAACAGGCACACGGTGATCGGTCGGCGGGACACGGAGGTACAGCGAAAACCTTGTACAGGCTGAGGGGCAAATGTTTCTGGCCAGGTATGACAGGCGCAGTAAGGGATTTTGTTGCGAGATGTGAGCTGTGCAAATGTTCCAAGGCACCGAACGCGTCTTCGAGGCCTCCCATGACCGATCGCTTCACATCAGAAAGACCATTCCAACGGCTGTACGTCGACTTTTGTGGTCCATACCCACGCTCCCGAACTGGAAACACGGTCATATTCGTTGCGCTCGATCACCTGACGAAATTCGTTTTCCTGAAACCCATGCGGCAAGCCTTAGCGTCGGATGTCATCAACTATTTGGAAAAGGACATATTCCATGTCTTTGGGGTACCGGAAACATTACATTCGGACAACGGCAGGCAATTTATGGCGGACTCGTTTGCAGGATTGCTGAAAACGTACGGAATAAGGCACGTCAGGACCGCGGCATACGCGCCTCAAGCGAATGCGTCCGAGAGGGTCAATCGGTCGCTGCTCGCAATGCTGAGGACGTATGTCGCGGGACTAGATCAGAGCCTCTGGGACCAACATGTATCGCATGCAGCGTTCGCCCTTCGAAGTGCAGTATACGAGGCGATCGGGCTCGAGCCCTATAGAGCGGTATTTGGGCATGCGATGATCCAACATGGCGACGCGTACGAAACTTTGAGACGAATAGAGGCGTTGCAAGAAGGGGATATAGGGGTGCTGCACGATAGGGATCGGGTGTCGTTGATAAGAGAGAAATTGATCCGAAATTTAGAGGACGCCTTCAGGAAGGGCCAACAAAGCTACAACACCAGAGCCCGGCCGGTCAAATACAGAGAGGGCGAGATCGTCTACAGAAGGAATTTCAAACTAAGTAATGCGGCGGAGGGGTTCAACGCAAAGCTTGCACCGAAGTATCTCCGGTCAATGGTATTAGCGGTCAAAGGTAACGCGTTGTACGAGCTCGGACACTCAAACGGACGCTCGGTAGGAATTTACCACGCGAAAGACATGCGAAGATAAGAAAGGATGACCGGCCTTTCGAGCGCCTAGCTAACCCGAGACGGGCTGCAGCGCTCGCCCTGTTACGGTCATGTTATGGCTACCCAGCACTGCCACAAGCAAAATACGCGATCTGGCACCCCACTTCAGAACACTTCCTTCAAACGTCATGCCACGTCAGCAAGCAAACGTCACAATTTGAAACGCAGCTAACTTCGCCAATTCCGGTTTCCGGCTTTTTTTCAACACCAACCGCCGAACGAGTAAGACCCAATTGTTTAAACCACGAAAAATCTAGTGGCATCCAAAAGGGGGTGACCACTACAGCCAGGGCAAGTACTCCCCAAGTGCAGAACGAGATCCCTGGGACGGGCATGATTGCAGATTCACGGGAATTCGCAGAAAATTTGGTAAGTATCCTTTACGGGAAGGTAGGGTGACATGTAAGTGACCGGGATGTTGTCTTTATAGGGAATCCCAGTGGCAGCAAGTTACCGCGTCACGAACCCAGCATATTAGTACCACCGGAGCGTAATCCGCCGCCCAGGTAACCCATATACCGTGCCAGCACTTTTGTGTTGCAACCGGCGTAAGGAAACGCCAGCTGACGGAACTGGCACATCGCGATACACCATCCGATCTAAAATTGGTCGCCAACCCCTGCGTGAGAGCGCGACAATATACCGGTAAGCCGTACATTAGCGTGCCACGACCCTTGCCACAGGCACGTCGGTGGCACACGGAAATGGTAAATACCAGCAGCGGCTACTAGCTACTGGTTTGTCAGGATCAGCACTCCTGGGGGCACCAATCCATCGACATGTGGTGACCACCATCACGTACGGTCACAAGAACACCCACAGAAATTCACAGCTACCACCATAACAAATACCAGCATAAGAAGGCGTTCGCAACGGTTATCACCAGCACCTCACAGTATCGTCACGGAGAAACGCCTCTACCACCTACTGCCACAGGGGCACTCTCAGCCAACACCGCAACAACAACAACAACCGCAACAACAACAACAACCACCTCCCGCCACAGGGGCACTCTCAGCCAATACCGCAACAACAACAACAACCGCAACAACAACAACAACCACCGATGCAGCTGAAAGGCCAGGTTTTTAGGCTAGAGTAGTGGGTAGTAATACGTATATATAAGTATATAGTAGATTTGGTACTGCACCTGTAGCAGGGATGTCCGATAGGGCAACACACTATTCTAAATTGTCCAGTAGTGATTGAATGTAAATAATTCCACGTAAAGTGGTTGTATGATCTCGGCTCGGGATGATCGGGTCAAATTATCTTGTGAATATTAACCAGGTCGTGAATATGGTTTTAAGGACCAAAGTAGGTCACCAGTCGATGGCATCTTCCACCTCACGATTGGGGAAATGTTAAACCGTGGGTCAAGCCCATAATTGATTTGCGTTCGTTGCGTCAAGTCCCTTTCCACCACCCCTATAACAAGACGTCTTGTAGGTCAGGGCGGGATTAGGAAAAGGTAATTGATTTTGTTTTTTTCATACCCGATTGGGAGTTGTCGAGGCCTTCAACTGGGGTGACCAGATAAATTAAAGGTCGTAAACTTAAATTTTATCTAGTTTGCTCGGCGAAAAGAAGCCAATTTAATGTTTCTTAGTCCTACCCCTATAAGTGGGCAAATCCAATGTTAGTCCTGACACTCTCCTACGTGCCCACTCTTGACTACATATAGATATATATTTGCAAAATTGAACATTCGTCGCCTTAACCAAAGTAGCTATAAGTATACACATAAGACACTTGAGTCATGAATTTCAATTCGAGTTTATTTAGCATAAGACATAGCGTTAAGAGACCTAAGTCCACTTACTACTAGGGAATATTCCTGAGCTCATGAAGGGCATTGTAAGGATCGAAATCATATAGCTGTATCTATAGTAACTTAAATTTTGTAAGGGCTGTCGCCTCCCTCGTAAAAGGGTAAAAGTTAGGAACACACGCACACATACACACAAACACCTACGCTTAGTAACCACATAGTTAAGGTCCATCGACGCACAAGAAATATATGTACAAGTAAAGTTGGCGTCATAAATTTAACCTTAACTCTTGTATAAACCAATTCATGAAATTCGCAAAACATAAAATTTTGGTTGGAAATTTTAATTTTTGAATTTACAGTCGCATAGCGCGACATAAACAAAGTAAAGATATTTAGCTTACTTCTATCTCCATTCGTTACACAATAAGATAATAACTTAGTTGTATACCTACACGATACATTAACGTGGCACTATCACTGGCAAACTCATGAAGAGTTTGTAAGATTTGAGTTTTTTCCGATACTGATGTAATTCTCGAAAGTCCTTGCGAAGGGCAAACAATAGTTTATATAGGTATGCAGAGATATACTCTCTCATAGCCACACATACATCCATTACCATGTACACAAGCATACATATACACTTCTGACTTTTTAATGATAATAAACAGTATGATTTGTTAATTTTAATTATAAATAAGTGATTCTTTCTTTCAGATGTGGTGTGGACAGACGGACTGGACGATGACAGGGAGGGAAGCGTAAGGGGGGGTAGCAAAAGGGGGTTTTAGTTGGGGTCGACACAAACCATTTGCCACGGTCGACCATGGTAGGGTGGGTATAGAGTGGCCGGCCATAACAACACCTAAGGCCGAGGGGCGGGGAACCTGGAGGGGGTGCGGGCCGAGTGCCCCAATGCGAAGTGAAGAGCCAGGTATGATTTTTTTTTTTTTGTATGGTGTGGTGGGTATGCCTCGGGGTCAAAGATCCACCCCACAGTCCGGCGAGCTAGTTCGCGCAATAGGCAAGCATACCTGCAAGACTCCCGGGGCATGCAACATGGGGTTGACTAGTCGCGCGAGCCATTTTTAGGTCAACCGGCAGCCAGCACGTAACAACTTTTAGGAATTTTTCGAATTAAATTCTAGAAAACAAAAAAATTACAAATTTGAGAAACGGTTTTTGGGCTCAAAAATATTATTTAATATTTCACGAATATTTTAGTGGACGCTGATGCAATTAAATAAACAGTCCTTTTCAGGGCCACCAAATTTCTAAACAGAGAGATCAAAAATTACGAAGCATCATTTTAGTTATAAACAAATAAAAAAATTATTAAAAAAATGTTTCAAACCCTTGCCAGAAAACTACAATCTAAATTAACAATAATAAATTTTAATCGAGAATTTACACCGGAATTAAAAAATCTCCAAATTCCCCAAGCAAAAATTTTTAGAATTCACGGAAACTATTTTTACTAAACTTTCAAAAAAAAGAAAAGGTTTTTCAAAAATTTAAAAATTTCACGAAGTGACTTACCGGTGACTCTGCAGATTGCTTGAAGGGATTTTATCGCCCTGAGGCGGCGGCTCTCCTGGCGCTGGTCAGATACCTAGGGAAGATTCCCTGGTACCAGTGATCCACTAATTTATTTTACGCTCGCGTATACTTTTGGCGTGAAACCGCACTTTAAATAAATACTTTATTTTTTTTTTCACACGCGCACCTACACTTTAAGGTGAAAACGCACTTTAAACTTAAACTTTTTTTTTTTTCACACTGTGGCACTCGATCAAGACCGCGACTTTTCCAATTTTGATCTGTCGATCAGCGGAACCCCTTTTTATACACCATTGTCCTTGCGGCATTTCGGACATCGTACGGCACGAATTGCCTGCCTGCTTTGGTCAAACCAATCCGCGTTCGACACTTAAGCGGCACGTATATGTGCATATGTACAAGCCCGGCAGGGTTGAACGGTTCGAAGCTTTTGACCGCCCACCTAACCTTTTCCTCCATGATGGGTATGTATTGTTTGTTGTAGGTGCTAAGGGTTCCTCATGCAAGTTCCCTGGGAAGTGCGTATTCAAGAGCAGCTCTAGGGTTTCCCCCTCCGTGCTGGTCCAGGATCCGTTAGGTTTGTGCAAATAGCTTGTGGCTGTTTGAGTTTTGGAGAGCACTCGTCTAAGTCTCGCGGTATCGTCGACATTTTCGACCCCAGTGCAGAAATTTCTCCACGATACTCTCTAAGTTTAACTTTATATTCGAGCCATTGAGTCTCCGTGTCAAGGCTAATGGCCTTAATAAATTGTGTCCTACATGATTTGCGGAGCGAGTCCAGGTCGTAGGACCACCAATGCGGCTTATGTTTACCGAGTGGTTTTAACCTTGGGTAAGTCTGCTCTAGGGCATTCGAGAGCGCCGTTGTAAAGGTCTTTACCAGATCCTCCAACTCCCCTACTGATGAGGGGACTTGTGGGGACAGTGCTAGTAGGTCCCTAGATAATATTTCATTGTGTAGCTGGCAGTTAGTGTTACGTGTTACGTTCATCGAGAACACGCCATTTTCTGACCCACTCATAAGCGCCTTCGCTGCAGATAGTGAGATCTATGACCTCCCTGCGGGTTTTAGTAATAAACGTAGGTTCGTTACCAGGTTAGTTGTTAACAAATAGTCAAACAACGACTCTCCTCTAGTATTGATATCGGAGTTTCGCCACTGGACGTGATGAGCGTTAGCGTCAGTTCCGATAATAAGATGACCCATGGAAATATTTGCACCAGGTCTTTTACCGCTCTCTGTGGAGGAGGTTCTTCGGCGTCGTAGGGCATATAGACCGACGCCATCGTCAGGCTGGTACTGTCTACTTTTAAACTGGCAGCTGTAACGTCACCGTTGGTATAGTTGGGCAAGAGAAAGGCGTTCAGCTCAGACATAACCAAAATACAGGGTCTAACCCTGATTAAAGCAGCCGAGGCTGCTTTTGATTTGTACAGGTTTATCTGAAGCACCACCAACATGAGAGCGCTCAGACTTCCCTGCCACCGCCGTATCGTCGAGTTCCACCTCGTCTGGAGGCTTTTCTTTCAACGACGAGTTGTTCAGACCACGATTTGGCGTGGCAGAAACCCTACTAACTGTGGCAGTATCAACATTGGTGCGCTCAGGACTAGCTGCTATCACCGTGACGTTGAGGTCTTACCCGTCCAGGAGGCTGTCTCCCATCTCCGAGCTGTTCACTGCTCCCTTGCCGTTTGACGTGGCAAATACCATACTTTCCAAGTCTGACATCTCCGACTCCTCTTCCGGCACTGCGATGTCCGAGTCCTCCGGTGCAGCCGAAATACCAGCGCGCTGTGCATCGCCGCGGTATACGTGGATCACGTTCTGACCCATGCCGTAGTGCACTCGTCCATTGCACCGTTAAGGGGCTCGAGTGCCTCCTTATTCAAGGTGAAGACCACTTGCTCATCAGGCCCTACCGCATCCTCAACCAGATTGGGACTCCATTCCTGCGTCGGGAGAGATGGGTTCATGATCCGCAGCATCCTGAGAATTTTCTCAGGCTCAGCAGGGATGGCAGGAATCCATGCTCTTGTCCTTGGCCGAGCCGGGATGTCTTCCAGTCGACAACCTCGGTTCTTGCCCCTTGGTAGATCTCACCCAGTCTTGCAGCTTCTACCTTGTACAGTGCAACAGTTTTTGCATCCTTGCAAGGGAATACCGTGATTCGGCCCTGGTGCCATCCCGCATCAGAACCCATCGGCGTGGCACCCGTAGACTCATCCATAATGTCAAGAAGGTCATTACCGATCGCATTCCGGACGTACCGCCACTGGTACCTAGGGATGGCCCAGCTTTCGTTACCTCGGCCAATGACGCCTATGAGGATCCTGTCCTTGGTCACTTCGGCAAAGCTCAGTTTACCCACTACGGGGGTGTTCTGCTGCCGCTTCGGATGAGGTTTTAAGTCCACGTCCGATCTCTGACGTTTGAAGGGATTTCCATTAACCTTCTTTGGCGCGTAATCGCTTTGGAAGTTCGATAAGAAAGCTTCAGCCGTCTTCACCGTCTTTCTGGCATTCGGCGATAGCGTGTCTTGTGAAACTCTCTCGTATTTCTTCAGGATCCTTGCGGCCGCTCTTTTGTCCAAGTAGGAGATGTCTGGGACTGGGAGATGTCTTTTGGGGTGAATTTCGACCCTTAGTTGCCATCGCGGTCGTTCGCTTATTTGGATCTCTGAGGCCAGGTCGTGAGACCACTGCCACAGGCGTTAAGGACTTGGTTTCGGTACCGGCTCTTACTGGAGGTTTAGCATCAGCCGTTGTTGGCTTCAGTGTGTTTGTACCGGTACTTGATTTGGGGATTGCCCCCTTATTATCCAGAGCTAATCGACCCGTGGTTGCCATCGCTGTCGATCTCTAGGCTGATATTGAAATGGAGTTTGTCCTCCGACGTTGCGTTCTCGCTTGCTCCAGCATAGTCCTCCTCTGCTGTGCAGAATACGTAGTTGTATCTTTAGTTTAGTGTTTTTATTTTTTTTATTATTATTATTCATCTTGTTCGCACAAACCCCCGCCGGGCAAGGCCAGCTTAGGATCAAGGGAAGAGTAAGGGAAATGTGTCGTCCGCCGCGGCAGAGCCCCATACGGCGGTAAGGCCATAGTTACTCTCCGAGGCGGCCCGGTATCAGAGAGGCTCCGCTCGATTACAGCCACGATTTGACTCCGGCTGCAAACGTCCAATGGGCACGTGGTCGCATAACACCCTGGATCGGGAGGGAAGATCTTAGTCGTCGCGCCAGAGAGGCTTGGCTTCTCTCGTGATGTAGTACCGGGCGGCGCTATGATCACAAACGCAGCGTAGCCCTGTGGCTATCGACTTAAGCCCTTGTACCGCGGCAAGGTGTCCACCCTTCACGAGGGACAACTCCGCATTAAAAAAAAAAATAACTTTTGGAAAATCAACATTTTTTTCAAAAATCGTAAAAATTTAAAAAAGTTCGACTTTGATCAGCTGTTGCTCAGCGATGGTTTCCTCCACCCCTACATATTATACGTCGTTGGAAGCGTAATTTAATTTCCTTTCGAACGAGGTATAGTTTACGACCATCACTTTTGTAACATAGGCGAAAATAGTTTTTGAATGAAGTACACACACTTGCTAGGGTATGTCCAAATGAAACGCGGTTTCTAAAAGTGTCATTACTTTTTTAAATTAGGTTTTACGGAAAAAACGTCATATAACAATAAATTATGGAAAACAATCATAGAATACGAAAATGTACTTTTAAAGTCCAAAGTCCCAAATTTTCAATTTCGTTCCACTGTTGTTTTTTGAGATTTTTAGTGAAATCGTCTTTTTCCATAAGCAAAAAGTGAGACCAGCTCTACTTCAAACTTGAGTCATAGAGCCTTTAAAATATATAAAACTAGTGGCGGCGATATACCAACAGGTCATCATAACCTCTAACGAGATTTCTAGCCGAGCTTCTCTTTCCAACTTGTGGTGTGTTGCCTTTGAGTTTTTCCTACAAGTTGGCGGGACCTACAGTTTTTTGCCGACTCCGAACGGCACTTGCAAAGCAAATTAATTTTTTGCTGAGAAGCTTCTCATGGCAGAAATACACCCGGAGAGTTTGCCAAACTACTGCCGAGGGGCGACCCCGTTTAGAAAAATTCTTTTTCTAAATAATTTTGGATGTTACTTTTGCCGGGCATCGAACCGACACGACTTGGTGTAGAAGGCCGAACACTTAACCGCTACACCACGGCGGCCGCCGTAAAATATATATAAAAAAAAATAAAAATCTAAGAGTATGTGGGGCTAAATTTTTCATGGATCTTTAGGGTATCCTTTGCTCTACTCTCCGGTAAAGACATTAGGACCGACCTCGACCTTTTTAAGTTATATCTTTCTAAAAAAAGCCTTGTTTTCATAGTATTGCCAAAATCGTAGCAACATTTTTTTTTGTTAATCTTTATTGAAAAATCGTGGCTTTACATGTGCAAAAAGACTGGGCCAACGAATTGCATTTGTACTTGAAACAATATGCAAAAAATTCAGGGAAATCTATGCTCAAATAATGACTAAAATAATTCACGATCGAATTTGTGGGTTTAGACGCCTATAACGGACGTCTCAGCAGATATTTTGGAAAATACTTATCAGTTGTGAGATCTTTGGATATTTCTTAGTAAGAATGGCCTTTCTTCGGCTAATTTATCACAACTTTAAGAAACCGACTTTTTTTTTGAAAAACCAGGTTCGCCCGTCCACTGTGCGACGTACAGAGTATACTTAAATTATGGAGGGAGCACTTCTCACTGCTAAATTGCGAGGGAGACGTCAAATCCGATACCCCAATCCCTGACGATGGAAAATTCGTCCCACCACCTGACTATAGGGCTGTTTGCATTGTTCAATTTTCGAAAAAAATTTCGTCGCATGTCCCGTTGATTACAAATTGAATTGACTACCCGTTCACAATTTTTTTGAAAACTATTTCACGCTTGTTTACGTCATTAAAACAAAATTAAATAAAAATAATAAAAGAAAATTTTTAATTTTTTTTCCCAACAACAGAAGAAAAAGTTATTTCCCGACTTTTTAGTCGCAAGGTGCCGGAAAAAATCCCCCCAACCCTATTCACGACCGAAAGCAAACAGGGGGTAAGAAGTCTATGTCGATGGAGCTTCGATCCCGACTGGTCCTCGCCATACATATGTACATACAAAGCCGCAAAACCCTGTTGGTGTTATTGTAACGGCGATGCTTCTAAACAAGAAACTGCAGTGTATCCCGCTCCTACAGTTCTTGACGGCTGATTTGGTTGCAGTTTGGGAGAAAATTCCAACCCCAAGAAGTGAAAAAGATGCCATTTTGGCATTAGCCTACTACACTGCAGTGATCAGGTAGTCTGAAGGAGAACTCAAGTTCCAGATCCCTTGAATAAACCCGCCATGAGGAGCGGGACTCCGATCCGTTCTCTCCCATTCTTCCCTGCTGGGAATGTTTATTTTAAAAGACCTATCTCCGACTGTTGTGGTCGCACAACGATCTGTGCTCAGCGGAAGAAAACTGTAGGATGCTAAAATACTGGAGTATACAGTAGTGCTTGCGCCCAGCCGGGCGTTTCCCTTAGACGCAGAGCCAATGCTGCTGCTACCCGGTGCCCTTCCAGATCGAGTGGCAAAATGCCAAGAATGGCCTGGAGTACTTCGTCAAGATCTGTGGACTCTACCTAACAGATTTAGGTTTGTTGCCTTGCTCAGCGCAGGCCACCATACCACAACTCCATAAAGCATGATTGGTCGAATGATTGCAGTGTAGATTTATTTGCATATTGTGGGGCTGAGCCCCCATTTTTTGCCAATGCCTGTTTTACATGTGTAGAGTGCAATACACGCTTTCTTCTGGCGCTGAAGAACATTCTCCTTCCATTTTAATTTCCTATCCAGAACTGTGCATAGGCATTTGGCTTTGTCAGCCAAGTACAGGCGCACGGCATTCGGTTTTGGTAGGTTTAACGGTGGTAACTTATAGCGGTTAGTGAAAAGGACCAGTTCGACTTTTCCCGGGTTGATGCTCAGTCCGCAGTGCGAACACCATGAGGAAACCTCTCGCAGCGCTACTTGCATCAAGTCGCACAGGGTTTGTGGAAATTTGCCCCTATATGCAATAACTACATCGTCTGCATATGCCATTACCTTCCAGCCCCCAAGCTTGTATCTCTCAGCATCGAGTTGACAGTGAGGTTCCATAGAAGCGGGGTGAGAACACCACCCCAAGGCGTTCCCCTTGTGACATAGCGTGATAAATCAACCGAGTCCAGTGATGAGACTATTCTTCTACCCTTTAGTAGTTCTTCAATGAGTCCAATAAGAGACCTGCTGATGCCCAGATTTGTTAAAGCGGTGTTAATAGCCTCCGGGATTATGTTGTTGAAGGTTCCTTCAATGTCTAAGAAGGCCACGAGACAGCGATTTTTCAATAACAGAAACTAGGCTGTGAAGCGCAGTTTCCGTAGATTTTCCTTTGGAGTATGCATGTTGATAGCTAGAGATAAGGTTGCTGTAGTGGAGAGGTAGTCGTTTATTATCCTCTCGAATGTTTTGAGTACAAAGGACGAGAGACTGATCGGTCTGTAGTCCTTAGGCTCGTAATGGAACGCTTTCCCCGCCTTAGGAATAAACACTACCGTGGGGCTTCTCAGAACATTGTGGGATATTCATTGTCAAAGTGAGGTATGGTTATTAGTTAGTAAAACTTTTTACACAATATGAACCCCATTACTAACTAATAACCATACCTAACTTTTACAATGAATATCCCACAATGTTCTGTAATACAAAATTCTGTATATATAATGTTAACAATGTTAAAGAGGTCATGTAAATGGCTGGTATTTCTTTATACAGCCTGCCTGGCTCTTAGTTACATTCCGCGCTCCTTGAGAAGCCCCACGGTAGTGTTTATTCCTAAGGCGGGGAAAGCGTTCCATTACGAGCCTAAGGACTACAGACCGATCAGTCTCTCGTCTTTTGTACTCAAAACTTTCGAGAGGATAATAAACGACTACCTCTCCACTACAGCAACCTTATATCTAGCTATCAACATGCATACACCAAAGGTAAATCTACGGAAACTGCGCTTCACAGCCTAGTTTCTGTTATTGGAAAATCGCTGTCTCGTGACCTTCTTAGACATTGAAGGAGCCTTCAACAACATAATCCCGGATGCTATTAACCGCTTTAACATATCTGGGCATAAGCAGGTCTCTTATTGGGACTCATTGATGAACTACTAAAGGGTAGAAGAATAGTCTCATCACTGGGCTCGGTTGATTTATCACGCTATGTTACAAGGGGAACGCTTTAGGGTGGTGTTCTCACCCTGCTTCAATGGAACCTCACTGTCAACTCGAAGCTGAGAGATACAAGCTTGGGGGGTTGGAAGGTAGTGACATATGCAGACGATTTAGCTATTGCATATAGGGACAAATTCCCACAAACCCTGTGTGACTTGATGCAAGTAGCACTGCGAGAGGTTTCCTCATGGTGTTCGCACTGCGAACTGAGCATCAACCCGGGAAAAAGTCGAACTGGTCCTTTTCACCAACCGCTATAAGTTATCACCGTTAAACCTACCAAAACCGAATGCCCTGAGCCTGTACTTGGCTGACAAAGCCAAATTCCTAGGCACAGTTCTGGATAGAAAATTAACCTGGAAGGAGAATGTTCTTCAACGCCAGAAGAAAGTGTGTGTTGCACTCTACACATGTAAAAAACGCATTGGCGAAAAATTGGGGCTCAGCCCCACAATATGCAAATAAATCTACACTGCAATCATTCGATCAATCATGCTTTATAGAGTTGTGGTATGGTGGCCTACGCTGAGCAAGGCAACACACCTAAATCTCTTAGGTAGAGTCCAAAGATCTTGTATGATCTGTATAAGCGGTGCGTTAAGAAGAACGAAGCACTCCAGGCCATTCTTGGCATTTTGCCACTCGATCTGGAAGGGCACCGGGTAGCAGCAGCATCGCCTCTGCATCTAAGGCAGTCCGCAGACGAGGCGGATCGTCATAGACGCGTACTTGTCATTTCACTGATGACGAATTTCCCTACGTCTCAAAATCTGCACACGACGCTGCAGAAAAAAAAGCACACAAAGAACTGTCAAAATTGCAATATTAATTAATTTTACACGTTTTCACAGTAATGGACGCACATCTTTTCTCCGATTCTGCAAATTTTGAAAAATTTCTATTTTTTCTTTAAAAATAAACAATTAATTGAATTGAAAAAAAGAAAGCAAAGCCACGGCACACAAAAATCGAAAATGAAAAATGTAAACAAATGCTTATTCTTCCTCTTTTCTAAGCGTACGACGCCTGGCGACCAGCATTGTCATACGCTGAGCAGCATGTAGCTTTCATGCTTTGCCACTTTCGTGCAGCTGCCGATTCGTGTGCAGCTCTTCATGCAAATATACGTGTTCAGCAACAAAGCGTACAAAGATCGAATGTAGCGTCTAATACGCGTCTATGACGATTCGCTCCGTATGCGGACACGCTAAGGGAAACGTCCGGCTGGGGCAAGCACTACTGTATACTCCAGTATTTTAGCATCCTACAGTTTTCTTCCGCTGAGCACAGATCGGTGTGCGACCACAACAGTCGGAGATAGGTCTTTTAAAATAAACATTCCCAGCAGGGAAGAATGGGAGAGGACGGATCGGAGTCCCGCTACTCATGGCGGCTTTATTCAAGGGATCTGGAACTCGAGTTCTCCTTCAGACCACTTGATCACTGCAGTGTCTTCCAGGCTGAAGTCTCAACAATCCTGGATGCCGCGGCCTGGATAAGTAAACGCGCTATCGGCGAGGATATCGTTTTTTTCAGCGACAGCC
Source organism: Campiglossa producta (assembly GCA_964058755.1). Taxonomy (NCBI): domain Eukaryota; kingdom Metazoa; phylum Arthropoda; class Insecta; order Diptera; family Tephritidae; genus Campiglossa; species Campiglossa producta. The sequence goes on along the minus strand of CAXKVI010000003.1, from coordinate 86,685,761 downwards.
AAACGGCCATCAAAGCTCTTGGCTCTTATTCGTTCAACTTTGAACTAACGCTCAGCTGTCGTCTATCTCTTCAAGAGATGGCCCAAATGAACCGAGGCAACCTCACATGGGTCCCGGGAAACCGAGGGAAACTGTAAGGGAGACCAACTTGCCAGGCAGGGCACGACCAGGCAGGTTCTTCGGGAGCAAGCTAATGCTGAAGGAGTATACATATACACTCCTTCAAGCCAACGAAAGATGGCAACAATCCCCCCCAGGGTGCCGGATATCCAAACAAACCTGGCCAAAATGGGATCATAAAAGGTCTAGAGACATTTACGCCCTAAGAAGGAGTGAAATCTCCATATTAGTATTTGTTTTAACAAGGCACTGCCTTATTGGTAGGCACGCAGAAAGGCTAACTGTGCTTTACCGACGATGCAACTGCCCGGCTTTAAGCGGGGCGAGAACGCGCTTTTTTCGAATTCCCTTCCTGGAGCTGAATGAATGTCATAAATCGTAGATATGAACCCACTTTTATTGACCTTACTCTATGTAGCCAAAACATGGCATTTGCTGTCACAAATTGGCACGTCTCGGGGGAGGAATCAATGTCGGACCACAAACATATTGTATTCGACATGGGTCAATTCTCTGAAATCCTAGGAAAACGAAGTGGGAACTATTTCGCTTTACCATGGAAGAACGCTGCAATTGCTTGCACCAACCAATAACTACGGGGCGGGAGCTCGAGAGAGAGGCTGAACAGCTTCACGCAGATATCACAACAGCTTTCTACGAGAGTTTTCCCCAAGCCAAACAACGTATACAACGTGATGTTCCTTGGTGGAACAAAAAGCTTGCACAATTAAGATGTCAATCCAGAAGGTTGTTTAATGCAGCTAGAGACACGGGAGACTGGGTCTCATACAGAAATGCTCTAACTTCTTATATTAGAGAACTTAGGAAATCTAGAGGGCAACCTGGAAAGAACACTGCGAAAATATTAAAGATCTCCCTAAGGCAGTGCGGTTCCAAAAAGCCCTTGCGAGAGGCCATAGTAACGTCATTGGTACTCTGAAGGCGAAAAAAATACAGCGTTATTGCTTTGCGTGACATTTATAACTTTGGAAAAACGGGCAAGCCCGAAAAAGTATCCCACAATGAACGCGAAAATATACAAGGAAAAATCAGCTGGTTATGTCATCGCAAGTAAAAAGATAAAACTTAAACAGCGTTATGAGACAGGTTGCATTGAACCATGTAATTTTATCTCAGATGTCAAAAATGGATGGGAGCTACACGAAGCAGCACTTTCCGGACTGTAATCTAGGCTATCAACACTCACATCTCGTAGTAGATAATTCTCCAACAATTAGTTTAGGTTCAAGTGGCTGCCGCAGAGGCACACTTAGGCCAGTTTTGAAGGGCCCGTTGTGATACCACCAACGCTAGGAAAGTCAGTCCCGGGACCCGGTCATATGGAAAATCCCTGAGTTGTTGGGATTCTTCACATAGCAGAATCCCTGGACTGACATTGCTAAACCGACACCGTTACTCCTCCTCGAACCATTTAGATGACTTTGTGAAGACCATCAAGTCATTTATTTGCAGCTCCGCGATCGGGCGTAGGCTATCCAGGAAGGGAATTCGAAAAAAGCGCGTTCTCGCCCCTCTTAAAGCCGGGCAGTTGCCGATGAGGTGCTCCACCGTTTCCTCCTCCTCATCATCTTTGCAACTCCTACAGCATCGTCGGTAAGGCACAGTTAGCCTTTCTGCGTGCCTACCAATAAGGCAGTGCCCTGTTAAAGCACCTATTAATATGGAGATTTCACTCCTTCTTAGGGCGTAAATGTCTCTAGACCTTTTATGATCCCATTTTGGCCAGGTTTGTTTGGATATCCGGCACCCTGGGGGATTGTTGCCATCTTTCGTTGGCTTGAAGGAGTGTATATGTATACTCCTTCAGCATTAGGTTGCTCCCGAAGAACCTGCCTGGTCGTGCCCTGCCTGGCAAGTTCGTCTCCCTTACAGTTTCTCTCGGTTTCCCGGGACGCATGTGAGGTTCCCTCGGTTCAGTTGGGCCATCTCTTGAAAAGATCGACGACAGCGGAGCGTTAGTTCAAAGTTGAACGAATAACAGCCAAGAGCTTTGATGGCCGTTTGGCTGTTGTTGAAAAAAAACGATATCCTCGCCGATCGACATCGGGGATTGTTGAGACTTCAGCCTGGAAGACACTGCAGTGATCAGATAGTCTGAAGGAGAACTCAAGTTCCAGATCCCTTGAATAAACCTGCCATGAGTAGCGGGACTCCGATTCGTCCTCTCCCATTCTTTTCTGCTGGGAATGTTTATTTTAAAAGACCTATCTCCGACTGTTGTGGTCGCACACCGATCTGTGCTCAGCGGAAGAAAACTGTAGGATGCTAAAATACTGGAGTGTACAGTAGTGCTTGCGCCCAGCCGGACGTTTCCCTTATACGCAGAGCCGATGCTGCTGCTACCCTGTGCCCTTCCAGGCGCAGGGCATTCGGTCTTGGTAGGTTTAACGGTGGTAACTTATAGCGGTTGGTGACAAGGACCAGTTCGACTTTTCCCGGGTTAATGCTCAGTCCGCAGTGCGAACACCATGAGGAAACCTCTCGCAGTGCTACTTGCATCAACTCGCACAGGGTTTGTGGGAATTTGCCCCTATATGCAATAGCTAAATCGTCTGCATATGCCACTCCCTTCCAGCCCCCAAGCTTGTATCTCTCAGATTGAAGTTGACAGTGAGGTGTCATAGAAGTGGGGTGAGAACACCACCCTAAGGCGTTCCCCTTGTGACACAGCGTTGTGGCAACTCCCACATCGATATACATACGGCAACACCAGACAAGTGTAAAAAAGAAGATCAGCTGTTCTTCTCGTTTGTTTCCGGCATTGTGTTTTCTATTCGTTTTGTCAATCACATTATTTTTGTAAAACCAAAAAGTTAAATCGAATTACATCAATTAAATTAGTTTGTATATTCACTTAAAAACCCGCGTTGTTATTTACGCACCAAACTGGTGACCCCGGTTTTGAACAACTTTAACAAAAAAGGTAGTTGGTCGTAAATGATAACAAAATGTCTGACAACGAGAAGCTCTCAAAAGAAATCGAGGCGCTAAAAATTCAATTAAGTCAGGCATTAGCGGTCAACGCGCAGCAGCAACAAAGCAATACTATCAGAGGAAGCCAGATCACATCGGTCTCGGAAGTAAAACTAGCGCAGTTCTACGAAAACGACTCAGAGCTGTGGTTTATCATCGTAGAATCACACTTTGAGGCACGAAAAATAACCTCAAACAAGTCCAAATACTTGCACACCGTTGCTAACCTATCAAGCAAAGACGCCTTGCAAGTGAGGGAATTGCTTTTAGAACCCTTCAGCGATGAAAAGTATGACAAACTAAAGCAACGCCTTATATCAATTTACTCCGAGTCAGCTACAATCAAATTTGAAAAGCTAATTTCAAACGAACCTCTGGTTGACATGAAACCCTCTCAGGCACTCCACAGAATCAAGTCACTCGCGTCGAAAGACACAGGAGACGACTTCATTAAAAACTTATGGATGAAAAAATTGCCGCAAACAACGCGAACAGTTCTGGCCGCATCAAAAGACAAACTAGATGACATAGCACAAATCGCCGACCGAATGTGGGACGTTTCGGACAAAGTGTGTATTTCCAGTGTCGAAAATCCTCCGTTGGAAAAAACGTTGGAACTAATACAACAAAAACTAGATAATTTAACCATACGACTCAACGCAATCCAAACTCGGAACCGGTCGATGCGACGAGACACAACCCCACATAGGCAGCGCGGCCGCTCAGCCAGCGCAAAGGGCAGAGAAAAAGAAGGAGGCGCAGACAAAGAATTATGCTGGTATCACGAAAAATTAGGAGATCGCGCAAAAAAATGCCGCTCGCCGTGCTCTTTTGTCTCAAACTCAAAAAACTAATGAGTGTGGTGTCATTCCAGGCGCCGACACCATACACATCGTCAAAGCGCTTTTTCATACACGACAAGCTAACCGAACACGATTTCCTAATTGACTCAGGTGCTGATCATTCCATACTGAAGCCAACCCACAGAATGAAGGAACGCATACGAAGCAATTACAACAAAATAAATTTAGAGGAATATGCCCAATATTACGCAGCAAATGGATCGCCGATACAAACATATAGCAAACATTTATTGAGCGTATGTCTGGGGCTAAGACGCGAATTCCCCTGGAATTTCACCATAGCAGACTGCTCAACGTCAATAATCGGTGCAGACTTTTTAAACGAATATGGGTTGCTCGTGGACATTAAACGGAAGCGAATAATAGATCCAATGACTGGAGCGTCATCCAAAGGTGAACTAGTCAATTCAATCTCACCTCAGGTAACTACTATCGATACAAATAACAATTTCTCATTTCTTTTATCCGAGTTCAAAGAACTACTTGACGACAAACCGTCATTTCGAGTCAAGGAGCGTGCCAACGTAACGCACTTCATCGAAACGACGGGACCACCGGTCACAGCAAAGGCGAGGAGGTTACCACTCGAAAAACTAGCAATCGCAAAAAAAGAATTTAACGAACTACTTCGACTTGGCATCTGCCGTCCGTCAAAGTCCAACTACGCCTCGCCTCTGCACATGGCACCAAAGAACAATGGAGATTGGCGCCCGTGCGGTGACTATCGGCAGCTTAATTCAGTCACAAAACACGATAAATACCCAATTTCGCACCTGCAAGATTTTGTAAACATCTTGAATGGAAAGCGAATTTTCAGTCGTATTGACTTACACAAAGCTTACCATCAAGTCCCAATTGAAGAATCACACATACCTAAAACAGCCATCATAACACCGTTCGGCCTATACGAGTACGTTTTCATGTCGTTTGGACTGCGAAATGCATCACAAACATTTCAACGATTGGTCGATGAAGTGCTACGGGGGCTTGATTTTGCTTTTGCCTATATAGACGACATATTTGTCGCATCTGAATCGTACGAACAGCACGTCGAGCACGTCAAAAACATATTCAAGCGCTTATCTGAGTATGGACTTCGAATAAATGCTGAAAAGTGCGTATTTGCCGCTAGCGAATTAACATTTTTAGGCCACCAAGTCACAGCAGAAGGCGTAAAACCGTTACCCGAAAAGGTGAATACAATATTATCATTCAAAGAACCGACGGTTGCGAAAGATCTAAAACGATTCTTGCTGATGATTTTACCGCCGCTTTATTAAAAACGCAGCTGAAACGCAACAACGACTACAAGTCTTAATCAAGCACAACAAAAGAAACGATAAAACACCTCTTGTGTGGACCGAAGATGGAAGGGAGGCATTTAAACAGTATAAGGAGCAATTAGCAAATGCTTCGTTATTGGTGCATCCAGCCGCGAACGCCAAGCTAATCCTAGCAACTGATGCCAGTTCAACTGCTATCGGAGGAGTTGTTCACCAAATCGAAGACAACACCTGCAAACCGCTTGGGTTTTTCTCAAAACGACTCAGCAGTACCGAATTACGCTATCCAACGTACGACAGAGAATTGCTGGCGATTTATCGATCAATAAAATATTTCGAGCATTTACTAGACGGCCGCAATTTTGAAGTTCATTGCGACCACCAGCCATTAACGTTCGCATTTACAAAAAATAGCGAAAAAACTATTCCACGTCGTGCAGCGCAGTTAAGCTACATCAGTGAATTCACAACCACTATTCGCCACGTCCCAGGCAAGGACAATGTTATTCCGGACTTGCTATCGAGAATTGACTCTATCGAGGTAGGAGATATAAATTTTAAGGATATGGCAGCCGAACAAAAAAAATGCACAACAATCAGCTCATTACGCAACAACAACAGCACAGGTGTTCAACTCAAACAAATCACGCTTCCTGGCACCAGCACCGAGCTAACATGCGACGTTTCTGGTAACACAATAAGACCGTTTGTTCCTAACAAATTTCGAAATCTCATTATAGGTAAACTTCACAATCTAAGTCATCCAGGTATACGTGGTACAACGAAACTGGTTCAACAACGATTCGTATGGGACAACATCCGGCGAGATTGCAAGCAATTCGTGCGCAATTGCCTCGCATGTCAGAAAGCAAAGGTACATCGACACACACGATCACCTATCGAACATTACAACACCAGCTGCGATCGCTTTGAACATATCAATATCGACATCGTGGGGCCATTACCAGAGTCGAAAGGTTTCACCTACTTACTCACATGCATCGACAGAGCTACTCGTTGGCCCGAGGCGCTGCCCATGGCTAACATTTCTGCTGAAACGGTTGCGAGTACCTTGCTATCTGGATGGTTCTCTCGATTTGGCATTCCCAAGCGCGTGACAACGGACCAAGGTCGTCAGTTCGAATCGGTGCTCTTCAACGAATTGAACCGTCTGCTCGGTGTGAAGCATCTAAGAACGACCGCGTACAACCCAAAAGCCAATGGCATAATAGAACGCTGGCATCGCTCGCTGAAGTCGGCATTAAAAGCTAAACTAACGGATAACGACTGGATCACTGAGTTACCTCTCATTCTGCTCGGGCTACGCTCAGTGGTTAAAGACGATCTCAAGGCATCGCCAGCCGAACTAGTCTTCGGGAAAACACTCACACTGCCAGGGCCACTTTTCAGCGAGCCTGTCAGAAAAACGAGTGATAACGACTTTATCAACCTGCTAAAACACCAGTTAAGCAAAGTAAGGCCCCGGGATACATGACTCATGACTCTCCTTTAGTTTCCATACACCCGGATCTGCCAAAAGCAAAGTTTGTCTTCGTTCGGATTGACAGTAGCAAAACACGCTTACAAACACCTTACAATGGCCCATACAAAGTTATAAAGCACGGAACGAAACACTATAAACTAGAAATCAACGGAGAACATAAAACTGTATCAATCGATCGCCTGAAACCAGCGTTTGTCGACAACTTAGGCGAAGATTCGGGCATTGAAGAAAGAAAACGAAGGCCACCTGCAAGTGAAACACAGCAAATCAAAACTACAAGATCGGGTCGTCGAATCAAATTTCCTGATCGACTGTGCCTTTAGCGGGGGAGTTATGTGGCAACTCCCATATCGATATACATACGGCAACACCAGACAAGTGTAAAAAAGAGGATCAGCTGTTCTTCTCGTTTGTTTCCGGCATTGCGTTTTCTATTCGTTTTGTCAATCACATTATTTTTGTAAAACCAAAAAGTTAAATCGAATTACATCAATTAAATTAGTTTGTATATTCATTTAAAAACCCGCGTTGTTATTTACGCACCAAAGCGTGATAAATCAACCGAGCCCAGTCATGAGACTATTCTTCTACCCTTTAGTAGTTCAGCAACGAGTCCAATAAGAGACCTGCTTATGCCCAGATTTGTTAAAGCGGTGTTAATAGCATCCGGGATTATGTTTGTTTGGAGCAGCTGATTTGTCGTCCTGATGAATGGGAGAAATGGCGATGGAAGCAGTTGCGCTTAAAAGAGTGAATCAAAGCTGGTTTGCTGGTCATACATTTCTCAAATCTTTATTCTAAATTCTTAGCTTATATACAAATTAGATCTTACAATTATGCTTACTAGTGCATTGCTCTTGACTTCTGCAATACTAGGTCACTAGTCAGCAGTCTACCGTTCTAGGTCGTCACTAAGTGAAATTGCTAACCACCGTACTAGGTCGCCAGCTGTTGCAACTGCTGACACCAGCGGTTGCAATGCTGACGCTATCGACGGCACACTTATTGACGGCCGTGACCTTAAATATGACGCAATCGCTACTCAGCATTATTGCTTGTTCTGAAATTTCATGCAAACAAATATGCCGGTGTCTGCATATTTGGACAGAAATGAACGTAACTTTATTCAACGAGTTTTAGATATGCGTCATTTCCCTTACTTGGGTTTTAAATTACATTCTTAGTTCTACGAAAGGTACATTTTTTGTTTACCTTAATAATACATACATATATCAACTACAATTTTGTTTGCGAGTTAAATTATACTTCATTATCATTATTAAGGTTTAAATTACAATTTATTCTTACTACGACTAATGTTGCGGTAGGCCCTTTACGTCACTGTTACGGAAAATGGTGCTTGTCGTGCAGCTGGCCGTGGTTGAGGAACTGCGTATGTAACGGGAGCTCGGGAATTCTTGCGAATGCAGGTTATCACGATCGCAATTATGATGCCAATTGATAGGATCAGAGCGGCATACGCAATTGTCGCATGATGGTATTTGAGGTGGGAAATTTGTGAGGGTAGCTCCGTCCCTATTTCATGCATTAAACCTTGTTGTATGGTAGATATGTTTCTGATCTGATCAATGTACGGTTGCATGTGCAGGATCTTCCATGATGTCTTTTCCGGATACATCATGCTGCTAAGGTTTGCGGTAGCAGTGTATGATGCGTGTATTGCAGATGAGTATATGTGATGCCCTTGAATTATGATTGACTTGTGTTTGAGTGTGCAGTCGGGTCCAATTTTTATAATACCCGAGCCCTTTAACGTTAGCTGGGAATGATTTGCTCGCGGCATTGATTCGAGTGGGGGACTTCAACGCGTACATCCAGAGATTGTTGTGCGTCAGCTGTTTTCTGTTCTGTTCTTTATCTGTTTTATCGGTGCGTTGTCTTCTACCGGGGCTACCTTGCAGGTGTTCCCTGGATTGTTTTTGAGCAGTGACATTTCGCATTGACAAGCGCCTGAGTCTGCGGTGAATTTTGTCTGCGTTCAAACATAACACCTGGTTCTCCTTTATTGTAATGCACTCTCGCCACTGATTTTCTGTCAATGTTATATATTGGTATCGATGCGCGTTGACTGCAATGAGATCATTCCATGGCGTGATGGCAACCGTTGAGCTGTTTATTATGCTTGAAATCGGATGTGGTTTAAGTACTTCCCAGGTTTCTGGATCACATAATGGAAGTGATATTTCGAAGATAACGTGATCATCCGTTCTTCCGCCCTTCACCTTCATAATCTTGTAAAGTTGTAAGAGGTTGTTTTGGTCCACTGGCAACCGTAACGATGTGGGTAGATGGTTGCGAACTCGGATTAGTTCTGCCCGAAGTTGCGATGGTGACAGTAACGTTGGACTGATTTTTCCGTGGTGCGCATCTGTCAAAGTATTGATTATTCTTGCCTGAATTCTATCCAGTCTGGCTGATAACAGTGCTAGTTGCGTGGCCAATGCACAGCCGAATTTGAAGAGGTCTGTTTGGTACCTGTCCGTCTGGTCCTTGCGGATCCATGATGCCACTTGCACTATTTGCGCATCCACCATATCGAACTTCTGTTTGATGTTTTGCTCCCCTTGTTTAAAGATGTTGAGCGTTGCACCAATAACTGAAGTTTGATTATTGAGTAGCTTGTATAAATGGTTGTCATTTTGTCTGAGTGTGTTGATGGTTGTTGTTGTTGTAGCGAGGTGTAGCCCTGACTAAATGTCAGACAGGGTCACCCCGAGTGTATTGCTCTTGGCCGGGTCGATATAAGAAAACGGCCCGGGTCGTTTCGGCACGATGGGTACAGCACAAGTACTGGTACCGTTCTCGTAGAACCGGCAATACAAGAAACTAGCCATGTAGGCCATGGTCTTGATGGTCTTCGACATCTCTTCTGCATAGCTGGTGTCCAAAACACCGAACAATGAGTTGGCAATGTTTCCTATAAAGTTAACCGCGCCCCGTTTGGATCGTGAGAGAATGCTATTTTCTTCAGTTAGTTCTGCAATGTCTGCTTCCAAGGTGTCTACTACATTTTCGCAGGCCAATTTCCGCACTAGAGTGCCGCACATCGATCTTAATGTCTTTGTTCCATTGATGAAGCGTGCTGTTTCTTTCTAATATGGCTGCAGATCGTAGTAGGAAATTATTTTCCACTCAGAGCATGACACTTCCATCTTGGTGATGCCTTCAAAGTGGATGCCGATCTTGGTGTCGAATTCTTGTCATTGTTGACATGGACGTAATTTTTCGTCGTTTTGCCTTGGGTAGTTCCTCTGGGGACACTTCCTTACGATCCGGTTGCGGTGACCTTGATGCCAGACTTGGCTGGCTGCCTGAGGGTTGGGTTTCCGTTTCGCCATCTTTAAGCCGTGGCATTGGAGCGAGGTATCTAATTTCTCGCTTCAGCACTCCGGAAGCTGTATTGACATCTGCCACTCTGATTATGTCATCTGGACCATTATACGTTTTCACTATTCTTCCCAAGGGCCACTTCATCACTGGGACGTTGTCTTCCTTGAGTACCACTATGTCCCCTGGTTCTATGTTCGCCGTCTGTTTTTGCCATTTGTTCCGGTACTGTAACTCGTTGGGGTAATCCCGGGACCATCGTTTCCAAAACTCGTGTTTAAGTTGGGACACTAGCTTCCATCTTGTTTCTAGTTTGAGCTTGGCGGAAGTGGCCTACGCATCAATTTGTGCAGTGAGTGGTTCCGGAAACGGTCAAAATTCTAAAATTAAAATTCTGAAGTCAAAATTCCGGAATCAAAATTCTGGGTCGACAAAATTCTGGAAATCGGAATTCCGCACTTCCTTCGCCTTTTTTGGCTGTATTTCAAAATTCTGGTTTTTCATAATTCCGGAATTTACGTTTTCCAGAATTAATTCTGGAATTTTGAGCAAAATCGTGTATTTTAATAAATTGTGCTTATATTTAAGAAATATACATTGTTAATTTTTTTTTTGTATAACATTTCACAGCCGTGAAATTGTGTGTCAATACGCACGGTACATTTGTTTTTAATTCCTTCAGAATAAGTCCAGTTCAATGCTAAAGGCAAAATTCTGTAATTAATGATTAACAAGTAAGGAAAGCTGTCTTCGGCTGTGACGAAAGCTAAATACCTTTCATGAATAAGCGTCACGATTTTCACTGTTTGATCCCAGTACAGCCTGTGTGAATTTAACTTAAGCTCATACCGAAATTATAGGAACTGTCGATTATATGCGGGCGATGTGTTATATTTATCCAATCTCATTGATTTTTTAACATCGACATTCCACATTCTAAAATAGCAATAGTTACGAAATTTAACGTTCCTACCTATATAATTACAGGAGTTATCTACCAAAATCCGTTTATCGGAACAATCGATTGTATGGGAAATATTTATCCCATCTCGATGATTTTCAAAATCGATATTTCACATATAAAAGTAGCGATACCTCCAAAATTTCACGTTCCTACGTGTTTAATTACAGGAGTTATAGCCCAAAATCCGTTTATCGAAATATTCGATTGTATGGGAGCTAAGTGAAATATTCATCCCATCTCAATGATTTTCAACATCGATATTTCGCATACAAAAATAGCAATACTTACAAAATTTCACGTTCCTACCTCTTTAATTGCAGGAGTTATAGCTCAAAAGCTGTTTATCGGAACAATCGATTGTATGGGAGCTATATGTAATATCGGTCCGATCTTGCTGGTTCCGACAAATGATTCCTATATTGGAAAATGGTGGCCGCATAAAAAATTTCAGCCAAATATCTCAAAAACTGAGCGACTAGTTTGCGTTCAAACAGACAGACAGACAGACAGGCAGACAGACGGACAGACGGACATGGCTAAATCAACTCATCTCGTCATCCTGATCATTTCGGTATACTTATTGATGGGTCTATCTCTTCTTCTTCTCATACTTACAAACATCGGACCAAAGTTTTAATACCATTTCATATTCATGAAAGGTATAAAAATGAGTGTTGATAACAAAAAAAGTGCGCACTTTTTTTGTTATCAACACGCATTTTTAATCATTAATAACAGAATTTTGAATTTCAGAATTTTGGTTTCCAGAATTTTGCAATTTAGAATTTCGTTATCCAGAATTTAGGATTCCAGAATATTGACTTCCATAATTTTGATTTCCGGTGTTTCGACTTCCGGAATTATGAATGCAGAATTTCCAAAAAAGCAGAATTTTGACCACAACCCGAGTGGTTCTATTATCTATCTCTAAAATTGAATTGGATTCCCCTTTTCCTGAATGTATTACCGAGTTTAACTCTGGGAGCTTGTTCTTAGCTCCTTCGAAATTGGCTGCATTGTCACAGTACAGGTTTTGAGAATGACCTCGCCTGCCGATGAAGCACTTGAGGGCCCCAATGAATGCCTCGGTTGTTAAGTCACTCACTAGCTCTAGGTGGACTGCCTTTGTGGTGAAGCAAACGAACACCGCAATATAAGCCTTGTGCGGCCTTTTTCCACGAAGTTTGTAATGCACTGTTACAGGGCCGCAATAATCTACACCGCTGTTTATGAGATGGTGTGACCCTTGAGGAAGGCAGGTTTCCCATGATCTGATTGAGTAGTTCTGGCTTTGCCTGGCTGCATGTGACGCATCGATGCACTGTTGCTCGTGCCATGATTTTTCCTTTTGTGGGCCAAAATCGTTGTCGCATCATTCCCAACAGCGTTTGCGCGCCGCAGTGTTTGTTCTCCTTATGTACCATTTCGAACATCAATTTTGTAATGTTATCGTTGTATGGTAGAAGAAGTTGGTGTTTTGAGTCGTATGCCAATGATGAAGCCTCTAGTCTCCCTCCTACCCGTAGCAATCCCTTGTCATCCAAAAATGGTGCGTGGTCGGACAAGTTTCTAGGTCGCTGGAGCTCCTTATGATGTTTCAATTGCATGATTTCTTCCTTAAAGTCTGCCGGTTGTATTTGTTTGACGATGTGCATTAGTGCTAGCTCCAGTTCTGCTGTGGTTAAGCTTCGTGATGACGGCTGTGCTGCAGTTTTGTTTTTAGCTTGCGTAATGAACCGTAGCACGTAACCGATTATGCGTTGCAGCCGGTGAAATGAGTTGCCGTGATTCACCTTGTAAACCATCTCAGTTTCTTCTACCGATGTGACCAGTGATTTTGAGTGGTTGGCCTTTGCTTCTATATCGTTCTGGTTGTTGGAGGCTGGGTTGAAATGTTTCGGCCAGACTGATTCCTTGTCATGCAAAAATAATGGCCCACAGAACCATAGTGCACACTCTTTAAATGCCTTTGGTGACATTGCTCTAGACAGGATGTCGGCTGGATTGTCTTTGATCGAACATGTCGCCACTGTTCTGCTCTAGCTGTTTCTTTGATTGTTGCAATGCGATTGGCGATGAATATGTGCTGCGTCTGAGTTTGCCCAAGCGAAAACTATCTCGGAATCGGTCCAGAAATATATGTCACCCTTAAATTGAATGTCTGCTGCTATTCTTTCTGCCAACTGGGCCCCTAATGCGGCAGCACATAACTCCAAGCGGGGTATTGTTTGTTTTTTTCAGTGGAGCTGCCCTTGACTTTGCACATAATAACCTTGTCATGACGGTGCCTTCTTTCAGCGTGGTGCGAATATAGGACGCGGCTCCATAGGCCTTTTCTGATGCATCTGAGAAAATGTGTAGTTGCATGGTTTCCGGGAGTCTTCCTTTAAATATATGCCTTGAGATCTGGAGTTTTTTTAACTCTTCAAGATCTGATCTGAACGTGAGCCATCGTGTATGTAGCTCTGCTGGAAGCGCCCGATCCCAATTTTAGCTCCCATAGCTCTTGTATGAGTATTATGGCCGTTACCACGATTGGAGACAGTATTCCTAATGGGTCGCAGAGTCTTGCTAGGTCTGACGTGACCGAGCGTTTTAGTATCCTTTTTACTTCTTCTATGTTGACCTTGACAGCTAAATGGTCCGGTTTTGTGAGCCATGTGAGCCCCAATGTTTTGACGGCGGAAGCCCTTGTGTTTTCCAAGTCCAGATTAACCTCTAGATCTCTTTCTGCTATATTTTGGAGCAGTTGAGGGTGGTTGGCGCTCAATTTTCGTAGATTGAAGCCGTTTTCCTTCATGACCTTTATTAGTTGCTCTTGTATGAGCATTGCTGTGGATAAGTTGTCTGCTCCGCTTAAGCCGTCATCAACATAAAAGCTTTCGTTTAGAAATTGAGAGGCTAGCGCATATGGCCGATTTTCTGGGAAAGTAAACCAAGTAGTTTTTTTTTTTGTCAAATATGGCAAGCACTGTGGTCTTGCGGGGTTCATGACATATTATAGTAGCTGTTGAAAATAGTGTCATTCAATTTTAGTCGTTTTAAATTAAACTTTTCGCTCTTTTTATAAAACGTGGTGAATAAAAAAAAATATGGTCGGCAGTAGTTCAGCAAACAAAAAGGTAAATATAACGTGTTTTTGCGACTAAATTTAGCCATTCAAGTTTTATCTATTAGAAAATTAGCTATAATATCATAGCACGTGAAGTTTTTAAAAAAGTTATGTTCCAACTAGCAGTTATGTGAAAAATAAACGTGCCGCAAAAATCGTATGTAACGTTAGCAGTGCAAAACCAAAAAAGTTTTTTAAAACATGTTAAAATACGTTTTAATTTAATTTGTATATATATATATATTTTTTCTTAATACTATACGTATATCTCACGTTCCAATTAAAAAAAGTTAAATTTCCAAAGATTTGAAGACGTTGTTAGCTTAAATGATAGGTAACGTTAGCAGTGATTTTTTATTTAAAATAAAATTGTTCCTTTCCGTTCTCTTACACAGGAGAGGAAAGCTCAGCAAAACACAAAATATAAAGAAAACCTTAAGAATTCGCCTCAATATGGATACAAAAAAAAAAAAAAACAAGCGGCATTAATGAAAAAATATAGGGAAAAAAAGAGAGCAGATTTGAAAAAATTACCACTCAAATCCATGAATAAAATTCAGAAAGCTAATCGAGAAGCTGTTCGTGAGAGAGTTAGAAAGTGTCGGGCAAAAATGAGATTGGCTAAAGTCAATCACGAAAATGTAGCTGTTATCGACGATGACACGAGTGAACGCCACACGGCCTACACATCTGTGCAGTCGTTAGGAAAGGCTGTCTCTAAAGCAGTTAAAGCCCTTCCACGTTCGCCAAAGAAAAAAACAGAAGTTATTTCGAGAATAATTTTAAGTTTAGAAAACCCGGAAAGAAATAAATTGTCGGGTCAACTGATTCCTCCAAAAAAGACCTATTCTCCAAACGTGGAAATAATTTCTGACATCACCAAATTTTATGAAAGGGATGATATTTCACGCACTTCGCCAAAGATTCGGGACGTTAAAAAATACCAGTGCGCCAATACTGGGGATAAGGTTCTACTGCCAACAAGGCATATGCTTCTATCAATCAGAGAAGCATTTGCTTTATTTGATGAAGACCAAATAAGTAAAGGAAGAGGTATTGTGCGTCATACTTATACACCTTTTTAAATTTCTTAATTGTTGTTAATTTTATTGCAGATACTTATTCTTTATCTCATTTTACTCGGACACGGCCACAGTATGTGAAGCTAGCAAATAACATGCCGCACAATATGTGTTTGTGTACATATCATTCCAACTTCATACAAGCCGTAACAACTTTATGTAAAAAAGTTCAAAACGTACCTAATTACGACAATGGTTTTGTTAACCATTTTTTGTGCAAAGAGTCCTCGATAGCGTGCTGGTATGGTAATTGTGAAAAATGCTCTGGAAAATTCGTATCTGAGATGGAGGAATTTGCAATAAACACTCCGTCTACTTCAACGCTTAAATGGTCGGCATGGGAAAAAGATGTTTCAACAAAGCGGGTAGAGAAGAAGGAGAAGAGTGGAACTATGGATGAGTTAATTAATTATGTAATTAAGTTATGGCCACAGTTTTTAAAACATAGTTTTAACAAACGTGAGCAGGCGTTAACATTTAATGAATTTGATCGGCCGAGAGCTTTAAGCACGGCGCTAGTTGGCGAAGGTCTTCTTCAAATAGATTTTGCCGAAAATTATGTTTGTGAAGCACAGGATGAAGTACAAAACGCTCATTGGAATCAGCGTCAACTTGCTTTATTTACAAGTGGTTTTTACTATAACAACGCCTTTCAGGCAAAAGTTTACGTTTCTGATAACCTAAGTCATACCAAAGATACTATAGTTACTTATGTATGGAAATTACTTTCAAGTCTACCATCATCGCTTAAAATTTTAAAAATTTGGAGTGATGGCCCGTCTTCTCAGTTCAAAAACAAGTTCATTGCTGCTTTAATTCCGTACTTGGAAATAAAATTTGGAATAAAAATATTTTGGAATTATTTTGCTACCTCGCATGGCAAAGGCTGTGTGGATGGAATAGGGGCTACAGTAAAAACCGTGGTAAGAAAACACGTCATAGCCCGAAATATAATCGTTAACAGTGCAGTAGATTTTAAAAACGCTTTTTACTTGACGACATCCAAAATCGTGGTTGAAGCAGTAAACAACGACGAATTTGTTAATATAAATAATGATATCGAAAAAGCTCAATTGTTTTCAAAAGCCAAAAATGTCCCAAATATTTCAAACGCCCACCAAATTCAAACAATAAATGGTAAAATTAGTACTTTTCCTACATCCAAACAAGGGTACATATAAAAAGAATTATAACTATTTCATATACTTTTATTTGTAACCAATTAATACATATAATCAGCAATAAAAGTAAATTTCGAAGCGCTATAAAATTATTTATCTTTATTTGGTTACTCAGTTTTCGCACATGTAACGTTAGCAGTGCTTTGTGTAACGTAGGCAGTGCCTTATTTTATGTTAAAATACGCTAAAAAATCCTAAAGATTTTGGTAAAGCGGTATGCCATGACCTTGTGGTATCCTTGCTATATAACATGAAGAAAAATTGGGATGATTGTCTCAGCAAGTTCGCAGAAATTACACCAAACATGATCTGTATCTTGATCTCACTTCCAAATGATGTAACGTTAGCAGTGCGTTTCACGCGCTTATAACTTTTACGGTATGGTAGCCATCAAACTAATTTTACTCTTAAAATGAAGGTATAGGTCTACCTGATAGCATAAGTAGCAAAACCTTGGACGTTTCTAACATTTTTGTTATTATTTCGTATAAACTAAATAAAAACTCCATGCGAATGTAACTTTAGCAGTCGGAAAATTGGCCATATCGAGAAGTATTTTCGGTGGCAATTTGTTGCAGACATTTCGTAGCTAGATATGGTGCGGACCTAGTTCCATATGTGACCGTGTTTGGCTGATAATATGTTATTGGCATGTTGGCATCCTTTGTTGTTCTTGTTGTTGTTGTAGTAGCGAACAACGAAAGATGGCAACAATCCCCCAGGGTGCCGGATATCCAAACAAACCTGGCCAAGATGGGATCATAAAAGGTCTAGAGACATTTACGCCCTAAGAAGGAGTGAAATCTCCATATTAATAGGTGCTTTAACAGGACACTGCCTTATTGGTAGGCACGCAGAAAGGCTAACTGTGCCTTACCGACGATGCTGTAGGAGTTGCAAAGATGATGAGGAGGAGGAAACGGTGGAGCACCTCATCGGCAACTGCCCGGCTTTAAGAGGGGCGAGAACGCGCTTTTTTCGAATTCCCTTCCTGGATAGCCTACGCCAGATCGCGGAGCTGCACATAAATGACTTGATGGTCTTCACAAAGTCATCTAAATGGTTCGAGGAGGAGTAACGGTGTCGGTTTAGCAATGTCAGTCCAGGGATTCTGCTATGTGGAGAATCCCAACAACTCAGGGATTTTCCATATGGCCGGGTCCCGGGACTGACTTTCCTAGCATTGGTGGTATCACAACGGGCCTTTCAAAACTGGCCTAAGTGTGCCTCTGCGGCAGCCACTTGAACCTAACCTAATTGTTGGAGAATTATCTACTACGAAATGTGAGTGTTGATAGCCTGGAATACAGTCCGGAAAGTGAGTAGCAAGCAAAAGTTTGCATGTGTTGCTGCTTCGTGTAGCTCCCATCCATTTTTGACAGCTGAAATAAAATTACATAGTTCAATGCAACCTGTCTCATAACGCTGTTCAAGTTTTATCTTTTTACTTGCGATGACATAATCAGCTGATTTTTCCTTGTATATTTTTTTGGGCTTGTCCGGTTTTGCCAAAGTTATAAATGTCACGCAAAGCAATAACGCTGTATTTTTTTTCGCCTTCAGAGTACGTTGCTATGGCCTCTCGCAAGGGCTTTTTGGATCCGCTCTTCCTTAGGGAGATCTTTAATATTTCGCAGTGTTCTTTCCAGGTTGCCCTCTTAGATATCCTAAGTTCTCTATTGTAAGAAGTTAGAGCATTTCTGTATGAGACCCAGTCTCCCGTATCTCTAGCTGCATTAAACAACCTTCTGAATTGCATCTTAATTGTGCAAGCTTTTTGTTCCACCAAGGAACATCACGTTGTATACGTTGTTTGGCTTGGGGACAACTCTCGTAGAAAGCTGTTGTGATATCTGAGTGAAGCTGTTCAGCCTCTCTCTCGAGCTCCCGCCCCGTAGTTATTGGTTGGTGCAAACAATTGCAGCGTTCTTCCATGGTAAAGCGAAATAGTTCCCACTTCGTTTTCCTCGGATTTCTGAAAACGGACTCATGGTCTGAGAATTGACCCATGTCGAATACAATATGTTTGTGGTCCGACATTGATTCCTCCTCGGATTTCTGAAAACGGACTCATGGTCAGAGAATTGACCCTTGTCGAATACAATATGTTTGTGGTCCGACATTGATTCCTCCCCCGAGACGTGCCAATTTGTGACAGCAAATGCCATGTTTTGGCTACATAGAATAAGGTCAAGAACCTCCCCTCTAATAGCGTTAACAAAAGTGGGTTCATATCCACGATTTATGATATTCATGTTGTGACTACTAATATTTATTTTCGTACTACCTCACGCTGTATGGTGGGAGTTTGCGTCACAACAGAGGGCCATGGGGTACCCTTCTGTTGGCAATACTCAATGAGGGATTTGGATTCAGCAGTAGAGCCTGTTTCGTCCTCGCCCGGAAAGTAGGCTAATGCCAAAATGGCATCTTTTTCACCTCTTGGGGTTGGGATTTTCACCCAAACTGAAACCAAATCAGCCGTCATGAACTGTAGGAGCGGGATAAACTGCAGTTTCTTGTTTAGAAGTATCGTCGTTACAATAACACCAACAGGGTTTTGCGGCTTTGTATGTACATATGTATGGCGAGGACCAGTCGGCATCGAAGCTCCATCGACATAGACTTCTTACCCCCTGTTTGCTTTCGGTCGTGAATAGGGTTGGGAGGATTTTGTCCGGCTCCTTACGGCTAAAAAGTCGAGAAATAACTTTTTCTTCTTTTGTTGGGAAACAAATTAAAAATTTTCTTTTATTATTTTTATTTAATTTTGTTTGAATGACGTAAACAAGCGTGCAATAGTTTTCAAAAAAATTGTAAACGGGTAGTCAATTCAATTTGGAAGCAGCGTGACATGCGACGAAAATTTATTCGAAAATTGAACAATGTAAACTGCCCTATAGTCAGGTGGTGGGACGACTTTTCCGTCGTCAGGGATTGGGGTATCGGATTTGACGTCTCCCTCGCAATTTAGCAGTGCTCCCTCCATAATTTAAGTCAGGCCCAGGCAGCTAGTGGTACAATTGTCCGCAAATCTGATAACCAACTTCACACAGATTATTAATTACACTCTTCGCTTGACCTCTCGAACAATTAAATTGTTGCTGCGCTTGTGAGAGCGCAATCAATGGATGTTGTTTGTTATGCTCAGTCGCTCACTTACCAGCAATGACTCAAAAACTACGCTTTTGCCTCTGTGGTTGATAGTGAGCGTGAGAGCAAAAACCGATAACATGATTTTATTGGCGCGATGACCGCTGTTTCACTAGTACATACTCACTTTAGTTTCCGCCTAGCCCTAATTTAAGTACACTCTGTACGCCGCACAGTGGACGGGCGAACCTGGTTTTTCAAGAAAAAGTCGGTTTCTTAAAGTTGTGATAAATTAGCCGAAGAAAGGCCATTCTTACAAAAAAATATCCAAAGATCTCACAACTGATAAGTATTTTCCAAAATATCTGCTGAGACGTCCGTTATAGGCGTCTAAACTCACAAATTCGATCGTGAAGTATTTTAGTCATTATATTCGTCGTATCGTTGTATGGTTTATTTTGTTGCCATGGTTTGTCATATAAATTTTTCAAAAAAACATAGTACAACAAACGATAGCATGAAATAAGAGACCTTGTGAATTCCCTAAGAATTTTGTAATACAGAATTTTGAAAGCAGAATTTTATAAAGCAGAATTTTAAAAAAGCAGAATTTTGAAAAGCAGAATTTTGTTTTTAGAATTTTGTACATACAGTGGTACATGGTGAGCATTAGCGTCCGCTCCAATAATAAAATGGCCAGTAGTTTGACACCAGATCTTTCACCTCCCTTTGTGGTGGCGGTTCTTCGGCGTCGTAAGACGTATAGACCGACAGTGGTAATGTCCCCATTTGTATAGTTAGGTAGAAGAAAAGATTTCAGCCCACACTTGGCCAAAATACAGGTTCTGAACTTTCCCTCCTCGCTGGCTCGAATGATCTTGAAGCCCTTAGTCCGCAATCCGCATATCCTCGAGCTGTTGACCCAGGGTTCTTGGGTGAGGACCACATCCACGTTGCCTTTAGAAAGACGACTACTTAAAGCAGCCGGCGCTACTTTAGATTTTTGCAGATTTATCTGAAGCACCACCAACATGAGAGCGCTCAGACTTCCTTGCCGTCCCAATATCGTCGAGGTCTGCCCCGTCCCGAAGGCTGTCTCTCAACGACGAGTTGTTCAGAACAGCTGCGCGATTTGACGTAACGGAAGCCCTGCTGCGCTCAAGATTGGCTGCAACCACCGTGACGTCGAGACCTTCCCCGTCCAGAAGGCTGTCTTCCATCTCCGAGTTGTTCACAGCACCTTCGCCAAATGAGGAGGCGGATAACATGCTTTCCGCGTCGGACTCCTCCGTTTCCTCTTGCGGTACTTCGATTTTTGCACCTTCGTAGAATTCACCCAGTCTTCCAGCTGCTGCCTTGTACAGTGCGACAGTTCTTGCGTAGTCTCACGCGACTATTTTAATCTGTCCCTGGTGCCAACCCGAGTCCGTGACCGCCGCCGTACCACCTGGAGACTCCAAATAAACGTCGATAACAGCTTTTCCGAGTGCGTTCCCGACGTGCCGCCACTGGTGCTTGGGGTGGCCAAACGGTCGTTGCCACCATCAAGAATGCCTATAAGGATCCTGTCCTTGGTTACTTCAGCAAAGCTTAGTTTGCCCACTCGGGGGTGTTTTGATGCCGCTTTGGATGAGGTTTTAACTCCACGTCCGATCTCTGGCGTTTGAAAGGGTGTTTGTTTACCCTCTTTGGCACATAAGTGCTTTGCAAATCCAGTATCAGAGATTGCGATAACTCCACCAACTTCCTGGAATTCGGCGACAGCGTTTCCTGCGTACTCCCTCATATTTCGTTTAATCGTTTTTCTAAGTACGCAGAGCGGAGGGGAGATGTCCCTTGGGAGACCAGACCCGTAGTTGCCATCGAAATCGCTCCCTTGCTGAAAGATTATTTGCAGCTGCAGCTTCTTTCTCTTGATAAAAATTTGGTTGACCGACTCGTAGTCACGGTTGCCACAAAAAAAAAGTAACAAATACATAAACATTAAGGCGCCTCGCCAAAAAAAGTTGCAGTGTTTCCACCGGAATTTTAAAATTCACTCTTTTCTAAGGACTCTCCCAAAATATTTCGAAAAAATATTAAGATTTACTGGAGCTAAACCGCGTTAAAAAACGCTAAAAATATCCTTTTTTATGTATAAAAAGAGTATGGAAATATATTTTTTAATAAAAATCACATGGGATGATGAATTAGCTGGAGTACAAAAAGTAAGCATAAAAAAGTTTGTAAATTTGGTAACTGTATAACTGTGTGCTAATATTCGCAATGTGGAAAATTGGGCCAAAAAGGGTTAAATTTTGCAGAAATGACAACGTCTCGAAAATGATACCCTAATCGTCCAAATACGTCAATAATTGGCTGAGTTATTAAAGTTTTCCACAAACCTACCCCTCGAAATATGCCCATACATCTCAATATTTGGATTGCGTTTATAAAATTTTCAAACTTTTTTATGCTTACCTTTTGTACTCCAGCTAATTCACCATCTCAGGTGCTTTTTATTAAAAAATATATTTTCATACTCTTTTTATACATAAAAAAGGATATTTTTAGCGTTTTTTTAACGCGGTTTAGCTCCAGTAAATCTTAATATTTTTTCGAAATATTTTGACCAAGGTCTTAGAATACACTGAAGTTTATAATTCCGATGGAAACAGGGTGTCCATTTTTTTGTATGGAGCGTGAGGCGCCTTAATAAACATACATAAATAATAATTATGAAATATGACTTAGTTCGATACGTTTGTACTTATTTCAGAATTTTGGCAGTGCACATAAGGCTGGTTGTTATTACGTTTAACTAATAAATCAATCTTACTAATATTATAAATGTGAATGTAGCGATGTTTGGATATTTTTTGGCAATTTTTTTTTTAATTTTTGGGGGTCCGGCCATGCTAGGGACCGATACTTTTCGATTTGTTTGTTTTCCCATATAACTCCGAGTACACTTGACCTAATCTAATGATATTTCGCATAAAGGTGTAGAAACTTCGAACAATATGGGTATCAAACGAAACTGGAAGGTGGCAGGTCTCATTTGGACTTCAATATATTTCGATAAATTTATCGATAACTGAGTTATCAGTCGAAATGAGATTGCCCAGAAACCTTAAATTTTCCCTACAATATGGGCATCAAACGAAAGGGGATAACCCCAGGTTTCATTTGGACTTCGATATATTTCGATAAATTTATCGATAACTGAGTTGTCGGTGAAAATGTGATTGCACAAAAACCTTAAAATTACCTTGCGATATGGGTATCAACGAAAGGGAATGGCCCCAGGTTTCATTTGGACCTCAATATATTTGGATAAATTAATCGATAACTGAGTTATCGGTGAAAATGTTATTGAACAAAAACCTTAAAATTACCTTAAAATATGGGTATCAACGAAAGGGAATGGCCCCAGGCTTCATTTTGGACCTCAATATATTTCGATAAATTAATCGATAACTGAGTTATCGGTGAAAATATGCTTGCTCAAAAACCTTAAATTTTCCCTACAATATGGGTATCAAACGAAAGGGGATGACCCCAGATTTCATTTCGACTTCGATATATTTCGATAAATTTATCGATAACTGAGTTATCGGTGAAAATGTTAGTGAACAAAAATCTTAAAATTATCTTACAATATGGGTATAAAACGAAAGGGAATGGCCCCAGGTTTCATTTGGACCTCGATATACACATTTCGATAAAATAATCGATAACTGAATTATCGGTGAAAATGTTATTGAATAAAATTAAATTAAAATTGCCCTACAATATGAGTATCAAACGAAAGGGGATGACCCCAGATTTCATTTCGACTTCGATATATTTCGATAAATTTATCGATAACTGAGTTATCGGTGAAAATGTTAGTGAACAAAAACCTTAAAATTACCTTACAATATGGGTATCAAACGAAAGGGAATGGCCCCATGTTTCATTTGGACCTCAATATATTTCGATAAATTAATCGATAACTGAGTTATCGATGAAAATGTGGTTGCTCAAAAACCTTAAATATCCCCTACAATATGGGTATCAAACGAAAGAGGATGACCCCAGATTTCATTTCGACTTCGATATATTTCGATAAATTTATCGATAACTGAGTTATCGGTGAAAATGTTAGTGAATGGCCCCAGGTGTCATTTGGACGTAGATATACATATTTCGATAAAATAATCGATAACTGAGTTATCGGTGAAAATGTTATTGAATAAAAACCTTAAAATTGCCCTACAAGATTGGTATCGAACGAAAGGGCATGGCCCCAGGTTTCATTTGGACTTCGATATTTTTCGATAAATTGATCGATAAGTGAGTTATCGGTGAAAATGTGATTGCCCAAAAACCTTAAAATTGCCCTACAATATGGGTACTAAACGAAAGGGGATGGTTCCAGGTTTCAATTGGACTTCGATATATTTCGATAAATTCATCGATAACTGAGTTGTCGGTGAAAATGTGATTGCACAAAAACCTTAAAATTACCTTGCGATATGGGTATCAACGAAAGGGAATGGCCCCAGGTTTCATTTGGACCTCAATATATTTGGATAAATTAATCGATAACTGAGTTATCGGTGAAAATGTTATTGAACAAAAACCTTAAAATTACCTTAAAATATGGGTATCAACGAAAGGGAATGGCCCCAGGCTTCATTTTGGACCTCAATATATTTCGATAAATTAATCGATAACTGAGTTATCGGTGAAAATATGCTTGCTCAAAAACCTTAAATTTTCCCTACAATCTGGGTATCAAACGAAAGGGGATGACCCCAGATTTCATTTCGACTTCGATATATTTCGATAAATTTATCGATAACTGAGTTATCGGTGAAAATGTTAGTGAACAAAAATCTTAAAATTATCTTACAATATGGGTATAAAACGAAAGGGAATGGCCCCAGGTTTCATTTGGACCTCGATATACACATTTCGATAAAATAATCGATAACTGAATTATCGGTGAAAATGTTATTGAATAAAATTAAATTAAAATTGCCCTACAATATGAGTATCAAACGAAAGGGGATGACCCCAGATTTCATTTCGACTTCGATATATTTCGATAAATTTATCGATAACTGAGTTATCGGTGAAAATGTTAGTGAACAAAAACCTTAAAATTACCTTACAATATGGGTATCAAACGAAAGGGAATGGCCCCATGTTTCATTTGGACCTCAATATATTTCGATAAATTAATCGATAACTGAGTTATCGATGAAAATGTGGTTGCTCAAAAACCTTAAATATCCCCTACAATATGGGTATCAAACGAAAGAGGATGACCCCAGATTTCATTTCGACTTCGATATATTTCGATAAATTTATCGATAACTGAGTTATCGGTGAAAATGTTAGTGAACAAAAATCTTAAAATTACCTTGCAATATGGGTATCAAACGAAAGAGAATGGCCCCAGGTGTCATTTGGACGTAGATATACATATTTCGATAAAATAATCGATAACTGAGTTATCGGTGAAAATGTTATTGAATAAAAACCTTAAAATTGCCCTACAAGATTGGTATCGAACGAAAGGGCATGGCCCCAGGTTTCATTTGGACTTCGATATTTTTCGATAAATTGATCGATAAGTGAGTTATCGGTGAAAATGTGATTGCCCAAAAACCTTAAAATTGCCCTACAATATGGGTACTAAACGAAAGGGGATGGTTCCAGGTTTCAATTGGACTTCGATATATTTCGATAAATTCATCGATAGCTGAGTTATCGGTGGAAATGTGATTGCCCAAAAACCTTAAAATTGCCCACAATATGGGTATCAAACGAAAGGGCAAGGCACCAGGTTTCATTTGGACTTCGATATATTTCGATAAATTTATCGATAACTGAGTTACCGGTGAAAATGTGATTGCCCAAAAAACCTTCAAATTTTCTACAACATGGGTATTAAACAAAAGCGGATGGCCACAAGTTTCATTTGAACTTCGATATATTTCGATAAATTAATCGATAACTGAGTTATCGTTGAAAATGTTATTGAATAAAAACTAAAAATTGCCCTACAATATGGGTATCAAACGAAAGGTGATGGCCCCAGTTTTCATTTGGACTTCAATATATTTCGATAATTTTTTCGATATATGATTTACCGGTGAAAACGAGATGGCTCAAAAGCCTTAAAATTGTCCGACAATATGGGTATCAAATGAAAGAGCATGACCCCAGGTTTCATTTGGACTTCCATATATTTCGATAAATTTATCGGTAACCGAGTTATCGGTGAAAATGTCATTGCCCAAAAACTTTAAAATTGCCCTACTATATGGGTAACAAACGAAAGGGAAAGGCCGCAGGTTTCATTTGGACTTCGATAAATTTATCGATAACTAAGTTATCGGTGAAAATGTGATTGTCAAAAAACCTTAAAATTTCCTCACAATATGGGTATTAAAAGAAAGGTTTCATCTGGACTTTAATATATTTCGATAAATTTATCGATAACTGAGTTATCGGTGAAAATTTCTTAAAATTGCCCTACAATATGGGTATAAAACTAAAGGGGATGGCCCCAGTTTTCATATGGACTGCAATATATTTCGATATATTTATCGATAACTGAGTTATCGGTGAAAACGAGATGGCTCAAAAGCCCTAAAATTGGCCAACAATATGGGTATCAAACGAAAAGGGATGGCCCCAGGTTTCATTTGGACTTCGATATATGTATTTCGATATATTTAACGATAACTGAGTTATCGGTCAAAACGTGATCGCCCAAAAACCTCAAATTATTTAATCAATCTACCTTTTCCATTGATGGGAATTTTGAAAATTTTAAATTCCCTTGGTAAATGCTTCAGTATTCAATAATCTTAATAATAATGTAGCGATGTTTGGATATTTGGATGTTTGGATGTCCAGACGTTTACTTCTGTTCCTCAATAACGTGAGAATGGCAAGACGGATTTTGTTGAAATTTGGTAGGCAGACAGCTAATAGTCTGGAAGGAGGTATAGGCTTTTTTTTTTAATTTTTGGGGATCCGGCCATGCTAGGGACCGATACTTTTCGATTTGTTTGTTTTTCCATACAACTCTGAGTACACTTGACCTAAACTTATGACATTTCGCATACAGGTGTAGAAACTTCGAACAATATGGGTATCAAACGAAACTGGAAGGTGGCAGGTCTCATTTGGACTTCGATATATTTCGATAAATTTATCGGTAACTGAGTTATCAGTCGAAATGAGATTGCCTAGAAACCTTTAAATTACCTTACAATATGGGTATCAACGAAAGGGAATGGCCCCAGGTTTCATTTGGACCTCAATATATTTCGATAAATTAATCGATAACTGAGTTATCGGTGAAAATGTTATTGAACAAAAACCTTAAAAATGGGTATCACTTTTGACCAAGTTTTTTCGAGACCGTTTATCCGTAGATTGAATTTGATCACCAAATTAGGTCAAATTAAATTAAATTCATCTAATTTGGCAAACAAATTCATTCTGCGGACAAACATTCTCGAATTATCTTCGTAAATGCGTCGCATTTGGCGCAGTGTAAATGTATCATAACTTTGTGAACTTCGACGACCGAATTTTTATCTAAAATGTTGATAGGGTACTTCGCAGGGGCGGGCAAGGCCGCGGGTATATACTAGTATGCTATAAATAAAAATTGTTTTCACATAAAAATAAAACACAAATTTGTTCATTTCTTGAGTCTGTTTTTCATTAGGTAAAATTTTGACAAATTCTATCGACTGTATCGAAATAAGCAACCATATCCCGATAAGCTCGACGAAATTTGACACCATTTGACCTAATGAAAACCAGCCTTTATACATTTGCATTTATCTTCGCAAAATGTGTTAAGGGTTGTTTACATTGTTGTTATTTTATTAAACTGAAAACCCCTTACCGCTGGTGGGGGGAAGTTGTTCAGTTTTGTTGAATTAATGCAACAAATTAGGATGAGTTTGTAAGACTGGTTTATTCAAATATTTACATGGGTTTATATACAATTTCTTAAAATAATGTTCCTATTCTAACTAAATGTGTTTGTGTGAAGTAACAAACGAGCAATAAAAAAGGGACTGATTCTAATCATAGTTTTTCAATCAGTTGGTCTTTGTTAATTTTATTGATTTTTTATTACTTCTCAAGTGTTTTCTGTTTTAGACATTATTTTAAATGGATATCAATGCTAGGAGTAGGTATTAATACATGTCTAGCATACTGATTATTTATAGTTATTTATGTTAGAAAGTATAATGGTGTGTGTGTGAATAGGTTGATGCAACTTATCATATTTGTGAGTAAGTATGTGAATAAGTATCTGTGTAAGTTTGTATTTATGTATATAAAAATATTCTAATGTATTTACATTTGAACATACTCCCAAGGGATAAATATATATAAAAATATGTCGTTTTAACGATTCAGTCAACTGCACTAAACAGTTCTTATCTTACTTTTACATTTGCAAAAACTACACTTTCATACATATTAACCTACTAGTATATACCCGCGGCCTTGCCCGCCCCTGCGAAGTACCCTTTCAACATTTTAGATAAAAATTCGGTCGTCGAAGTTCACAAAGTTATGATACATTTACACTGCGCCAAATGCGACGCATTTACGAAGATAATTCGAGAATGTTTGTCCGCAGAATGAATTTGTTTGCCAAATTAGATGAATTTAATTTAATTTGACCTAATTTGGTGATCAAATTCAATCTACTGATAAACGGTCTCGAAAAAACTTGGTCAAAAGTGATACCCATATTGTAGGGAAAATTTAAGGTTTTTGAGCAAGCACATTTTCACCGATAACTCAGTTATCGATTAATTTATCGAAATATATTGAGGTCCAAATGAAACCTGGGGCCATTCCCTTTCGTTGATACCCATATTGTAAGGTAATTTTAAGGTTTTTGTTCAATAACATTTTCACCGATAACTCAGTTATCGATTAATTTATCGAAATATATTGAGGTCCAAATGAAACCTGGGGCTATTCCCTTTCGTTGATACCCATATTGTAAGGTAATTTAAAGGTTTTTGTGCAATCACAGTTTCACCGACAACTCAGTTATCGATAAATTTATCGAAATATATCGAAGTCCAAATGAAACCTGGGGTCATCCCCTTTCGTTTGATACCCATATTGTAGGGAAAATTTAAGGTTTCTGGGCAATCTCATTTCGACTGATATCTCAGTTATCGATAAATTTATCGAAATATATCGAAGTCCAAATGAGACCTGCCACCTTCCAGTTTCGTTTGATATCCATATTGTTCGAAGTTCCTACACCTGTATGCGAAATATCATAAGTTTAGGTCAAGTGTTCTCAGAGTTATATGGAAAAACAAACATATCGAAAAGTAAAAAAAAAAAAATAGCCTAGACCTCTTTCCAGACTATTAGCTGTCTGCCTACCAAATTTCAACAAAATCCGTCTTGCCATTCTCACGTTATTGAGGAACAGAAGTAAACGTCTGGACATCCAAACATCTAAATATCCAAACATCGCTACATTATTATTAAGATTATTGAATACTGAAGCATTTACCAAGGGAATTGAAAATTTTCAAAATTCCCATCAATGGGAAAAGGTAGATTGATTAAATAATTTGAGGTTTTTGGGCGATCACGTTTTGACCGATAACTCAGTTATCGTTAAATATATCGAAATACATATATCGAAGTCCAAATGAAACCTGGGGCCATCCCTTTTCGTTTGATACCCATATTGTTGGCCAATTTTAAGGCTTTTGAGCCATCTCGTTTTCACCGATAACTCAGTTATCGATAAATATATCGAAATATATTGAAGTCCAAATGAAAACTGGGGCCATCCCCTTTAGTTTTATACCCATATTGTAGGGCAATTTTAAGGATTTTTCACCCATAACTCAGTTATCGATAAATTTAACGAAATATATTAAAGTTCAGATGAAACCTTTCTTTTGATACCCATATTGTTAGGAAATTTTAAGGTTTTTTGACAATCACATTTTCACCGATAACTTAGTTATCGATAAATTTATCGAAGTCAAAATGAAACCTGCGGCCTTTCCCTTTCGTTTGTTACCCATATAGTAGGGCAATTTTAAAGTTTTTGGGCAATGACATTTTCACCGATAACTCAGTTACCGATAAATTTATCGAAATATATGGAAGTCCAAATGAAACCTGGGGTCATGCTCTTTCATTTGATACCCATATTGTCGGACAATTTTAAGGGTTTTGAGCCATCTCGTTTTCAGCGGTAAATCATTTATCGAAAAATTTATCGCAATATATTGAAGTCCAAATGAAAACAGAGGCCATCACCTTTCGTTTGATACCCATATTGTAGGGCAATTTTTAGTTTTTTATTCAATAACATTTTCACCGATAACTCAGTTATCGATTAATTTATCGAAATATATCGAAGTTCAAATGAAACTTGTGGCCATCCGCTTTTGTTTAATACCAATGTTGTAGAAAATTTGAAGGTTTTTTGGGCAATCACATTTTCACCGGTAGCTCAGTTTTCGATAAATTTATCGAAATATATCGAAGTCCAAATGAAACCTGGTGCCATGCCCTTTCGTTTGATACCCATATTGTGGGCAATTTTAAGGTTTTTAAGCAATCATATTTCCACCGATAACTCAGCTATCGGTGAATTTATCGAAATATATAGAAGTCCAATTGAAACCTAGAACCATCCCCTTTCGTTTAGTACCCATATTGTAGGGCAATTTTAAGGTTTTTGGGCAATAACATTTTCACCGATAACTCAGTTATCGATCAATTTATAGAAAAATATCGAACTCCAAATGAAACCTGGGGCCATGCCCTTTCGTTCGATACCCATATTTTAGGGCAATTTTAAGGTTTTTATTCAATAACATTTTCACCGATAACTCAGTTATCGATTATTTTATCGAAATATGTATATCTAGCTCCAAATGAAACCTGGGGCCATTCCCTTTCGTTTGATACCCATATTGTAAGGTAATTTTAAGATTTTTGTTCACTAACATTTTCACCGATAACTCAGTTATCGATAAATTTATCGAAATATATCGAAGTCGAAATGAAATCTGGGGTCATCCCCTTTCGTTTGATACCCATAGTGTAGGGGATATTTAAGGTTTTTGGGCAACCACATTTTCATCGAAAACTCAGTTATCGATTAATTTATCGAAATATATTGAGGTCCAAATGAAACCTGGGGCCATTCCCTTTCGTTTGATACCCATATTGTAAGGTAATTTTAAGATTTTTGTTCACTAACATTTTCACCGATAACTCAGTTATCCATAAATTTATCGAAATATATCGAAGTCGAAATGAAATCTGGGGTCATCCCCTTTCGTTTGATACCCATATTGTAGGGGATATTTAAGGTTTTTGAGCAACCACATTTTCACCGATAACTCAGTTATCGATTGATTTATCGAAATATATTGAGGTCCAAATGAAACCTGGGGCCATTCCCTTTCGTTGATACCCATATTGTAAGGTAATTTAACCGTTGTGTGTTCACAGAGAAAAACTTACACTAGTGTACACCCGTGGTACCCGGGTACCTCGGTACATATCGACTTGAATTAAACAACATATATAGTGTATAAGCGGTGCGTTATGAACAACGCCCAATGAAGCACTCCAGGCCATTCTTGGCATTGTGCCAATCGATCTGGAAGGGCACCGGGTAGCAGCAGCATCGGCTCTGCGTCTAAGGGAAACGTCCGGCTGGGGCGCAAGCACTACTGGACACGCCAGTATTTTGGGATTCTATATCTTTCTTCCGCTGAGCACAGATCGTTGTGCGACCACAACAGTCGGAGATAGCGGTTTTAAAATCAGCATTCCCAGCAGGGAAGAATAGGAGAGCACGGATCGGAGTCCCGCCACTCATGGCGGCACTTCCATTTATACTGATAGCTCGAAGTTAGACGGCAGTGTTGGAGGAGGGGTTTATTCAAAGGATCTGAACCTCGAGCTCTCCTCCAGACTACCTGATCACTGCAGTGTCTTCCAGGCTGAAGTTTCAGCAATCATGGACGCCGCGGCTTGGATAGGCCAACACACAGCCAGGCGGCCATCAAATTCCTTGGCTCTTACTCGTTCAACTCTGAACTGACGCTCAGCTGTCGTCGATCTCTACAAGAGATGGCCCAACAGAATCGCGTGAACCTCACATGGGTCCGGGGCATAGGGACATTGAGGGAAATTGTAGGGCAGACGAACATGCGAGGCAGGGCACGACCAAGCAGGTTATTCGGGATAAAGAGCGCTTAGGTATGCCGTTTGCCACATGCAAGCTTATGCTGAAGGAGTGCACACTCCGCAAAGCCAACGAAAGATGGCTGCAATCTCCAGGATGCCGGATATCCAAAGAAACCTGGCCGAAATGGGATCATAAAAGATCAAGGCAAATTTATGCCCTAAGGAGAAGAGAAATCTCCATATTAATAGGCGTATTAACTGGGCACTGCCTCATTGGTAGGCACGCAGAAAGACTAGGTGTGCCCTACCGACGATGCTGTAGGAGTTGTAAGGATGATGAGGAGGAGGAAACGGTGGAGCACCTCATCTGCAACTGCCCGGCTTTAAGTGGCGCGAGAATGCGCTTTTTGGGAGTTCCCTTCCTGGTTAGCCTACGCCAGGTCACGGAGCTGGACATAAAGGACCTGATGGCCTTCATCAAGTCATCTAAATGGTTCGAGGAGGAGTAACGGTGTCGGTATAGGAACGTCAGTCCCGGGATTCTGCTATGTGGAGAATTCCGATAATATCGGGATTTTCCATATGGCAGGGTCCCGAAACTCACTTTCCTACTGTGGGTGGTATCACAACGGGCCTTTTTTTATCACAACACCTTTAGGTGTGCCTCTGCGGCAGCCACTTGAACCTAACCTAACCTAACCCGGGTAAAACCCGGGTAAAAACTGGGAACCCGATTTAATCGTTAGTATTCGATTATTGACAGCTAGTCGCCTAGCTGAAATCGAATATCTGCTATTCAATTTTCAAACAGCACAAAAGTTGGACTAATCGACTAATCGATTTGCAATGCCCATACTGTAACCGTTTCAAATTGTAACAATTGTGCCAATTAACAATCAAAATGTATTTAAAACTTAATAAATAAATAAACACATAATATTTACTAAATATTCTTACTTAAAATAAGCATTCTTTAATTACTTTTCACAAAAACAACCCACATTTTACTTTAAGTTGTCATAATATATATAAAGGTACCCGGGTACCACGGGTGTACACTTAGCGGTGAAAAATCAAAAGAGTAGAAAAAAGCTAGGAAGGAAAAAAAATAATTTCCCAAGATACATAGGAAGCCTAATAAAAAACATAACTTCAGAAGAGTACAATATAAGAAATGTGATAAAAGCTGAAAGAGAGATTGAGAGATGTACGAATGGATAAGCAAGAAGTTTTAGTGTCGTTTGATGTTGTGTCGCTATTTACGAATATACCGATTAATCTCGCCATAAAAATAATAATGGAAAAATGGGAAAAAATAAAACCGCACACTAATATACCCAGATGTAAATTTCAAGAAATTCTTAGTTTTTGTTTACGTGATAATAACTACTTCATTTATGACAACGAAGTATACTCACAGACCTTCGGTATGCCAATGGGCAATCCATTTTCCCCCACAATAGCCGATATAATTTTAGATGATCTACTTGACAAAGCTCTTGACGAATTAAAGAAAAAACATGACATCAATATTAAATTTATAGTTAAATATGTGGATGATATTTTAGCAATCGTAAAACGAACAGACGTGGAACTTATCCGAAAAATTCTAAATAATTACCATAAGAAGATACAATTTACAATAGAAATGGAACATGACTAAAATTCCATATCTGGATGTCCAAATACAAAAAGACAAAAACAATGGAAACTTGTCCTTTGACTGGTATACGAAACCACTATCCTCCGGTCGCCTTATAAACTTCTTTTCATCCCAACCATTAAAATACAAAATTAACACCGCAAAATACTTGATTCACAAAATACTTACCACCAGCGACAAAGAATTCTGGAACAAAAACCTACAAAAAATAAATGAAATTTTAAAAAACAACAGCTATCCATACACACTTATAAAAAGTCTAACGGAAGAAAAAATAAGAGAGATAAATAACAAACAAAATGAAACAACATGTAAAACTAACGCAGAAAGTTATATCCCTAAACTCACTGAAAACTTAAGAAAAACAATAACTAATAACAAAGAAAACATAACATTAGCATACAAGTCGAACCAAACACTATCTAATATATTCACTAAAACGAAAAGTCCAATTGATAAATTACAACAGAATAACGTAATATATGAAATCACCTGTCAAGGAAAAGAAAATGAAAGCTGCAACAGGGTATACATTGGTTGCACCAAACGAAGCCTCGGTTCACGTCTAAAAGAGCATGAAGCAGATATTCCTAAAAAGAGAACTAATACCGCGTTATCACAACACACAACAACAAGTGGACACTCTGCAAATTTAACACACACCAAAATAATAGATAAGAACAAATTAGGGAGAACTAGATATACGCTTGGCGGCCGCCGTTCTGTAGCGGTTAAGTGTTCGGCCTTCTACACCAAGTCGTGGCGGTTCGATGCCCGGCAAAAGTAACATCAAAAATTATTTAGAAAAACGATTTTTCTAAACGGGGTCGCCCCTCGGCAGTAGTTTGGCAAACTCTCCGGGTGTATATCTGCCATGAGAAGCTTCTCAGCAAAAAATTCATTTGCTTTGCAAGTGCCGTTCGGAGTCGGCAAAAACTGTAGGTCCCGCCAACTTGTAGGAAAAACTCAAAAGCAACACACCACAAGTTGGAAAGAGAAGCTCGGCTAAAAAAAATCTCGTTAGAGGTTATGATAACCTGTTGGTATATCGCCGCCATTCGTTTAGATATACGCTTGAGAGTCTAAGAATACTGGAGAAAAGAGAAAATACGAGTAACAAAAAAGAAGACACACAAAATATTGGGGTTCAATACTTATTATGCTTATAACTTAGATTTAGTATGACAATGCTACCAGTGATGGCTGGTACTAACATGTTCCATTAATATTAAGTAAATATAAAATAAACAATATAAATGTAAGTGTTGTTGAAAATTTTTCATGGACTATTTGACCGATCGAATAATTTATTTTCTTAAATTATTCTATTTTTTGTTATTAACGAACAAACTGAGCAACAACTCACAAACAAACAATACCAGCTACCGTGATTGCAATTTCGTTCTTGCTTAAGGAACTAGACGTACGGCTTTGTATTTGTTGTTAGAAATTTTTCATTTTTCCCTTTATAGTGGTCATTGAACCGAGGAGAAATTAGGAATTTCTAACCGCAGCGTGTCATACTAGTTACACCAACACTGCTTGTTTGATTTCGTGGGATAATTGCTACTATGTTCGTTAATACGTGTATGTTTTGATGTTATTTTTTTTTTTTTTTTTGTTGTATATGTATGAATACATATCTCTTTGCCTTTTTAGATCACACAGCAGTGACATCTGTCGCTTGCGATGTGTGACTAGGGCTTTAAGCTGCATCATCTGTTACGATGTTTTTTGCAGCGCCACGGGTCCTTGGCTAGAATATGAAAGCTTTGATGTTATTGTACAGTAGAAAATTTTTCATGGACTATTTGACCGATCGAATAATTTATTTTCTTAAATTATTCTATTTTTTGTTATTAACGAACAAACTGAGCAACAACTCACAAACAAACAATACCAGCTACCGTGATTGCAATTTCGTTCTTGCTTAAGGAACTAGACGTACGGCTTTGTATTTGTTGTTAGAAATTTTTCATTTTTCCCTTTATAGTGGTCATTGAACCGAGGAGAAATTAGGAATTTCTAACCGCAGCGTGTCATACTAGTTACACCAACACTGCTTGTTTGATTTCGTGGGATAATTGCTACTATGTTCGTTAATACGTGTATGTTTTGATGTTATTTTTTTGTTGTATATGTATGAATACATATCTCTTTGCCTTTTTAGATCACACAGCAGTGACATCTGTCGCTTGCGATGTGTGACTAGGGCTTTAAGCTGCATCATCTGTTACGATGTTTTTTGCAGCGCCACGGGTCCTTGGCTAGAATATGAAAGCTTTGATGTTATGGTCATGTTATTGTACAGTAGAAAATTTTTCATGGACTATTTGACCGATCGAATAATTTATTTTCTTAAATTATTCTATTTTTTGTTATTAACGAACAAACTGAGCAACAACTCACAAACAAACAATACCAGCTACCGTGATTGCAATTTCGTTCTTGCTTAAGGAACTAGACGTACGGCTTTGTATTTGTTGTTAGAAATTTTTCATTTTTCCCTTTATAGTGGTCATTGAACCGAGGAGAAATTAGGAATTTCTAACCGCAGCGTGTCATACTAGTTACACCAACACTGCTTGTTTGATTTCGTGGGATAATTGCTACTATGTTCGTTAATACGTGTATGTTTTGATGTTATTTTTTTGTTGTATATGTATGAATACATATCTCTTTGCCTTTTTAGATCACACAGCAGTGACATCTGTCGCTTGCGATGTGTGACTAGGGCTTTAAGCTGCATCATCTGTTACGATGTTTTTTGCAGCGCCACGGGTCCTTGGCTAGAATATGAAAGCTTTGATGTTATGGTCATGTTATTGTACAGTAGAAAATTTTTCATGGACTATTTGACCGATCGAATAATTTATTTTCTTAAATTATTCTATTTTTTGTTATTAACGAACAAACTGAGCAACAACACTTGTTGTTTTTATGTCATATTGTACCTGTTATGGTTTTCATGTTTATTCCGTTTTTCTCTATGTTTAAAAATCAATAACTCTTTGCAAAAATATTAATGTTTTTAAATCCATTTTTTTTGTTGTTTGAAAATAAAAATAGATCACCCTTGAAGATGCTAGGAAGTCTAGCGAAACGTTGGGTAAAAAAAGTGGAATAAAAGCGTTTTTATTTTGCACGTAAAATCAAATGGTCAAAATAGCCTACACTACAGCAACTAAAAAATCATTTCTTTTTCTTGTTGTTTTCTATCCAAAAAACCCAGCTTAAGGCATATTATGAATATAAAGTTTGTCTTCCAGTGTTTTATATCTGAAAAACGTAAAATAAACCCATTTGGTTACCCGGGTACCACGGGTGTACACATAAACTTTAAAGGTTTTTGTGCAATCACATTTTCACCGACAACTCAGTTATCGATAAATTTATCGAAATATATCGAAGTCCAAATGAAACCTGGGGTCATCCCCTTTCGTTTGATACCCATATTGTAGGGAAATTTAAGATTTCTGGGCAATCTCATTTCGACTGATAACTCAGTTATCTATAAATTTATCGAAATATATCGAAAACCAAATGAGACCTGCCACCTTCCAGTTTCGTTTGATACCCATATTGTTCGAAGTTTCTACACCTTTATGCGAAATATCATAAGTTTAGGTCAAGTTTACTCAGGGTTATATGGAAAAACAAACAAATCGAAAAGTATCGGTCCCTAGCATGGCCGGACCCCCAAAAATTAAAAAAAAAAAATAGCCTATACCTCCTTCCAGACTATTAGCTGTCTGCCTACTAAATTTCAACAAAATCCGTCTTGCCATTCTCACGTTATTGAGGAACAGAAGTAAACGTCTGGACATCCAAACATCCAAATATCCAAAAATCGCTACATTATTAGTACTGAAGCATTTACCAAGGGAATTAAAAATTTTCAAAATTCCCATCAATGAGAAAAGGTAGATTGATTAAATAATTTGAGGTTTTTGGGCGATCACGTTTTGACCGATAACTCAGTTATCGTTAAATATATCGAAATA
Source organism: Campiglossa producta (assembly GCA_964058755.1). Classification (NCBI taxonomy): domain Eukaryota; kingdom Metazoa; phylum Arthropoda; class Insecta; order Diptera; family Tephritidae; genus Campiglossa; species Campiglossa producta. The sequence continues at coordinate 86,648,340 of CAXKVI010000003.1, read as the reverse complement.
CATATATCGAAGTCCAAATGAAACCTGGGGCCATCCCTTTTCGTTTGATACCCATATTGTTGGCCAATTTTAAGGCTTTTGAGCCATCTCGTTTTCACCGATAACTCAGTTATCGATAAATATATCGAAATATATTGAAGTCCAAATGAAAACTGGGGTTATCCCCTTTAGTTTTATAACCATATTGTAGGGCAATTTTAAGGATTTTTCAGCCATAACTCAGTTATCGATAAATTTATCGAAATATATTAAAGTCCAGATGAAACCTTTCTTTTGATACCCATATTGTGAGGAAATTTTAAGGTTTTTTGACAATCACATTTTCACCGATAACTTAGTTATCGATAAATTTATTGAAGTCCAAATGAAACCTGCAGCCTTTCCCTTTCGTTTGTTATCCATATAGTAGGGCAATTTTAAAGTTTTTGGGCAATTACATTTTCACCGATAACTCAGTTACCGATAAATTTATCGAAATATATGGAAGTCCGAATGAAACCTGGGGTCATGCTCTTTCATTTGATACCCATATTGTCGGACAATTTTAAGGCTTTTGAACCACCTCGTTTTCACCGGTAAATCATTTATCGAAAAATTTATCGAAATATATTGAAGTCCAAATGAAAACTGGGGCCATCACCTTTCGTTTGATACCCATATTGTAGAGCAATTTTTAGTTTTTTATTCAATAACATTTTCACCGATAACTCAGTTGTCGATTAATTTATCGAAATATATCGAAGTTCAAATGAAACTTGTGGCCATCCGCTTTTTTTTTAATACCCATGTTGTAGAAAATTTGAAGGTTTTTTGGGCAATCAGATTTTCACCGGTAGCTTAGTTATCGATAAATTTATCGAAATATATCGAAGTCCAAATGAAACCTGGTGCCATGCCCTTTCGTTTGATACCCATATTGTGGGCAATTTTAAGGTTTTTGGGCAATCACATTTCCACCGATAACTCAGCTATCGGTGAATTTATCGAAATATATCGAAGTCCAACTGAAACCTGGAACCATCCCCTTTCGTTTAGTACCCATACTGTAGGGCAATTTTAAGGTTTTTGGGCAATCACATTTTCCCCGATAACTCAGTTATCGGTCAATTTATCGAAAAATATCGAAGTCCAAATGAAACCTGGGGCCATGCCCTTTCGTTCGATACCCATATTGTAGGGCAATTTTAAGGTTTTTATTCAATAACATTTTCACCGATAACTCAGTTATCGATTATTTATCGATATATGTATATCTAGGCCAAACGAAACCTGGGGCCATTCCCTTTCGTTTGATAACCATATTGTAAGGTAATTTTAAGATTTTTGTTCACTAACATTTTCACCGATAACTCAGTTATCGATAAATTTATCGAAATATATCGAAGTCTAAATGAAATCTGGGGTCATGCCATTTCGTTTGATACCCATATTGTAGGGGATATTTAAGGTTTTTCAGCAACCACATTTTCATCGATAACTCAGTTATCGACTAATTTATCGAAATATATTGAGGTCCAAATGAAACCTGGGGCCATTCCCTTTCGTTTCATACCCATATTGTAAGGTAATTTTAAGGTTTTTGTTCACTAACATTTTCACCGATAACTAAGTTATCGATAAATTTATCGAAATGTATCGAAGTCGAAATGAAATCTGGGGTCATCCCCTTTCGTTTGATACCCATATTGTACGGCAATTTTAAGGTTTTTATTCAATAACATTTTCACCGATAACTCAGTTATCGATTATTTTATAGAAATATGTATATCGAGGTCCAAATGAAACCTGGGGCCATTCCCTTTCGTTTGATACCCATATTGTAAGGTAATTTTAAGATTTTTGTTCACTAACATTTTCACCGATAACTCAGTTATCGATAAATTTATCGAAATATATCGATGTCGAAATGAATATTGTAGGGAAAATTTAAGGTTTTCGAGCAATCACATTTTCAGCGATAACTCAGTTATCGATTAATTTATCGAAATATATTGAGGTCCAAATGAAACCTGGGGCCATTCCCTTTCGTTGATACTGTAGCTACAAATAATTTATTTTGTTTAAAGTTCAATCGATGAATGAATTTCTTTATTGATTTTGGTTTTCTTTTATACAAAATTCTTACACTAATACTTACAAACTATTTACGGACTAAAACGTATATTTACATACGTGTATATGCATAATTCTAAAATATGCTACGTCAGCATATGGTTACAATAAATGTCGTATGACAGTAGGACTGTCGTTGTGACGTAGCGACTGTCTTTGGCGGTGTCTTTGACCATCCGCACAAGTGTAACAAGACTCTCGCTATATGCGGCATGTGCTATCTTTGCATAAGCTCCCGCTGAGTTCATTGAAGCTAATTTGGGTAAAGTGTTGTTGTGTACATTCTTATTTGTTTATGCATTTTTGTGCACATGACAATTTAAGTAAAAGGGCGGTGTGTTTATGTAATGCTACACCTTCCCCCTTAAAAAAAAAATAGATATATATATTTGTAGTCAACTATATATGTCTATTTTTCTGAGTTAATGAACCGTTTGACGTTTTGTTTAATTGTTTAGTGTCTTGTTACCCTTGTTTTGTGTTTGTTTGTATACGGCTTGTGCCGTATATCGGATTGAGTAAATTTGAATGCCTGTATAAAAAGATGCCTTTTTTTTTTTTTGTGTTACGAATTTATTATGGATAAAGTGCTATGCTTATTTTTAAAGGGTTTTAAATTGGTTTAAGCCTATTCTTATGAATTACGATTTCCTTTTTATTTTTATTGCTATCTCCTATGCTATGTGGAATTAATGTATAGTTGTTATTTTTATCAATAGTTTTAACTTTATAGTATCCTGTATATCTATTCTCTAACTTATGGGAGGCCTCTTCTTTAACTAATACTAAGTCTCCTATTTTAATTTCCTTACTATGGCTATTTTTATCATAATTTAATTTTTGTTTTTCTTTAGACTCTTGGACTAATTTCCTAGCTCTCTGTTGTGCTGTTTGAAGCCTATACTTTACTTCTTTGTCATAGGCTTCGTGGTTGTATAAGGGGCTGATTTTATTTTCTTTTAAAAATTCATAATTCGGTGGGTTTTTCCCAAATATTAATTCAAATGGACAATATTTATGTGTGGTCGATGGCGTCGTATTGTAACAATACGTGAAATACCTGAGGTATTCGTCCCAATCGGCTTTGTCACTGGATATGTATGAACGTATATATTCATTGAATGTCCGGTGACTGCGTTCTACAGTACCCAGAGATTGATGATGGTACGGTGTTGACGTTTTATGCTTAATTTTCAATAGTTGACACAACTCTTTGAATAAGTTGTTTTTGTATTCTGTGCCCATGTCTGTCATTATTGTATTCATGCGTCCATAAATCAAAATGACGTTTTCGAACACGGCTTTAGCGACTGTTGCTGCGTCTTTGCTTGGAACTGGGATCGCTACCAAGTATTTGGTTAGGTCGCATATGATGGTAACTGCATATTCGTTTCCATTTATCGATTTCGGTAATGGTCCGATTGTATCGATTTGAACAATATCGAATGCCTTCGGAGGCGTCTCCGTTATTGTCATTGGTTCTTTTATATGTTTATTGGTTTTATTTTTCTTGCAGTGGATGCAGTTTTTTATGTATTTTCTTATGTCGTTTTTCATATTCAGCCAGCTATACTTCTGCTTGATTTTATCTGTCATGCGATTTATTCCTGGGTGGCCACCACTAATAGGATCGTCATGATATTTGTGCAGAATTTCTTTAATTTTCCCGGGATTTGTCACACATATAACCTCTGGGGTTAGAGCGATTGTTAACTTTTTGAGAACCTTATTTCCCATTTCCATAAATTTGCCTACTGCAGTATAATTCTTTTTAAACAATTTGTCCCCTAAAGACAACTGTACTTGTACAAGTCCTAAATTGCCGGCTTCTCTTTCGAGCCTGGTAAAGAATTGTCCTAAGTCAATCTTATCCTCAACAATTAGGTTGCTTGTATCAACATTGCTACAAATTTTCTTTCCTTTTTTGAAATATAATTTCGGAGGATTGAAAACGAGCTCGACATGTCTTTTTACTTCAAATTTATTTAGCGCTTCGTAAATTTTGGGGCTCTCTTTGTGACTTTCTTTAATTTCAGTTTTATTATTGGTCTTTTTAGCTGCTGATCTTGTTGTTATTTTTAATATTTTACTTGCTTCCACTGACATATCTTTTAAATTTGTAATAGTTATGCGGGATAATGCATCCGCGATGTGATTTTCTTTACCAGCTATATACTCTACCTCAAAATCGTACTCTTCTAAATCTAATCTTACCCGTGTCAGCTTGGATGAAGGACTTTTCATTGAAAATAGGTATGTTAATGGGCGATGGTCGGTTTTTACTAAGAATTTTCTACCATATACGTATGGTCTGAAGAAGGTTATGGCCCAATGAATTGCGGCCAATTCTTTTTCTATTGTTGCTTTATTTACTTCACCTTTTGTGAATGATCTGGATGCGTAGGCAATTGGTAACTGTTTGCCATCATGTTCTTGGCTAAGGACTGCTCCACAAGCATACCCACTAGCGTCTGTTGTTATGCAGAATTCTTTATTGAAATCTGGGTATTGCAAAAGTTTTGGGCTGATTAATGCTTCCTTTAAATAAACAAAAGCTTTTTGACATTCTTCTGTCCATTCGAAGGAAACATTCTTTTTGCAAAGCCTAGTTAGTTTTCTTGAGTGTTCCGCGAAATTCGGTACGAATCTTCTATAGTAATTGCAGAAAGCTACGAATCTCTTAACTTCATCCGCAGTTTTTGGCGCTGGGTAATTTTGAACTGTTTCAAATTTGCTTGGGTCGGGTAATATTCCCTTGTTTGTACATTTATGTCCTAGGTAAGTTACTTCTTGGCTGAAAAATAGGCATTTATCCGGATGTAATTTTAAGTTGTATTTTCTGCATGTAGAGAACACGTCTCTTAAATTTTTTAGCATGTGGTTTTCTGAACAGCCTAATACAACTAAATCATCCATGTAGAGAAATGCTTGAGATGGTTTAAGGCCAGCGAATGCTAATGTCATCATTCGTTGGAATGAATTTGGAGCTACTTTTAATCCATATGGTAATCTTTTGAATCTATATGTGCCATTTTCAGCAGTGAATGAAGTGATGTCCCTAGAGTCTGGGTGTAATTCTATTTGATGAAAACCTGACATAAGGTCTAGGCATGAAAAATATTTTGCTCTTCCAAGTTGATCTAGAATGTCATCAATTCTTGGAAGGGGAAATTTATCTGCTGCTAATTTTTTATTCACTTGTCTGTAGTCAACAACCAATCTCCATCTTTTTTCTGTGTTTCCCGGAAGTGATTTTTTAGGAACTAATAAAATTGGACTATTATATTCCGAAATTGAAGGTTCTATTATATCATCTTCGATTAGCTTATTTACTTGTTTGGTTATTTCTCCTTTTTGTGTTTGGGGTAACCTATAATTTTTAATGTAGACGGGGGTGTCATCCTTCATATATAATTTTTGTTTATAAAAATTATTAGAAGTAATTGGTTCTGTTTCTAGTGCAAATATATCTATGAATTCTGTGCAAAGTGGTGTTAATTGAGCTTTAGCAAAATTTGGAAAGTTTTTGGTTAATCTTTTTAATTTTTCTGTATTTGTGCTACTTTTACTGTGTGTGGTTGAATTAATTAGTGTATAATCATCTAAATTTTCAGTATTAATTTTATAATTTTGAATAGTTGTGTTGTTATGTGTTGTGTTAATAATTCTAACGAAAGTTTGTTCGTTATTTGTAATGGTATTTGCGATATAAATGCCTTCGGATAATTGTTGGTGTGGTATGAAAATATTTTTGTTATTTGTATTTATTTTAATTTGTCTAATAACTTCCGATCTAGCTGGTATTGTGATTGTGTTGACCGACAGACAGTTATTGTTTGAGGGAAATCAAAGGGTCTTAGGATTAGTTTATCTTCTGTTTTTCCATAATCTAGAATACAATTGTATTTCTTTATGAAGTCTAGGCCTATTATTCCATCACATGGAATTGGAAAGTTGTCTTCTACAACATGAAATTTATGATAAATTAGAAGGTCATCGCCTTTTAAATCTGTTTTTATTGTGCCTAAAGTGCTAGTTATTCCCCGACCAATGCCTTTCAAATCTGTGATTTGTTTAGTATTTATTTTTTCTTTATTATTTATTTGCTGTTTTTTAATTATGGAGATGTCGGCTCCAGTATCAATTAAGAAATTTGAATATGAACTGTTTAATGAAGTCCTTATAGATATATAGCTGTTAAAATTTAGATTAAGTACGCATATTTTTCTTTTTGTTAATTTTGAAGTGGAGTTTCCTGGTTTTCCGTTTCAGTTATGGCGCGCACATTACGGTTCTGGGTGTAGGATCTATCGCCGTTTTGGGCTTGTGATCCTCTCCGGTTATTATTGTCATTGTACGACCTCGAGTTATTGTTATATCTCGGCTGTGGTCTGAATCTTCGATTTTGGTAATTTCCATAGTTGTTACTACGGTAACCTCCACGGAAATTACTCTTGTACTGACCTTGCTGTCGTACATTTAAAATCGTGTTTGAGCTGCCAGTGATTTCGGTACAACTGTTAGTGAATTTGGAGATTGCATCGTTCATTGTTGAGGACGTTCCTGCTTGCATGATCATCTTGACCTTGTCATTAGAGCAGTTTTTGCACATGGCCTTAACTGCTGCCTGTGTTGAATATCTCGTGGCTAAGTATGGGTTTAATCCATCAGAGATATATGCTCCTTCTAATGATCGCGTAATTTTTTCAACTTCCGCAGTATATTGGTTAGCAGTTTTGCTACGTTGTTGGATGTTCAGAAGTTTAGCGGTTAAAACTTCCACTGATTCACCCTTTATTGCGGTTTTTAATTTGTTTTTTATTTGTTCGATCGTGGTCTCATTACTAATAAAATTCCTTGCTGTACCCTTCAGCTTTGTTTTTATCATGGTAATGGCCAATGCCTCGTGTGTATCCTTGATTTGCTCAAGTATATCGAGTGCATCTAGGAAACTATGTAGATTCTCAGGCTTACCATCAAACTCTGGTAATACTGACGAAGCAGTTTTAATAAATTCTACTACGGTTTGTGGCATTGTGACCTTTTTTATTGGGATGTTTATTTTGAATTTTTCCGGCGATGAAGGTGAGGGGGTTCGGCTAGGAACGCGTTCAGGTAGAAGTAATAAAAAATCAATTTGAATTTCTTCTTCCGTTGTATTTGGTACTTCAAAATCGATATTGTGTTTGGCTAGAGCAGAGACTAGTTTGTCTCGAGCTGTTGAGAAAAATTGGTAAGCTTCTTTTTGGTGTTCTACGGTAAGTATGCGCTTTCCCACATTGATCACCTGTCTAATGTTGTTAAGAGCTTCCAGAATTGTATTTAAATGTTTAACTATAGTTTCTTTTGTTATGGGAATACTTTTATTAATACATTTATATGATTTGCCAACTTTTGCTTTTTCTTCATTTAATTTGTCATATATTTCTTGCCAATTAGATGCGTTGTTGAACATTATTCAATTGTCTCAATTTGTTCTTTATATAATTTTTTAATAGAATTATTATTGTGACAATTAAAAATATACCTACGCATACAAAAGCGGTCAACCACTTATCGGAAATTTCTGCCTTGTTTTCCACGATATGGTGTGGTTCATATTTAACTATTTTAGTATCGTAGGTGTTTTCACCTGAAGTTTCTTTTCCTACTTCGTATCCTGCTATTCCTATTAAGATGCCGTTTAGTGCAATTTTCCACCAAGTCATTTTAAAATTTAATAGACAAATTTTTCGAGTTCAAAAAATTATATTTTCAATTGCAATGCCCTATCCATGAGAAGAGATTATTTCCAAAAAATTTAAATTTGCAATGCACTATCCATGAGATTATTTCCAAAAAAAAATTTAAATTTTAATTGGAGCAGTCGAATTTACTCAAAAAAAAGTTTTTATTTGGATTATTACTCGGTTATATTTCTTGTGTAGTGTGAGGGAAAGAAAAAAATTTTGATAAACTTTACCCCTAAGCAAATTACTGCTGTTTGGTTGGCTACTTGAAGAGCCGTAATTTTTCTAAAAAACTGATTTAATTACATATATATATACTTAAAGCTATGCAGTTATGCCGCCATCATTTTGTTGCCAGTCCTTAATATTCCACCCTTTTTATGTACGCAACCGACTGCTTGTCCATTCAAATCTGACTCAATTCCAGCTGTTATGTCTTCACCACGTTTATCTTCAGTGCCTTTACCATACCATGTTACCTCAATACATTCAGTGCGTTTCGAGCCAAATACTACCACGTTTTTCTTTAGTGCCTTTACCATACCATGTTACTTCAATACATTCAGTGCGTTTCAAGCCAAATACCACCACGTTTTTCTTCAGTGCCTTTACCATACCATGTTACTTCAATGCATTCATTGCGTTTCAAGCCAAATATCACCACGTTTTTCTTCAGTTATTGTCAAATGTACGTCACCATTGCTACCATTGCTAGCGCCACGCCAAAACAATCCAATTTATTGCCAAACAAATAACTTGTACAAATTTTGTTTTTATTTTATTATATTATTTTTAATTTTATTTTACTTGGCTGGCGGTTTCGCCTTTTAAAGCCAATTTTATTTAATTTTTTAAGCCTGGCAGGATCGCCATGTAGCTACAAATAATTTATTTTGTTTAAAGTTCAATCGATGAATGAATTTCTTTATTGATTTTGGTTTTCTTTTATACAAAATTCTTACACTAATACTTACAAACTATTTACGGACTAAAACGTATATTTACATACGTGTATATGCATAATTCTAAAATATGCTACGTCAGCATATGGTTACAATAAATGTCGTATGACAGTAGGATTGTCGTTGTGACGTAGCGACTGTCTTTGGCGGTGTCTTTGACCATCCGCACAAGTGTAACAAGACTCTCGCTATATGCGGCATGTGCTATCTTTGCATAAACTCCCGCTGAGTTCATTGAAGCTAATTTGGGTAAAGTGTTGTTGTGTACATTCTTATTTGTTTATGCATTTTTGTGCACATGACAATTTAAGTAAAAGGGCGGTGTGTTTATGTAATGCTACAATACCCATATTTTAAGGTAATTTTAAGGTTTTTGTTCAATAACATTTTCACCGACAACTCAGTTATCGATAAATTTATCGAAATATATCGAAGTCCAAATGAAACCTGGGGTCATCCCCTTTCGTTTGATACCCATATTGTAGGGAAAATTTAAGGTTTCTGGGCAATCTCATTTCGACTGATAACTCAGTTATCGATAAATTTATCGAAATATATCGAAGTCCAAATGAGACCTGCCACCTTCCAGTTTCGTTTGATACCCATATTGTTCGAAGTTTCTACACCTGTATGCGAAATATCATTAGTTTAGGTCAAGTGTACTCAGAGTTATATGGAAAACAAACAAATCGAATAGTATCGGTCCCTAGCATGGCCGGATCCCCAAAAAATTAAAAAAAAAAATAGCCTATACCTCCTTCCAGACTATTAGCTGTCTGCCTACCAAATTTCAACAAAATCCGTCTTGCCATTCTCACGTTATTGAGGAACAGATGTAAACGTCTGGACATCCAAGCATACAAATATCCAAACATCGCTACATTCACATTTATAATATTAGTAATGTTATGGATACACACACGGAGATTACCTCCAATAAATCTTCTTTAATCAGATCCAAATTTTACGCTGATACACACAAAATTGAAGATTAACAATCAGCGCACTAGATGGCTTTGATTGTAGTACTTGCGGTTTAAAATAGATGTCGCTATTTCTTGGTGACATCTAGTGTCCAGTAGCGGCGAACTCGTAATTTTGGTAGTGGTCGTTGCGATGTTTGTTTATTTATCGATGACAGTAGCGGTCAAATAGTTATGATATCTGCTCAAATCTTGAAGATTATGCTCAAGTTAACTCCCGACAGCGGAGATAATTCGGAATTTGCGCTAATGTATCAGCCGTATTAGATAAGATAAGATAAGATTGGCACAATACTGATTTTTTAAAAGACTATTGTTTTCTATACTCGTCGACCAACTGCAGCACTAATTGCAGCACTAATTGCAGCTCTTCCTCATCGTTTGTAAGTAACCGATTATAATCTTGAACAGATTTAATCCCGCTTTCAGCGGCATCGTTAAAGATGAAAAGACCGCGGCAGAAGCTCCTGCCTTCTTCAAAATCGAAAGCCGACTCCCAAACTGAGGGGTCAAGATGAATGAAATTAGTAGATAAACTGAAATTTGCAAAAAACTCTTTCGTTCGTTCTGAGACAAGTTTGAATAGCTACGCCTATTTTTTAACTTTACTACTGGGTTCTCTGAACCAAGTTTTTCAACCATATGGTGTTTTTCTTCAAGTGACACATTCGGGTCGAAGAATGATAGTGCCACCGTTTGTTCGTTAATATACCATAAATGATTACTTATTTTTTTGATAATAACGGCAGATACATTTGTATCTATTTCAGAATATCTTAACGTATCTTTTATGAAATTCAAATCGTGAAGCGGTGCTGATATAGCAATTGTACTTAGAAACCATGCTTTTATATAAATATTTACAAGAAAAATACAAATATCTCGTACTCCGTCTTGTTCCTTTTTGGTTTGTAAGGTTAAATTGTGACCGAAATATAAATATCTTTAAGCAATATATTGCTTTGGACATCCACCGAGCGTGACTGGTGGCGCCAGGTGTTTTGAAACTGATATTTCTAGCACCAATAAATATCAATGCATGCAACTATGCAATTTAGTAAGTTGGTTACTACAAAAGTCCTTTAAGTCTTTACGGTTATTGGAACTAATTTGTGAAAATACAATTGCATCATCAAGTCCACTTGAAAATGTTTCTTTGTTAAAATTTGGCCAACATTTGGCAAATCTTTCAAATATGAGTACACCAGATGCAGAGGTAGCGCCAAGTTTGTTTTCAAAGACGGCACGAAGTATAATTTCATATATATGGTGTCTACAAGGTAAATGAACTAAATTCAGGCCTATCATTCTTTCTAAATAAACTGCAGCTCCATTGTCAACACCAGTATTCGAAGCTGTAGTGTCATATGATTACGGTGGCCATCCGTTCTGTTTTTGTCAGAACAGTTCTGTTTTTAAGGAGCTTGTTCTGCGTATTTTTTTCTAAGGAAAATAACAGAAATGTTCTGTTTTTAAGCTGTTTTTGTTCTGGTTTTTTGTGCCGGCAACTTTTTTTAACAAATGTAATGAATAACTCTGTAAAGTTAGTTTGCTCAATAATTTCAAAACTTTATGAAAAATTTAAAATCTTTCAAAATATTTTAAAAATAATTTAGTTTATGTTTAACGCGGACAAGTGCTTCAGCGAAATCACAAATTGAGTACGTTAAAATAGCAAAAACGTACCAAATTTGGAAGTTCCGTACCCGGGAAAAAATTCGTACCAAAAATTGTACATTTCGGCCAAAACGGCAACCGTGGTTATGGTAGGTTTTAAATTAACAAGGAAATGTCTCTCACCATCAAGAAATACTATTCACAAAACGGAAAAATATACTTAAAAAAATGACTTTCAATTGATGCACTTTGGTTGAAATTATTTGAGATTGCAATTCCAATGTTTCACAGACGTTGGCAACATTTTTTACTGCAAATAGTTTATAGCCGGGTAATGAAATTTTCACGTGAAGGCAATACCAAGCCTTAAGTAAAAAGAGTTCTGTTTTTTTCAAAAAAAATTTATGGTCAACGTACATATGATAAACCTTTTACTTTATCTAAAAGATTCCATTGTTGTAGTCGAAGAATTTATTTTTGGTGCTCCGAGAAATTTACTTGTACCATTGTAGCTGACCAATACTGCAATTCAATCAACTTTGCTATGAGCTGCCATGCCATCCCATTCTTTCGCATTGTCCAATGCAGCTACCAAACGCGGAGTTATAAAGTGCTTCCGACCTCTTTTTGTGACAGGAGTAGAGTTGTGTTTTATTTCAAAACTACTATTTGGTTGAAATGCCATTGATTCCACTTCTGTTCTACCTTCTTTATTGCTGTTTGGTTCGCCATCTTGTGTATCATTTTCATCATATGAATCATTTCAATCGATCAAATTGGCAACAGCTAAGAAATTATGAAAATTGGAAAATTGAGAAAACGGCTAAGAAATTTATAAACAATAATAATGATTTACTCTGTTAGTTAAATATAAATTACCCGCTTGTTGTAACATTTCTTCTTGATGTTTTCTTTTGCGTTCTTGTTCTTTGCCATGCCGCTCTTGTGTTCTTTTTTCCCGTTCATATAATGTCATACCAACACCAGCCATGCATCCAGGACGTCCTTTTTGTCTTTGCTTTTCCACGAACTTTTTGTCTTCGTTAATTTTCATGGTGTCCAATGCATCAGCTGTGGCGATATCAAACAGATCTTCTAAATTGTCCACATATTGCTCGATTACCTTCATTTGAGCACCACCTCTTTTATTAGGTGCAGTTTTTTGAATCGATTTCCACTTTCCGTATAATTTAATCAATTTGTCAACACATTTATGGTCTTCACGAATTGGAATTCTCGCCTGATGCCAAAATATTTTGACTGCATTGATAGTCAACTTGGCACTATCTTTTGCATCAAGATCCACAAATCTCATGTTGTGAAAAACATTTATAGTACCTGTATGTTTGATGGAAGTTTGGCACCAGTAATTTGATGTGATGTCCGCCCCACCAAATCAATATTGATTAAATTTTCGAGCGATCTGCGTGTTGCAATACTTGATGTAGCTAGAACTTGCTCTACAGTTGAGAGCGACATGATGTACAAAATACGTATTTGATTAGTAAATTTACGTTAGTTTGACGCGCACTGATACTTTTTGTAACTCAAATCCAAAACTTAATGAATCATTTATTCTTCAAATATTATTTATTCCTCAAATATATTTCACAATTTATATTTCATTGCCAACTATAACTATTTTCAACATCCTTACCAGAAACGCTGATTTCTTTCACAAACACACTCACACCTTAGATCTCAGGGTTATGATCAACCGTGAACAAAATACTGATAGCTAGTAGACGCCTGACCCCGCTGACTGTCATTTGACAGTCAAAAGGTGATAAGCAGTGGTGTATTTTCCGGATTCCGCGAAACTTTAAAACGCCGCGCATTTTCCAAATTCCGCGAAACTTTAAAACGCCGCGCATCAACGCGAAAACTTAAACTTGAAAAAATTATATATTTAAAAAGTTTTAAGCGGATTTTAAAAGCGGATATAAAAGATAAATATTTTGCAATGAATAAAAGAAAACACCAAAATAGTATTAAAAAAGAAAAGGCTATTTTCGAGTACAGAGTGGAATTCAGTTGCATTTCCAATCGGGGAAATTATTTCTGCAGCCGGAAGTTTTGATTCGCCGCGACCAATTACGTCGGAAAGTGGCTTTACGATCTTTGAGGAATTCCCTCCTGCAATTGCCTCTCATAATAGTGCAGTTGAATCGGTGCTCCAGCTTGGAGAAGGGGATAATATAGCTTTAGGTTTTGATGCAAATGTGTTTCCGATAGAAGATGGTGCTTCTCCTACATGCGTTTTAGTTTGCGATGCAAATGCATCTGGAAATGTGTTTCCGATCGGTGAAGGTGCTCCTGAAATTGTTGCCGCATTTAGCAAAGAAGATGAAGCTACTCTTCCGCTCTGGGGAAGCTTCCATACCACAAGTAGTGTAAATAATTCCGACGAATAATGAGACCCAATGTTCAGTTGAAGATCTACTAAAAACATTAAACCGAATGAAATTTAAAGGTTTACCCCTTTCGGTTTAAACTTTGATGCACACCAGTAGGGGAGCGGTAGCTATTAAGCATATTCCCAATGGTGAATTTTGGTACATCGGGATACAAACCAAGGTCTGAAACCGATTAAAATAACGTTCCGGTTTCGGTTTCGGTTTCGGTTTTGCAACGTGTCTCGGTTTCTGTTCCGGTTTCGTTCTTCAACATTTATTTCGGTTTCGGTTACGGTTTCGTTCCGGTTTCGGTTCCCAAATAAAAACACGAACAAAACAAAATTTTACTACTAAAATAATCAAGTACCTATGTAGCTTCGAAATAGGTCTGTATTTTCAAACTTTTCTCCTGCGGCCATGATGAAATTTCTCCAATATAATAATACATTTTATTAACGCTATGCATGGATGAAATTTCTGCAAAACGAATTCCTACAATTAACTCTACTGTTTTATAAGAAAAATATTAGAATGGAAGCTAAATTAAATGTTAAAATCGTCAAAAACATTAATATGAGTGGTGCTTTCTGAGACAAGCCTCAACATTTCTTTTTCGGATCTCGTAAACTTTTTTCGATCGCTTCATTCAACTATAGTCAAACTTCCCTTTTCAGAATTTTTACTGAGGTCAAAACGTGTCTTTGTAACCTTGCTCGACAGTCTTCCATGAAAGTTTTCAGGGTACCTGTTTGTAAAAGAAAATACCTATGTGCCCAGTAAAAGAAGTGATACATTAAAAAAATTCAAAACCGTTTGGAACCGGTTCCGGCTTTTGAAACGGTTTCGGTTTCGTTCTTCTTCAGATCAAAATAACGGTTACGGTTTCGGTTTCGGTTTTGAAAAATGAATCGGTTTTAATCGGTTACGGTTACGGTTTCGGTTTCAGTCCTTGATACAAACCTATTTTCTTAATTACCCCTTTACCAATCTTGAACTACTCGATGAAGTCCTAATTGATATAGGAATTGATGGTTTAAGTCACTTCAACAGTTCCACTAAAGTACAGTTCCACTTGGCGCAGTCTCATATTTTCCCAATGTCCGTCGTTTCTCATTGCCTGTTTTTCTGGTCACAAAAAACCTGAAAGCCTTAACGCCTTTATGGAAGATTTCTGTTTGGAAGTTAAAATGTTAAGAGAACAGGGCATTAAAGTTGGCCTAACTCAAATCAGAAAAAAGTTCGACGTGAGCTTGTTTTCTTGCGACTCAATTTAAGGATAAAAAGAGTGTTTTGGAAGAAACAGGATTTGGTCTCGCAATTCCCTCTTGACTGTATGCATTTGGTAGACTTGGGTGTTACTAAGAAGTTGCTGAAACTTCTTTTGAAAAAAATGAACGTCGAATGCGTGAACGATAAAATAGATTATGTGGCTCAGTTCATTCCTTCTGAGTTTGGACGTGTATCCAGAAAGTTGAGCGATATTAACCATTGGAAATCGACTGAGTTCAGGCAATTTTTGTTATACACAGGGATTTTCCTTCTGAAAGATTGTTTAGAAAGCGATTTATACTACCATTTTCTCCTTTGTGTAATAAGATTGCTTTCGAGTGAAAATTCATGTGTATTATCTCATTTTCATGTTGCCTAAGAACTTTTATGCGATTTTGTCAACTATTTTGGAAGTATATATGGGAATGAGCTGATAAGCTTCAATGTCCATGGCCTGCTTCATTTGTCGGATTGTGTTAAGCAGTTTGGCCCTCTCGATTCGTTCTCTGCATACAAGTTCGAAAATTGTATGCAATACCTTAAGAAACTTGTTAACAAAGAGAACTGCATTCTTCAGCAGCTATTCCTAAGGCTAGATGAAAGGCAGGGATATAATGCAACGTATGAAAACTCTTCAAAAATGGGATCCTTTATCATAAATCACCACAAGATAAAGGATTGTTTTTTTTTTTTTAGTCGAAAAGTGGGGCCCATAAAAGCTGTGAATGTGTTAAAATCTTCAAATTCCGAAAAAATTATTTGTAATGTGTTTCAAAGAACAGAAAACTACTTCACTGAACCACTTAAGTCTGCGCATTTTCTGGGAATAGTTGTTGCTAGTAATTTAAGTACTGATAATATCGAAAATACTATTGAAGATATTGATTATAAATACTTCTGTATCCCCTTTGACAAAAATTTCCTACTAATTCCACTATTCGTCGCCTCAGAAAACGAACGTCGTATGTTACAAAACACAGTTTCGAGAAAATCGACTTTAAAGTTTAGAGCGGAGCTATACAAAAACTGTGCGGTAGATTCTTGCTTTTTGGTTTGGAACTCCTCTATATGTATTGTGACAGGTACACTACTCTGAACTCACTTTGATAAACGCCATACTCAGCAACCTAAAGTTGTCATCTGCTTCAGAAGAATCCATAATTTCTTCTAAGTCACGTAGGAAATGTAGGACTGAATATGATACGTCGTCACCATTGAATTTGGGGAGTGCGTGCTCGATATCCCCGAAATCCAGGCGGCGCCTGTTTTTTCGAGGGACCCGGCACTCGAGTTCGTCTATTTTTTGCATGAGCGTCGAGATCTCTAGCCTCACTTTGACAAACGCCATACTATGTAAAGAGCACCATAGTATGCAAATGCACAAGCGCATATATTATGATTTTAGTCAGGCACCTTTTTCAACTTATATTCAGAAATTCATATTCAGAACTTCCACTTGATTTCAGAAAATTACCATTCATATTCAGAAAGCCAACTTCATATTAAAAAATTTCAAGACGCTCAACTTAAAGTTTAAGATATTATTTTTTGCGAAATCTCAACGGGTTTTGGGGATATCGCCCAATATGTGGACCAGGGGTGACCAAAAATGTCTTAGTAGAATATGGATGTCAAACGAAAGGTGTCAATGAGTGCTATAATATGCGATGTGATTCATTGAAATATCTGAAATGGTTTGGGAGATATCTTGAAATTTCGACAGCTCGACCGGTTTCGGAGGTATCGACGAATATTTCCACAAAAATGTGTTTGTACATTATGGGTAGTATGGTAAAGTATTTATGAATGCTGTTATAAACCATTTTATTAATTTCAATACCTAAGCTACGCATACGAAGTCGCGGGCACCAGCTAGTTTTAAATAAAAGGCATACTTTTTGTCCACAGTCTTTTTATTTAAATTTAAAACTTAACATACTTAAAAAAACGTATGTGTACGTATGTATATATCTACAAAAATCATAAATACTAAATAAATAAAAAATCGTTTGTTACAATAAATTAGCGGCAGGCGACGACAGCTCCACCTTGCTTGCTCAACGATACACAGCTGACTGAAAGAATTGCGCGCGTTACTGAGGTTAAGCTACGCATGAATGCGACAAATGCTTACAATTTGTCTGTATACAAATGTTGTATGTAGGCAGTTTTCTAATGATAACAAAAAATGAATTTCTATGGAAAATTGTCGTATGTGATATATTTCTGCTACATACGACAAAAAGCATACCCAAATTGTTATATTTTGTAACATACGACAAAACGCACAGTAAATAACTCAAAAACTAAAGATAGAAAAACCGGTTTGCAGAAATGAAAAGATCAGCCCCGATTTACATAGTTATTCTGCATCAAAACCTGAAAATGGTCAATTTGCACATTCGTCGTTCGTTTTCTGAGGTGACGTATGTTGCCTGTGAAGGTGCGCACGGTACGGCTATCTTCATGAGTCCGATGATTCCCCTGGGTACGCTGGTTGCGGCCTCGCTCGCCGGATTGTCGTGGGTTGTTGGAGTCACCTTAGATGGTTGTGTGGCTTGGTACCGTGTCAACAATGAGAAAAAAAAATATTTCGTACCCGCTTGGCTTAACTACTCAGGCCCTCCTTGCCTGATCAACACGATATGAGTCCCCCCCTTTCTGTCCCCCCCCCCCCTTTCGTACGTCTTCTCCCCTTTATGTCTGTCCGAGCATCATCCGAAGTTCAATCATCACACCACTCTTCGACTTAACAAACCATTATTTTATTCAGAAGTAATGGGGTGTGGTTGCTGAGTGACCGCGCTCAATCCCGACTCTTGCGTCCTCGTTCGTGCACTCTGGGCAACGTTGAGCTACCTAGGCTCGCGGCAGAAAGAGAGGGAGCCCCGGGGGGGCCACTCTGACATATTTGGTTTAAGGGCTCACCGGGGTCTTTTTCGCAGCGTCTGTACACCAAGAGGTGCGGCTGTAAGCGGGCGTCTGTCTTGAAGCAAGCGGCTCGCTATATAAATGTGCAAAACTTTTCCCTCCCAATCCAGGGTGTTATGCGATACCGTGCCCATTGGACGTTTGCAGCCGGGAGGCAAATCGTGGCTGTAGTCGAACGGAGCCTCACTGATACCGGGCCGCCTCAGGGAGTAACTATGGTCTTACCGCGGTATGGGGCTCTGCCGCGGCGGACGACACACTTCCCCTTACACTACCCTTGACCCTAAGCTGGCCTTGTCCGGCGAGGGGTCGTACGAACAAGATGAAGAACACACAAAATACAAAGCAATTAACGACTTCGTTTACTCCGCAGCAGAGAAGAACTATGCTGGAGCAAGCGAAAACACAACGCCGGAGGACAAACTCCGCCTCAAAGTTAACTGGGAGGCCGACAACGATGGAAACTACGGGTCAGTCATCCCCCAAACTGCTATCAAGTAAGAGTGACTTGATGGGAGCAAGCAACAGTGCGGCTGCCTACGCAGTCAAGCAGAAAACGGCGGAAGCTAAGCTTCCATCAAGCGCTGGTACGGAACCCAATCTCTTCACATCTGGGGCAATGGTCTCACGACCTGGTTTCAGAGTTTCGAAAGAGAAGGACGACGCCGTAAAGGGAGAGACCGCGATGGCAACTACGAGTCTGAATCCCCCCAAAGAGGCATCTCCCCGACGCTTTGCGTACTGGGATAAAAGAAAGGCCGCAAGGATCCTTAAAAAATATGAGGGAGCATCGCAGGAGAAGCTGTCGCCGGAAGAAAGGAAGATGGTGGAGGAAGCGAAAGCTCTGATACCAAATTTCCAGAGGCCCTATGTGCCTAAGAGGGTGAACGGTAATCCCTTCAAACGCCAGAGATCGGACGGAGAGGTAGACCCCCATCCGAAGCGGCATCACGTCAACCCCGTAGTGGGAAAACTCAGCTTTGCTGAAGTAACCAAGGACAGAATCCTTATAGGTTTCATTGACCGAGGTAACGACCGTTGGTCCATCCCCAAAGACCAGTGGCTTTATGTCCGGAATGAAATGGGCAGGGCCCTCCTCCACTTAATGCGTGAGTCTCCGGGTAGTCCGCCGCGAGGTACTGACGCGGGCTGGCACCAAGGTCAGATCAAAATATTCGCGTGCGAGGATGCAAGAACTGTCGCACTGTATAAGGCAGCAGTTGCAAGACTGGGTGAAGTCTATCCAGGGGCAAGACTAGATGTCGTCGACTGGAAGGACATTCCTGCTCGGCCAAGGGCAAGGGCATGGATTCCTGCCGTCCCTGCAGAACCCGAGAATATTCTTGAAATGCTGCAGGTCTGGAATCCGTCTCTCCCGACGCAGGATTGGGGCGTCAATCTGGTCGATGATGTGGTTGGGCCCAATAGACAGGTGGTTATCACTCTGAATAAGGAGGCGCTCGAGCCCCTTAAACGGTGCAACGGACGAGTGCATTACGGCTTGGGTCAGATCGTGATCCACGTATACCGTGGCGATGCACAGCGCGCTGCTATTCCGGACGCTCCGGAGGACTCGGAGATCGAGGCATCGGAAGGGGAAGCAGAGGAGTCCGACGCGGAAAGTATGTTATCCGCCACGTCAAATTGCGATGGTGCTGCGAACAACTCGGCGATAGAAGAAAGCCTGCTTGACGAAGAAGGCCTCGACGTCACGATCGTGGCTAAACCTGAGCACACTAACGTTGATGCTGCTTCAGACAGCAGGGTTCCCGCCACGCCAAATCGTGCAGGTGCTCTGAACAACTCCTCGTTGAGAGACAGCCCCCGGAACAGGCCAGACCTCGACGACACGCTGGCGGCAGGGATGTCTGAGCTCTCTCATGTTGGTGGTGCTTCAGATAAATCTGCACAAATCTAAAGCAGCCTCGGCTGTTTTAAGCAGTCGTCTTTCTAAAGGCGACGTAGACGTGGTCCTTATCCAAGAGCCCTGGGTCAATAGCTCTAGGATCTGTGGATTGGGGACTAAGGGGTACAAGCTCATCCAAGCCAATGATGAGGGCAAGGTCAGAACCTGTATTTTGGTAAAGTCTGAGCTAAACACCTTTCTATTACCCAACTACTCAAATGGTGACGTTACAGCTGCCAGCTTAACAGTCGGCAGCACCAGCCTAACGATGGCGTCGGTCTATATGCCCTATGACGCCGAAGAACCTCCTCCACAAAAGGAGGTGAAAGATCTGGTGGATAATTTCTGTACGGGCCATCTTATTATTGGAGCTGACGCTAATGCTCATCACGTCCAGTGGGGAAGCTCCGATATTAACGCTAGGGGCGAGTCTCTGTTTGACTACCTACTAACAACTAACCTGGTGGTTTGTAACGTGGGTAACGAGCCTACTTTTATAACTAAAGCTCGTAGGGAGGTTATAGACCTCACTGTTTGTAGCGAAGGTGCTTATGAGTGGGTCAGAAAATGGCGTGTTCTTGATGAGCATTCATTTTCTGACCATCGGTACATAGAAATTGTGTTAGACTTTATTGTTGAGCAGCCAGTTATGAAACGAAATCCACGCAACACTAACTGGCAGCTACATAACCAAATATTAGCTAGGGACCTACCAGTATTACCTCCACAAGCCCCCTCATCAGTGGGAGAACTGGATGATCTGGTAACGACCTTTACAACGGCGCTCTCAAATGCCCTAGAGCAGGCTTGTCCAGTACCAAAACCACGCGGCAAACATAGACCCCACTGGTGGTCTTACGACCTGGATTCGTTCCGTATATCATGCAGGAAGCAATTTAACAAAGCCAAGAGCATCGGTACGGAGCCTGAATGGCTCGAATATAAAGCTAAACTGAGGGCCTATAAAAAGGCTCTAAGGCAAGCGAAGAGAACTTCGTGGAGAAATTTCTGCACCGGGGTCGAAAAAGTCGATGATACAGCGAGACTTAGACGAGTGCTATCAAAAACTCAAACAGCCATTAGCTATTTACGGAAGCCTGACGGATCTTGGACCAGCACGGAAGGGGAAACCCTGGAGCTGCTCCTGAACACACACTTTCCGGGGAACTTGTATGATGCACCTGTAGCATCTGCAACAAACCTGGCGGTAAACATACCCATTACGGAGGAAAGGGTAAGGTGGGCAATCAAAAGCTTTGAGCCGTTCAAGGCAGCCGGGCCAGACGGGATTTTCCCCGCACAACTTATAAACACGCTGGAAATATCAGCTAAATGGCTGGTAGTTCTCTATTCAGCCTGCCTGGCTCTTAATTACATTCCGTGCTCCTGGAGAAGCGCCACGGTAGTCTTTATTCCAAAGGCTGGGAAGGCCTCACACTATGAGCCTAAAGACTACAGACCGATCAGTCTCTCGTCTTTTGCACTTAAAACCTTCGAGAGGATAATTAGCGATTATCTCTCCTCTACTATTGATAGCAACCTTATTTCTAGCTATCAACATGCATACACCAAAGGTAAATCAACGGAAACTGCGCTCCACAGCCTAGTCTCTATTGTTGAAAAATCATTGCACGAAAAGGAGTACTGTCTCGTGGCCTTTCTGGACATCGAAGGGGCTTTCAACAATATAAGGCCGGAGGCTATTAACACTGCTTTAACAAACCTGGGCATAAATAGGTCTCTTATTGGACTAATTGATCAACTACTAAAGGGAAGGAAAATAGTTTCTTCACTGGGAACAGTTGATCTTTCACGCTATGTCACAAGAGGAACGCCTCAGGGTGGTGTTCTCTCCCCGCTCCTATGGAACCTCACCGGAAACTCGCTGCTACGAGACACAAGGTGGGGGGCGGGAAGATAGTGGCATATGCAGACGATTTAGCTATTGCATATAGGGGCAAATTCCCACAAACCCTGTGTGACTTGATGCAAGTAGCACTGCGAGAAGTTTCTTCATGGTCCTCTCGCTGCGGACTTAGCATCAACCCGGGAAAGGTGGAGCTTGTCCTTTATACCAGGCGGTACAAGATACCACCGCTGAACCTACCAGAACTAGATGGCGTGCGCCTGAACTTAGCTGATAAAGCCAAATTCCTAGGCACAGTTCTAGATAGAAAGCTTAACTGGAAGGAGAATGTCATCCAGCGCCAGAGGAAAGCGTGCATTGCACTTTACACGTGTAAAAGAGCCATTGGCAAAAAATGGGGGCTCAGCCCCAAAATTTGCAGATGGATCTACACTGCGATAATCCAGCCAATTATGCTGTATGGAGTCGTGGTATGGTGGCCTGCGCTAGGAAAGGCAACAAACCTAAATCTGTTAGGAAAAGTCCACAGATCGAGCATGATCTGTATAAGCGGGGCGTTAAGAACAACGCCCAATGAAGCTCTCCAGGCCATTCTTGGCTTTTTGCCACTCGATCTGGAAGGGTACCGGGCAGCAGCAGCATCGGCTCTGCGTCTAAGGGAAACGTCCGTCTGGGGCGCAAGCACTATTGGACACTCCTGTATTCTAAGATCTTACAGCTTTCTCCCTCTGAGCACAGATCGGTGTGCGACCACAACAGTCGGAGATTGTTGTTTTAGAATAAACATTCCCAGCAGGGAAGACTGGGAGAACATAGATCGGTGTCCCGCTACTAATGGCGGCACTTTTATATACACCGACGGCTCGAAGTTAGACGGCAGAGTCGGAGGAGGGGTTTACTCAAGGGATTTGGACCTAGAACTCTCCTTTAGACTACCTGATCACTGCAGCGTCTTCCAGGCTGAAGTTTCTGCAATCATGGACGCCGTGACTTGGATAGGTAAACGCACCATCGGACAGGATATCTGTATTTTCAGCGACAGCCAAGCGGCCATCAAATCCCTTGGCTCTTACTCGTTCAACTCTGAACTGACACTCAGCTGTCGTCGATCTCTTCAAGAGATGGCCCAACAGAACCGCGTGAACCTCACATGGGTCCCGGGACACAGGGACATTGAGGGAAACTGTAGGGCAGACGAACTTGCCAGGCAGGGCACGACCAAGCAGATTCTTCAAGATAAAGAGCGCATAGGTATGCCGTTTGCCACGTGCAAGCTAATGCTGAAGGAGCATACACTCCGCGAAGCCAACGAAAGATGGCTACAAGCCCCAGGGTGCCGGATATCCAAGCAAACCTGGCCAAAATGCGATCTTAAAAGATCTAGACACATATACGCCCTAAAAAGGAAGGAAATCTCCATATTAATAGGTGTTTTAACCGGGCACTGCCTTATTGGTAGGCACGCAGCAAGGCTAGGCGTTCCCTACCGACGATGCTGCAGGAGTTGCAAAGATGATGAGGAAGAGGAAACGGTGGAGCATCTCATCTGCAACTGCCCGGCCTTAAGCGGAGCGAGAAGGCGCTCTCTGGGAGTTCCCTTCCTGGTTAGCTTAAGCCAGGTCGCGGAGCTAGACATAAAGGACTTGATGGCCTTCATCAAGTTATCAAAATGGTTCGAGGAGGGGTAGCGGTGTCGGTTAGGAGTGTCAGTCCCGGGTTTCGGCTATATGGAGAGTCCCAACAGCACTGAGATTTTCCATATGGCCGGGCCCCGGGACTGACTTTCCTAGTGTTTGGTGGTATCACAACGGGCCTTTTATTACTGGCCTAGGTGTGCCTTTGCGGCAGCCACTTCTACCTACCTACCTAATCCATAAATTTACAATTAGTGCCACTATGCAGGCCACTATGCCTTCTTACTTGCTAATACCCCACATGACTACCGCACACTGTAAGTGTATTCAACGAATGCCTTTTACAACGCTTTACTTAATTCTACCTACTTTGCTCATGCCAGTCTTACATTCATATGCTTACACGTATGGATTAACACACTGATATGCTGTTACTTAAATATAAGAATATTCATCCGTGACAGAATTCAACGCGTCGCAATAGACGTTCTTATTACTCCTAAAGAGCCTACCCATAGCCCTTGACAAGCCCGTTGTGTGGAAATATGTTCATGCACTTACAAGTGCTCACTAAAATATGAATGCTTATTTGCTTTCCTTTGAGTATTCCAAATCGCACTTCATTTGCCTACGATATACTACTTAAATATATAATATACATATGTCTACTATCAAATGTTGATATTTATGCTCACCGTGCGGCTTGCGCGCACAATATCAATTAACTCTCTATTATGCACCAATGTGCGAAGGAGTAGTCGGAGCCATTCCCTAACCAACCCTATCAAAAGAATAAAGGCGCCTCTAATCTGAATGCATGGGTGGAGGACCTACTATCGCACGAACACTATTTTAGCTTCCCGCTTGACTACCCTGCCGCACTTTGATTCAAATATTGATTTGCTTATATCTATGTCTTGTTATTGAGACGAAGCACCTCAAAGCAGAACAATTCTAGCAAGTGGCTAACGACCACTGAACGCCAGGCCATTCGCCCGTGTCTTAGTTCACCCTCTGCTAGGCGTCGTCTTGAAGCCTGCCAGCGACTTGCCTGAATTGTTCCACCCTGGTGTCCTCAAGCATATACGTAACAGCAGTGGTTTATGTACAATGATAATAATAACAGCAATTAAATGTCGTTGGAATTCAGTGCTATCACTGTGACTGCTTTTCCTTTTCTTTTTGTTTATGTTACTTGATCGCGCCACCAGTGTTAAAAGTGATGTCATGCGCCGACGAAAGGCAAAACGCAATATAAGTATGTACTCAGATGGTTGGTCTAGCGCTCTCCCTATGACCATAACCGCGCACGCTCGCAAAAACACGTCGAATTGCCTTCTTCGGTTTGCCTATTTAATTATCTTACCACACCAGCGTAGAGAAGTCACCTCAACACGGTGGGGAGCACCACCATCTGGATTCTAATTAATCACGTGGATCGTATGTTATGGTGTGAATATGAGCAACGTATTTGGCGAGAACCTATGTTAGATAATGCATGCAAACACTTACTCTGCAATAACAGATACAGACTAATCAGGGTGAATTTTTTTTACATGCTTTGGTGAGATATACTGCTCTCGTCGGCAATCGATGGCGATGAAGTCTTCCGCGCGACTCTTACTCCTCCTCTCCCTTGCTTTTTGATATGCAGCACTTCTCAACCAACTGAATTGTCCCTTCTGATTGGGATTTCGTCAGCAGACTTGTCTTGCAAGTTCTTTGCCTTCTGGTAATTGTGTTTGTGTGTAGATACTTGTTAGCTCACACGATGTTTCTCACGCCTGCTGACAGAAATAAAATGAACTACATGTTTCTCCTCACATTCCTAACATTCCCGTACTACTTACCCTGACAAGCTTTCTGTATCGGCGAGACTTCCACCAATGCGAGTATTCACTGGCTATTAGGTACTATGTTCAGCGGTTTACGTTAAATGAAATTATTTTTGGAGACGTGTGCGCCTGTCGGAAGTTGAAACGGAAAAGGAGGAAACGTGAGCTTGGCCGCGGAAGTATTCTCTCTGTCATACTGACAGTTCGAATCAGTGTTTGATAGCGCAACACTGACAACTCCGTGTTGGGTTTCCGTATTACCCGACCGTACTATAAGGCCTACGTCACATCAGCCACCCATCTCGCAAGAGGGCGAGTAGGTCGATGAGCCTGTCTGTTCGATCGACTCGAAAAGCGGGGTGTGTTTTTTATCACTCCCAACTTGGTGTGGGCGCGAACCCATGCCCTTGCTCTACACCTTCAGGTCCTTTGCATGGAATATGCCCGCTGGCCTACTTGTCATATCGGCTAACTCATAAAGACTATTTCCCACGCGCCTAACAATCACTGCTCTGACAAACTTTGAAGCTAATTTGGCTTTGAAACCTCGGGTCGCGTCGCTTTGCCGGAAGCTCCTACGATATACGACCTGCCCGACCGAATACTGTACAGTCCGGGTATTATACGTTTTCTGCCCTTTTTCATAAGCTCGCTTCAAGCTCTGCCTCATTTTGTCCCTTAACAATATTAGACGCAAATCTCTGGGCAACACTTGCCCCTCAGAATCCTCAATTTCCCCCAACCTCCTCAACAGCGCATAGGTTTCCCCGTGCTGCACCATCGGCTGACCAAAAAGCGCGCGATACGGTTCGGTTTGGATTGCTTCGTGGATGGCGCTGCGCAGTGAAAATGCCGCCGCCGACACATGTGTGTCCCACGATTTCTGATCACCTTCCTCTATATACGCTCTGATTATAGCCAGAAGCGACCTATTAACTCGCTCCGAGGCATTGGCTTGTGGGGAGTACACGGCTGTCCGAAGATGCTTGACACCGTACCCTGTGAGAAATTTAGCGAATACATCTGAGACAAACTGTCGGCCGTTGTCCGAAACAATCACCTCAGGCACGCCGAAAATATGGAAGATGTCCCTTTCCATGTAGCTTACCACGTCCTTCGCGGTGGCGTTCCGCATAGGTTTGAGGAATAAAAACTTTGAAAAGTGGTCTAGAACTACGAAGACATAAGCGTTGCCTTGTCGCGAACGCGGGTAAGGCCCGCAAAAGTCTACATAAAGGCGCTGGAACGGGCGTCCCGTTTCCGCTCGTCTGCCCATTGGTGGCCTACTAATGGTGTTCGCAGCCTTGGAGCATTTACACACCTCGCATCCTGCCACAAAGCTTTTGACCGCTACCACCATTCCTGGCCAGTAATATCGGTCTTGCAACCGCTGGGTGGTTTTAACCACGCCTCCGTGTCCCGCGGATACTCCACTGTGCATCCGCTCCAGCAACGCCCGCCGTAGTCCATCTGGCACCCAAACCTTCCAGGCAAAGTCTTCAGACTCTTCGCCTCTTCGGAATCCAGTCCTCTTAAAAATGATACCATCCGTGATCTTCACGTCCGGGAAACGCTCAGCATTGTCCTCTATGGCCTTTTTTAACTTTAGGTAGCTTTCGGATCGAAACTCATCGTCCTGCAAGGATATGTCTATCTCCAGACTGGCAACACACATCTCATCCATGTTTACTCGGCTGAGCACATCCGGAACAACGTCTTTCGCTCCCTTCCGATGCTCAATAGAAAAATCAAACGCCTGTAGCTTAAGGCTCCATCGCGCTAAGCGTCCGGATAAGTCTTCGGAGTTCATGAGCCACTTCAAGCTCATGTGGCCTGTTATCACCGTGAAGCGCACACCATCAATATACGGCCGGAACTTATCTACGCTGACCACGGCGGCTAAACATTCCAACTCGGTGATGGTATAGTTTCTCTGAGCCGGGTTGAGCTTTTGGGACATGTACGATATGGGCCTCTCGTTCCCCTCTTCGTCTAACTGGAAAAGCACTCCTCCAATGCCAGTTGTGGACGCATCGCACTGCACATAAAAGAGTTTGCCGAAGTCCGGATTAACCAGAACCTTCGGGGAAGATAGATGATCCTTCAACTCCTCGAAAGCTCTGATAGCTTCCGGGGTCATCTCAAACTCCTTCCTTTTCTGAGACAGTCGGATAGAGGAGCCGCAACAGCAGCGAAGTTGGGGATGAATCTCCTATACCATCCCGTCAACCCGAGAAAACGTCGGAGCTGCCTGATGGTTTTCGGTATCGGGAAGTCCACCATGCCCTGTACCTGCGATGGGTCCGTACGCAGTTCGCCCTGACCGATCAAGAACCCCAGATATCGCACCTCTTTCTGACAGAATTTCGACTTCTGCAGATTTATCGTCAATCCTGCTCTGGATAAACATTCTGCGACCTCGGATAGGTGTTGTAAGTGGGTGTCGAAATCTGGAGAGCATATCAGCAGGTCATCGATGTATACAAACACGTTCTCCCTTAACCTAGATGGAATGACTTTATCCATCAGGCGGCATAGCCTCTGGCTCGCATTACACAGTCCGAAGGGCATGACCTTGAAGTGGTATAGCGGTCTGCCCGGGACTGTGAACGCCGTCTTCTCCCTCGACCTTTCCTCAAGCGGAATTTGCCAAAAGGCGTCCTTTAGGTTAATTGCCGTGATAAAAAACGTGTCCCTCAACCGACTCAGGATTCCCTCGACGTGCTGTGTCGGGTATGCGCCCTTCTTGGTACGCTCGTTTAATTTGCGCATATCGACACAGAGTCTATTTTTACCTGGCTTCTGGACCAATACGATTGGGGAACTCCACGCACTCTCGCTCTCCTCGATGACGCCGAGCGATAGCATGCGATCGATTTCTTCGTACGCGCATCGCTGTTTGACCGGCGACATCGGGTAGTACCTCTGCTTCACCGGTACTGTGTCATTGTGCACCTCTATCACATGTTCCATTAGGTGCGTCTTCCCGAGACCTAGCTTCTCCGAAGATGGGAACAAAGATTTGACCCGCTCTAACCTCGACCATTGACTCGAACCCAACTCAATCGCGCCCGTAGTATCCAGTGTCACCTCCGATATCGTGGCCGGCAGTAACCCGAATGCCTCCCAAAAATCTACTCCAAGATATAGATCCTGCTTTAGACTTGGAACGAGGTATAGGTGTAACAGCGCCGTCTTTCCGCGCCACGACATCTCTACCTTAACCCTGCCTACCACCGCCTGGCCCTTTCCATCCGCCGTTTTCAGCTCTTCGTCGATCAACTGGACGCTGGCCTTGTCACAACGACCAACCGCTAAACCTCCTAAACAGCTGACCGAAGCCCCACTATCCAGTAGTCCTCTCATGACCACTCCGTCCACCAAGACTTCGGCGTATGGCCTACGATCCGTCTCGCTCCGAATTATTGTCGAGGTTATCGCCTGTCGTATCCTTTTACGCTCCTTAATCTTCTTCCTTAACTTGGCTATTTTCTCCGCATTCCGTCCTCGTCTCTTACCACTCGGTCCTTTCGCTATGCCACAGATGCCAAATATGCGCTCACTCACTCTATTATACTCCTTCTCTCTCCCCGCCAAGGTCTTGAAAACCGCCTCCCGTACCTCAGGAACACGGCTTTCGCTTCTCAGAATAGTTTTCCTGCCGGCATTTTCCGCAAATTACGAACTTGCTGCTTGCTTGGTTGCACTTAAACCATACCATTTCGTGAAACGGTGAACCGCACTTGTCCGCTCCTATCTTCTCCATAGGCTTCTTGTCCGCTGCTCCCGCTTGCTTGGTCGACGCCTCCCTATGGAAACCCTTACGTTCCCTCCAGTCAATCGCCTCCACGCTCTCTTCCGGATCTACGGAACCTCGGTCACCTATCAGCTCAACCTCGTCGACGATCTTCTTCCTCGGGGATATAAGCTCCTGTTCACCCAAATGCTTTTCCGCCCGCCTACACTCAAGCTTCAATTGTGCTAGCGTCTCTATCTTACAACCGAATATCAAGTTTTTTATTTTCGCCTTCAGATTTCGCCTTATGAGGTTGACTAAATTACATTCGGGCATCCTCGCCTTCATTGTAAAAGCCATACCCCTAATGGCAGCGTAGAAATCGTCGAACGACTCGCGATACTCCTGCTTTCGCGCATTCATGGCCTGCCGAATCTCCTCGTCGCAATCCGACCTTCGGAAATGCTCGAGGAGTGCTTCGCGCAGCCTTGGAAAGCCGTCCACCTCATCTTCTGCCTGCTCCTCCATATAGAGCCAAAACCACTCTTGTGCAGCTCCTGCCAGCAGAAGATGGAAGCTCGCGTACAAATCCTGAGACGTGATAGCATGACGCTTTTGCAGCGTTTCCACCCTGAATAAAAACCGTTCAATGGGAATGGATTTTGTGCTCCCCTCAAACTTCAGCCCCCAATCCCTTATCGTTTTGAATTTCATCTTGTCCGTTTGTAAGCGTCTGCCTGGAGTGGAGGGTGTGAATAACTGTCGGCGCCCCGACGCTCCCAGTTCATCCGTTATTTCCTCCTCCTCCAGTGGACTCGCCCGCTTTATCGTGTTCCTGACTCGCTTCAACCGCGCTGCCATCTTGTTGCCTACTCTCCATTGTCGAGACCCGCTGACCCAGGTTCCGCATGTCGCTGCGCACGGTGTGCATAGCTTCGCGAATTGCCTCAGTGGTCGTGGGATTGACGTCCATCTGATACTGAAAGAACATCATCTCAAATTTTTGTAGCAACTCCCCACTGACCTTGTCAATCAGGCTCACCTCCGGTGAAGGTATGTTGCATGTCGGAATTACCCTTTGCCCCCCGCGCGAGCACGACGGATTTTGCTCATTTTGCTCACCCATTGAAGATGCAGCAGCAGCAGACTGACCCTTTTGGGTCGCTTGGCCCACAGACTCACGCTCATCATCAGACTCTTCCACAAATTGCTTGCGCAGGCCTGACCTCCTGTTACCTTTCTTCGGCATGCTTCGCAAACCGTCCAAAATCAAAAAAAAACGTGTAAATGTGTAAATGTATGTATAAGAGTTTTTCTTCTAGCTGACTGGCTAGAGATTATTATTTCCGAAAGGAACCAATACGAAAAAAAATTACTTTAAATGTGGATACACCTTTGTATATAAGTATTGATCTGTGATTGTTTGCCCTCGGATTACGTAAGGTAAGCTATATGTTTCAAGTTTTTCAAAATAATACGTGTGCGTGTGATGAGTTCAATGCTCGGATGAGCTCCTGTCCCGTCACGTCACCCCTGTCCGTTTCGTCCCAAATCTAGTCATCCTCTCTTCCCCTCTCCACTACCAATCGGATTTGACCCTCATTCAACTGGGATGGAGAGGCCAGCCTGGTCCGTGAGCTACCGCATTGGAGCTACCTCATATGTTACCGTGGACACAGCAACGTAGCACAGCAGCCACCCCGTGTGATACCCCCGACAGAACACCCTGTAAGAACACTTCACGTGAGCTACCGTCTTGGAGCTACCTCATATGCCACCTGGACATAGCCATCGTAGCATAGCAGCCACCCCTGTATGAGCACCCGCGGCTGTTCCTACTCTTCTACCAAACCGCTACGCGCACATTCAACCGAGCGACTCAACTGCCAGTTGAGCTGCGCGAAGCCTAAACTTCCTCCTACTATCCACCTACTCGTGACTCATATCGTATCTTGCGATTTCTTTTTTTTTTTTAATGTGATGTATATTCAGAAGCCCCACTTCATGTACAAACCACGAAAGTGAGGCCCCACGTTGGGCGCCATTTTCTATATGTTGCCTGTGAAGGTGCGCACGGTACGGCTATCTTCATGAGCCCGATGATTCCCCTGGGTACGCTGGTTGCGGCCTCGCTCGCCGGATTGTCGTGGGTTGTTGGAGTCACCTTAGATGGTTGTGTGGCTTGGTATCGTGTCAACAATGAGAAAAAAAATATTTCGTACCCGCTTAGCTTAACTACTCAGGCCCTCCTTGCCTGATCAACACGATATGAGTCCCCCCCTTTCTGTCCCCCCCCTCCCCCCCTTTCGTACGTCCCCTCCCCTTTATGTCTGTCCGAGCATCATCCGAAATTCAATCATCACACCACTCTTCGACTTAACAAACCATTATTTTATTCAGAAGTAATCCATAAATTTACAATTAGTGCCACTATGCAGGCCACTTTGCCTTCTTACTTGCTAATACCCCACATGACTACCGCACACTGTAAGTGTATTCAACGAATGCCTTTTACAACGCTTTACTTAATTCTACCTACTTTGCTCATGCCAGCCTTACATTCATATGCTTACACGTATGGATTAACACACTGATATGCTGTTACTTAAATATAAGAATATTCATCCGTGACAGAATTCAACGCGTCGCAACAGACGTTCTTATTACTCCTAAAGAGCCTACCCATAGCCCTTGACAAGCCCGTTGTGTGGAAATATGTTTATACACTTACAAGTGCTCACTAAAATATGAATGCTTATTTGCTTTCCTTTGAGTATTCCAAATCGCACTTCATTTGCCTACGATATACTACTTAAATATATAATATACATATGTCTACCATCAAATGTTGATATTTATGCTCACCGTGCGGCTTGCGCGCACAATATCAATTAACTCTCTATTATGCACCAATGTGCGAAGGAGTAGTCGGAGATCAGTGTAATATGGCCATTCCCTAACCAACCCTATCAAAAGAATAAAGGCGCCTCTAATCTGAATGCATGGGTGGAGGACCTACTATCGCACGAACACTATTTTAGCTTCCCGCTTGACTACCCTGCCGCACTTTGATTCAAATATTGATTTGCTTATATCTATGTCTTGTTATTGAGACGAAGCACCTCAAAGCAGAACAATTCTAGCAAGTGGCTAACGACCACTGAACGCCAGGCCATTCGCCCGTGTCTTAGTTCACCCTCTGCTAGGCGTCGTCTTATTGCCTGCCAGCGACTTGCCTGAATTGTTCCACCCTGGTGTCCTCAAGCATATACGTATGATAATAACAGCAGTGGTTTATGTACAATGATAATAATAACAGCAATTAAATGTCGATGGAAACCAGTGCTATCACTGTGACTGCTTTTCTTTTCTTTTTGTTTATGTTACTTGATCGCGCCACCAGTGTTAAAAGTGATGCCATGCGCCGACGAAAGGCAAAACGCAATATAAGTATGTACTCAGATGGTTGGTCTAGCGCTCTCCCTATGACCATACACGCGCACGCTCGCAAAATCACGTCGAATTGCCTTCTTCGGTTTGCCTATTTAATTATCTTGCCACACCAGCGTAGAGAACTCACCTCAACACGGTAGGGAGCACCACCATCTGGATTCTAATTAATCACGTGGATCGTATGTTATGGTGTGAATATGAGCAACGTATTTGGCGAGAACCTATGTTAGATAATGCATGCAAACACTTACTCCGCAATAACAGATACAGACTAATCAGGGTGAATTTTTTTTTACATGCTTTGGTGAGATATACTGCTCTCGTCGGCAATCGATGGCGATGAAGTCTTCCGCGCGACTCTTACTCCTCCTCTCCCTTGCTTTTTGATATGCAGCACTTCTCAACCAACTGAATTGTCCCTTCTGTATTGGGATTTCGTCAGCAGACTTGTCTTGCAAGTTCTTTGCCTTCTGGTAATTGTGTTTGTGTGTAGATACTTGTTAGCTCACACGATGTTTCTCACGCCTGCTGACAGAATTAAAATGAACTACATGTTTCTCCTCACATTCCTAACATTCCCGTACTACTTACCCTGACAAGCTTTCTGTATCGGCGAGACTTCCACCAATGCGATTATTCACTGGCTATTAGGTACTATGTTCAGCGGTTTACGTTAAATGAAATTATTTTTGGAGACGTGTGCGCCTGTCGGAAGTTGAAACGGAAAAGGAGGAAACGTGAGCTTGGCCGCGGAAGTATTCTCTCTGTCATACTGACAGTTCGAATCAGTGTTTGATAGCGCAACACTGACAACTCCGTGTTGGGTTTCCGTATTACCCGACCGTACTATAAGGCCTACGTCACATTAGCCACCCATCTCGCAACAGGGCGAGTAGGTCGATGAGCCTGTCTGTTCGATCGACTCGAAAAGCGGGGTGTGTTTCTTATCACTCCCAACTTGGTGTGGGCGCGAACCCATGCCCTTGCTCTACACCTTCAGGTCCTTTGCATGGAATATGCCCGCTGGCCTACCTGTCATATCGGCTAACTCATAAAGACTATTTCCCACGCGCCTAACAATCACTGCTCTGACAAACTTTGAAGCTAACTTGGCTTTGAAACCTCGGGTCGCGTCGCTTTGCCGGAAGCTCCTACGATATACGACCTGCCCGACCGAATACTGTACAGGCCTCGTCCGGGTATTATACGTTTTCTGCCCTTTTTCATAAGCTCGCTTCAAGCTCTGCCTCATTTTGTCCCTTAACAATATTAGACGCAAATCTCTGGGCAACACTTGCCCCTCAGAATCCTCAATTTCCCCCAACCTCCTCAACAGCGCATAGGTTTCCCCGTGCTGCACCATCGGCTGACCAAAAAGCGCGCGATACGGTTCGGTTTGGATTGCTTCGTGGATGGCGCTGCGCAGTGAAAATGCCGCCGCCGACACATGTGTGTCCCACGATTTCTGATCACCTTCCTCTATATACGCTCTGATTATAGCCAGAAGCGACCTATTAACTCGCTCCGAGGCATTGGCTTGTGGGGAGTACACGGCTGTCCGAAGATGCTTGACACCGTACCCTGTGAGAAATTTAGCGAATACATCTGAGACAAACTGTCGGCCGTTGTCCGAAACAATCACCTCAGGCACGCCGAAAATATGGAAGATGTCCCTTTCCATGTAGCTTACCACGTCCTTCGCGGTGGCGTTCCGCATAGGTTTGAGGAATAAAAACTTTGAAAAGTGGTCTAGAACTACGAAGACATAAGCGTTGCCTTGTCGCGAACGCGGGTAAGGCCCGCAAAAGTCTACATAAAGGCGCTGGAACGGGCGTCCCGTTTCCGCTCGTCTGCCCATTGGTGGCCTACTAATGGTGTTCGCAGCCTTGGAGCATTTACACACCTCGCATCCTGCCACAAAGCTTTTGACCGCTACCACCATTCCTGGCCAGTAATATCGGTCTTGCAACCGCTGGGTGGTTTTCACCACGCCTCCGTGTCCCGCGGATACTCCACTGTGCATCCGCTTCATCAACGCCCGCCGTAGTCCATCTGGCACCCAAACCTTCCAGGCAAAGTCTTCAGACTCTTCGCCTCTTCGGAATCCAGTCCTCTTAAAAATGATACCATCCGTGATCTTCACGTCCGGGAAACGCTCAGCATTTTCCTCTATGGCCTTTTTTAACTTTAGGTAGCTTTCGGATCGAAACTCATCGTCCTGCAAGGATATGTCTATCTCCAGACTGACAACACACATCTCATCCATGTTTACTCGGCTGAGCACATCCGGAACAACGTCTTTCGCTCCCTTCCGATGCTCAATAGAAAAATCAAACGCCTGTAGCTTAAGGCTCCATCGCGCTAAGCGTCCGGATAAGTCTTCGGAGTTCATGAGCCACTTCAAGCTCATGTGGCCTGTTATCACCGTGAAGCGCACACCATCAATATACGGGCGGAACTTCTCTACGCTGACCACGGCGGCTAAACATTCCAACTCGGTGATGGTATATTTTCTCTGAGCCGGGTTGAGCTTTTGGGACATGTACGATATGGGCCTCTCGTTCCCCTCTTCGTCTAACTGGAAAAGCACTCCTCCAAAGCCAGTTGTGGACGCATCGCACTGCACATAAAAGAGTTTGCCGAAGTCCGGATTAACCAGAACCTTCGGGGAAGATAGATGATCCTTCAACTCCTCGAAAGCTCTGATAGCTTCCGGGGTCATCTCAAACTCCTTCCTTTTCCTGAGACAGTCGGATAGAGGAGCCGCAACAGCAGCGAAGTTGGGGATGAATCTCCTATACCATCCCGTCAACCCGAGAAAACGTCGGAGCTGCCTGATGGTTTTCGGTATCGGGAAGTCCACCATGCCCTGTACCTTCGATGGGTCCGTACGCAGTTCGCCCTGACCGATCAAGAACCCCAGATATCGCACCTCTTTCTGACAGAACTTCGACTTCTGCAGATTTATCGTCAATCCTGCTCTGGATAAACATTCTGCGACCTCGGATAGATGTTGTAAGTGGCTGTCGAAATCTGGAGAGCATATCAGAAGGTCATCGATGTATACAAACACGTTCTCCCTTAACCTAGATGGAATGACTTTATCCATCAGGCGGCATAGCCTCTGGCTCGCATTACACAGTCCGAAGGGCATGACCTTGAAGTGGTATAGCGGTCTGCCCGGGACTGTGAACGCCGTCTTCTCCCTCGACCTTTCCTCAAGCGGAATTTGCCAAAAGGCGTCCTTGAGGTTAATTGCCGTGATAAAAAACGTGTCCCTCAACCGACTCAGGATTCCCTCGACGTGCTGTGTCGGGTATGCGTCCTTCTTGGTACGCTCGTTTAATTTGCGCATATCGACACAGAGTCTATTTTTACCTGGCTTCTGGACCAATACGATTGGGGAACTCCACGCACTCTCGCTCTCCTCGATGACGCCGAGCGATATCATGCGATCGATTTCTTCGTACGCGCATCGCTGTTTGACCGGCGACATCGGGTAGTACCTCTGCATCACCGGTACTGTGTCATTGTGCACCTCTATCACATGTTCCATTAGGTGCGTCTTCCCGTGACCTAGCTTCTCTGAAGATGGGAACAAAGATTTGACCCGCTCTAACCTCGACCATTGACTCGAACCCAACTCAATCGCGCCCGTGGTATCCAGTGTCACCTCCGATATCGTGGCCGGCAGTAACCCGAATGCCTCCCAAAAATCTACTCCAAGATATAGATCCTGCTTTAGACTTGGAACGAGGTATAGGTGTAACTGCGCCGTCTTTCCGTGCCACGACATCTCTACCTTAACCCTGCCTACCACCGCCTGGCCCTTTCCATCCGCCGTTTTCAGTTCTTCGTCGATCAACTGGACGCTGGCCTTGTCACAACGACCAACCACTAAACCTCCTAAACAGCTGACCGAAGCCCCACTATCCAGTAGTCCTCTCATGACCACTCCGTCCACCAAGACTTCGGCGTATGGCCTACGATCCGTTTCGCTCCGAATTATTGTCGAGGTTATCGCCTGTCGTATCCTTTTACGCTCCTTAATCTTCTTCCTTAACTTGGCTATTTTCTCCGCATTCCGTCCTCGTCTCTTACCACTCGGTCCTTTCGCTATGCCACAGATGCCAAATATGCGCTCTCTCACTCTATTATACTCCTTCTCTCTCCCCGCCAAGGTCTTGAAAACCGCCTCCCGTACCTCAGGAATACGGCTTTCGTTTCTCAGAATAGTTATGGGTGTTACTTGCTTTCCGGGATCGAGACCTCCTGGCGAGCTATCCCGGTGTTGCTGCCACGGCCCTGGTTTTCCTGCCGGCACTTTCCGCAAATTACGAACTTGCTGCTTGCTTGGTTGCACTTAAAGCATACCATTTCGTGAAACGGTGAACCGCACTTGTCCGCTCCTATCTTCTCCATAGGTTTCTTGTCCGCTGCTCCCGCTTGCTTGGTCGACGCCTCCCTATGGAAACCCTTACGTTCCCTCCAGTCAATCGCCTCCACGCTCTCTTCCGGATCTACGGAACCTCGGTCACCTATCAGCTCAACCTCGTCGACGATCTTCTTCCTCGGGGATATAAGCTCCTGTTCACCCAAATGCTTTTCCGCCCGCCTACACTCAAGCTTCAATTGTGCTAGCGTCTCTATCTTACAACCGAATATCAAGTTTTTTATTTTCGCCTTCAGATTTCGCCTTATGAGGTTGACTAAATTACATTCGGGCATCCTCGCCTTCATTGTAAAGGCCATACCCCTAATGGCAGCGTAGAAATCGTCGAACGACTCGCGATACTCCTGCTTTCGCGCATTCATGGCCTGCCGAATCTCCTCGTCGCAATCCGATCTTCGGAAATACTCGAGGAGTGCTTCGCGCAGCCTTGGAAAGCCGTCCACCTCATCTTCTGCCTGCTCCTCCATATAGAGCCAAAACCACTCTTGTGCAGCTCCTGCCAGCAGAAGATGGAAGCTCGCGTACAAATGCTGAGACGTGATACCATGACGCTTTTGCAGCGTTTCCACCCTGAATAAAAACCGTTCAATGGGAATGGATTTTGTGCTCCCCTCAAACTTCAGCCCCCAATCCCTTATCGTTTTGAATTTCATCTTGTCCGTTTGTAAGCGTCTGCCTGGAGTGGAGGGTGTGAATAACTGTCGGCGCCCCGACGCTCCCAGTTCATCCGTTATTTCCTCCTCCTCCCCATCCGCTTTACTATTTTCCCCCACGCCAGTGGACTCGCCCGCTTTATCGTGTTCCTGACTCGCTTCAACCGCGCTGCCATCTTGTTGCCTACTCTCCATTGTCGAGACCCGCTGACCCAGGTTCCGCATGTCGCTGCGCACGGTGTGCATAGCTTCGCGAATTGCCTCAGTGGTCGTGCGATTGACGTCCATCTGATACTGAAAGAACATCATCTCAAATTTTTGTAGCAACTCCCCACTGACCTTGTCAATCAGGCTCACCTCCGGTGAAGGTATGTTGCCTGTCGGAATTACCCTTTGCCCCCCGCGCGAGGACGACGGATTTTGCTCATTTTGCTCACCCATTGAAGATGCAGCAGCAGCAGACTGACCCTTTTGGGTCGCTTGGCCCACAGACTCACGCTCATCATCAGACTCTCCCACAAATTGCTTGCGCAGGCCTGACCTCCTGTTACCTTTCTTCGGCATGCTTCGCAAACCGTCCAAAATCAAAAAAAAAAAACCTGTAAATGTGTAAATTTATGTATAAGAGTTTTTCTTCTAGCTGACTGGCTAGAGATTATTATTTCCGAAAGGAACCAATACGACAAAAAATTACTTTAAATGTGGATACACCGTTGTATATAAGTATTGATCTGTGATTGTTTGCCCTCGGATTACGTAAGGTAAGCTATATGTTTCAAGTTTTTCAAATTAATACGTGTGCGTGTGATGAGTTCAATGCTCGGATGAGCTCCTGTCCCGTCACGTCACCCCTGTCCGTTTAGTCATCCTCTCTTCCCCTCTCCACTACCAATCGGATTTGACCCTCATCCAACTGGGATGGAGAGGCCAGCCTGGTCCGTGAGCTACCGCATTGGAGCTACCTCATATGTTACCGTGGACACAGCAACGTAGCACAGCAGCCACCCCCGTGTGATACCCCCGACAGAACACCCTGTAAGAACACTTCACGTGAGCTACCGTCTTGGAGCTACCTCATATGCCACCTGGACATAGCCATCGTAGCATAGCAGCCACACCTGTATGAGCACCCGCGGCTGTTCCTACTCTTCTACCAAACCGCTACGCGCACATTCAACCGAGCGACTCAACTGCCAGTTGAGCTGCGCGAAGCCTAAACTCCCTCCTACTATCCACCTACTCGTGACTCATATCGTGTACAAACCACGAAAGTGAGGCCCCACGTTGGGCGCCATTTTCTATATGTTGCCTGTGAAGGTGCGCACGGTACGGCTATCTTCATGAGCCCGATGATTCCCCTGGGTACGCTGGTTGCGGCCTCGCTCGCCGGATTGTCGTGGGTTGTTGGAGTCACCTTAGATGGTTGTGTGGCTTGGTACCGTGTCAACAATGAGACGTCCCCTCCCCTTTATGTCTGTCCGAGCATCATCCGAAATTCAATCATCACACCACTCTTCGACTTAACAAACCATTATTTTATTCAGAAGTAATCCATAAATTTACAATTAGTGCCACTATGCAGGCCACTTTGCCTTCTTACTTGCTAATACCCCACATGACTACCGCACACTGTAAGTGTATTCAACGAATGCATTTTACAACGCTTTACTTAATTCTACCTACTTTGCTCATGCCAGCCTTACATTCATATGCTTACACGTATGGATTAACACACTGATATGCTGTTACTTAAATATAAGAATATTCATCCGTGACAGAATTCAACGCGTCGCAAAAGACGTTCTTATTACTCCTAAAGAGCCTACCCATAGCCCTTGACAAGCCCGTTGTGTGGAAATATGTTTATACACTTACAAGTGCTTCCAAATCGCACTTCATTTGCCTACGATATACTACTTAATATACATATGTCTACCATCAAATGTTGATATTTATGTTCACCGTGCGGCTTGCGCGCACAATATCAATTAACTCTCTATTATGCACCAATGTGCGAAGGAGTAGTCGGAGATCAGTGTAATATGGCCATTCCCTAACCAACCCTATCGAAAGAATAAAGGCGCCTCTAATCTGAATGCATGGGTGGAGGACCTACTATCGCACGAACACTATTTTAGCTTCCCGCTTGACTACCCTGCCGCACTTTGATTCAAATATTGATTTGCTTATATCTATGTCTTGTTATTGAGACGAAGCACCTCAAAGCAGAACAATTCTAGCAAGTGGCTAACGACCACTGAACGCCAGGCCATTCGCCCGTGTCTTAGTTCACCCTCTGCTAGGCGTCGTCTTAATGCCTGCCAGCGACTTGCCTGAATTGTTCCACCCTGGTGTCCTCAAGCATATACGTATGATAATAACAGCAGTGGTTTATGTACAATGATAATAATAACAGCAATTAAATGTCGTTGGAAATCAGTGCTATCACTGTGACTGCTTTTCCTTTTCTTTTTGTTTATGTTACTTGATCGCGCCACCAGTGTTAAAAGTGATGTCATGCGCCGACGAAAGGCAAAACGCAATATAAGTATGTACTCAGATGGTTGGTCTAGCGCTCTCCCTATGACCATACACGCGCACGCTCGCAAAAACACATCGAATTGCCTTCTTCGGTTTGCCTATTTAATTATCTTACCACACCAGCGTAGAGAACTCACCTCAACACGGTGGGGAGCACCACCATCTGGATTCTAATTAATCACGTGGATCGTATGTTATGGTATGAATATGAGCAACGTATTTGGCGAGAACCTATGTTAGATAATGCATGCAAACACTTACTCCGCAATAACAGATACAGACTAATCAGGGTGAATTTTTTTTACATGCTTTGGTGAGATATACTGCTCTCGTCGGCAATCGATGGCGATGAAGTCTTCCGCGCGACTCTTACTCCTCTCCCTTGCTTTTTGATATGCAGCACTTCTCAACCAACTGAATTGTCCCTTCTGATTGGGATTTCGTCAGCAGA
Source organism: Campiglossa producta (assembly GCA_964058755.1). Classification (NCBI taxonomy): domain Eukaryota; kingdom Metazoa; phylum Arthropoda; class Insecta; order Diptera; family Tephritidae; genus Campiglossa; species Campiglossa producta. Next base: position 86,607,812 of record CAXKVI010000003.1, on the reverse strand, counting down.
CTTGTCTTGCAAGTTCTTTGCCTTCTGGTAATTGTGTTTGTGTGTAGATACTTGTTAGCTCACACGATGTTTCTCACGCCTGCTGACAGAAATAAAATGAACTACATGTTTCTCCTCACATTCCTAACATTCCCGTACTACTTACCCTGACAAGCTTTCTGTATCGGCGAGACTTCCACCAATGCGATTATTCACTGGCTATTAGGTACTATGTTCAGCGGTTTACGTTAAATGAAATTATTTTTGGAGACGTGTGCGCCTGTCGGAAGTTGAAACGGAAAAGGAGGAAACGTGAGCTTGGTCGCGGAAGTATTCTCTCTGTCATACTGACAGTTCGAATCAGTGTTTGATAGCGCAACACTGACAACTCCGTGTTGGGTTTCCGTATTACCCGACCGTACTATAAGGCCTACGTCACATCAGCCACCCATCTCGCAACACGTAATACATCATTTATTTCATGATTTTGCTCACCAACTCACACATTCTGCCTAAATAATCTTACTAATATTATAAATGTGAATGTAGCGATGTTTGGATATTTGGATGTTTGGATGTCCAGACGTTTATTTCTGTTCCTCAATAACGTGAGAATGGCAAGACGGATTTTGTTGAAATTTGGTAGGCAGACAGCTAATAGTCTGGAAAGAGGTATAGGCTATTTTTTTTTTTTTTTAATTTTTGGGGGTCCGGCCATGCTAGGGACCGATACTTTTCGATTTGTTTGTTTTTTCCATATAACTCCTAGTAAACTTGACCTAAACTAATGATATTTCGCATACAGGTGTAGAAACTTCGAACAATATGGGTATCAAACGAAACTGGAAGGTGGCAGGTCTCATTTGGACTTCGATATATTTCGATAAATTTATCGATAACTGAGTTATCAGTCGAAATGAGAGGCTTCGATATATTTCGATAAATTTATCGAAAACTGAGTTGTCGGTGAAAATGTTATTGAATAAAAACCTTAAAATTGCCCTACAATATGGGTATCAAACGAAAGGGGATGATCCCAGATTTCATTTCGACTTCGATATATTTCGATAAATTTATCGATAACTGAGTTATCGGTGAAAATGTTAGTGAACAAAAACCTTTAAATTACCTTACAATATGGGTATCAAACGAAAGGGAATGGCCCCAGGTTTCATTTGGACCTCAATATATTTCGATAAATTAATCGATAACTGAGTTATCGATGAAAATGTGGTTGCTCAAAAACCTTAAATATCCCCTACAATATGGGTATCAAAAGAAAGGGGATGACCCCAGATTTCATTTCGACTTCGATATATTTCGATAAATTGATCGATAACTGAGTTATCGGTGAAATTGTGATTGCCCAAAAACCTTAAAATTGCCCCACAATATGGGTACTAAACGAAAGGGGATGGTTCAAGGTTTCAATTGGACTTCGATATATTTCGATAAATTCACCAATAGCTGAGTTATCGGTGGAAATGTGATTGCCCAAAAACCTTAAAATTGCCCACAATATGGGTATCAAACGAAAGGGCATGGCCCCAGGTTTCATTTGGACTTCGATATTTTTCGATAAATTGATCGATAACTGAGTTATCGGTGAAAATATGATTGCCCAAAAACCTTAAAATTGCCCCACAATATGGGTACTAAACGAAAGGGGATGGTTCCAGGTTTAAATTGGACTTCGATATATTTCGATAAATTCACCGATAGCTGAGTTATCGGTGGAAATGTGTTTGCCCAAAAACCTTAAAATTGCCCACAATATGGGTATCAAACGAAAGGGCATGGCACCAGGTTTCATTTGGACTTCGATATTTTTCGATAAATTGATCTATAACTGAGTTATCGGTGAAAATATGATTGCCCAAAAACCTTAAAATTGCCCCACAATATCGGTACTAAACGAAAGGGGATGATTCCAGGTTTAAATTGGACTTCGATATATTTCGATAAATTCACCGATAGCTGAGTTATCGGTGGAAATGTGTTTGCCCAAAAACCTTAAATTTGCCCACAATATGGGTATCAAACGAAAGGGCATGGCCCCAGGTTTCATTTGGACTTCGATATTTTTCGATAAATTGATCGATAACTGAGTTATCGGTGAAAATGTGATTGCCCAAAAACCTTAAAATTACCCCACAATATGGGTACTAAACGAAAGGGGATGGTTCCAGGTTTCAATTGGACTTCGATATATTTCGATAAATTCACCGATAGCTGAGTTATCGGTGGAAATGTGTTTGCCCAAAAACCTTAAAATTGCCCACAATAAACCTTCAAATTTTCTACAACATGGGTATTAAACAAAAGCGGATGGCCACACGTTTCATTTGAACTTCGATATATTTCGATAAATTCACCGATAGCTCAGTTATCGGTGGAAATTTGATTGCCCAAAAACCTTAAAAGTGCCCACAATATGGGTATCAAACGAAAGGGAATGGCCCCAGGTTTCATTTGGACTTCGATATTTTTCGATAAATTAATCGATAACTGAGTTGTCGGTGAAAATGTGATTGCACAAAAACCTTAAAATTACCTTACAATATAAGTATCAACGAAAGGGAATGGCCCCAGGTGTCATTTGGACCTCAATATATTTCGTTAAATTAATCGATAACTGAGTTATCGGTGATAATGTTATTGAACAAAAAACTCAAAATTACCTTACAATATGGGTATCAACGAAAGGGAATGGCCCCAGGTTTCATTTGGACCTCAATATATTTCGTTAAATTAATCGATAACTGAGTTACCGGTGAAAATGTGCTTGGTCAAAAACCTTACATTTTCCCTACAATATGGGTATCAAACGAAAGGGGATGACCCCAGATTTCATTTCGACTTCGATATATTTCGATAAATTTATCGATAACTGAGTTATCGGTGAAAATGTTATTGAACAAAAACCTTAAAATTCCCTTACAATATGGGTATCAAACGAAAGGGAATGGCCCCAGGTTTCATTTGGACCTCAATATATTTCGATAAATTAATCAATAACTGAGTTATCGATGCAAATGTGGTTGCTCAAAAACCTTAAATATTCCCTACAAACGAAAGGGGATAACCCCAGATTTCATTTCGACTTCGATATATTTCGATAAATTTATCGATAACTGAGTTATCGGTGAAACTGTGATTGCCCAAAAACTTTAAAATTTCCCTACTATATGGGTAACAAACGAAAGGGAAAGACCGCAGGTTTCATTTGAACTTCGATAAATTTATCGATAACTAAGTTATCGGTGAAAATGTGATTGTCAAAAAACCTTAAAATTTCCTCACAATATGGGTATCAAAAGAAAGGTTTCATCTGGACTTTAATATATTTCGATAAATTTATCGATAACTTAGTTATCGGTGAAAAATCCTTAAAATTGCCCTACAATATGGGTATAAAACTAAAGGGGATGGCCCCAGTTTTCATTTGGACTTCAATATATTTCGATATATTTATCGATAACTGAGTTATCGGTGAAAACGAGATGGCTCAAAAGCCTTAAAATTGGCCAATATGGGTATCAAACGAAAAGGGATGGCCCCAGGTTTCATTTGGACTTCGATATATGTATTTCGATATATTTAACGATAACTGAGTTATCGGTCAAAACGTGATCGCCCAAAAACCTCAAATTATTTAATCAACCTTTTCCCATTGATGGGAATTTTGAAAATTTGAATTGGACTTGGTAAATGCTTCAGTATTCAATAATCTTAATAATAATGTAGCGATGTTTGGATGTTTGGATGTCCAGACGTTTACTTCTGTTCCTCAATAACGTGAGAATGGCAAGACGGATTTTGTTGAAATTTTGGTAGGCAGACAGCTAATAGTCTGGAAGGAGGTATAGGCTATTTTTTTTTTTTTAATGTTTGGGGGTCCGGCCATGCTAGGCGCCGATACTTTTCGATTTGTTTGTTTTTCCATATAACTCTGAGTACACTTGACCTAAACTTATGACATTTCGCATACATGTGTAGAAACTTCGAACAATATGGGTATCAAACGAAACTGGAAGGTGGCAGGTCTCATTTGGACTTCGATATATTTCGATAAATTTATCTATAACTGAGTTATCAGTCGAAATGAGATTGCCCAGAAACCTTAAATTTTCCCTACAATATGGGTATCAAACGAAAGGGGATGACCCCAGGTTTCATTTGGACTTCGATATATTTCGATTAATTTATCGATAACTGAGTTGTCGGTGAAAATGTGATTGCACAAAAACCTTAAAATTACCTTACAATATGGGTATCAACGAAAGGGAATGGCCCCAGGTTTCATTTGGACCTCAATATATTTCGATAAATTAATCGATAACTGAGTTATCGGTGAAAATGTTATTGAACAAAAACCTTAAAAATACCTTACAATATGGGTATCAACGAAAGGGAATGGCCCCAGGTTTCATTTGGACCTCAATATATTTCGATAAATTAATCGATAACTGAGTTATCGGTGAAAATGTGCTTGCTCAAAAACCTTAAATTTTCCCTACAATATGGGTATCACTTTATCCGCAGATTGAATTTGATCACCAAATTAGGTCAAATTAAATTAATTTATTTAATTTAATTAATTTGGCAAACAAATTCATTCTGCGGACAAACATTCTCGAATTATCTTCGCCAAATGCGACGCATTTGGTGCAGTGTAAATGTGAACTGAATGTAATGCTGAACTTCGACGACCGAATTTGTATCTAAAATGTTGAAAGAGTACTTCGCAGGGGCGGGCAAGGCCGCGGGTATATACTAGTATAATCTTACTTCTTACTAATATTATAAATGTGGATGTAGCGATGTTTGGATATTTGGATGTTTGGATGTCCAGACGTTTACTTCTGTTCCTCAATAACGTGAGAATGGCAAGACGGATTTTGTTGAAATTTGGTAGGCAGACAGCTAATAGTCTGGAAGGAGGTATAGGCTATTTTTTTTTTTTTAATTTTTGGGGGTCCGGCCATGCTAGGGACCGATACTTTTCGATTTGTTTGTTTTCCCATATAACTCTGAGTACACTTGTAGAAACTTCGAACAATATGGGTATCAAACGAAACTGGAAGGTGGCAGGTCTCATTTGGACTTCGATATATTTCGATAAATTTATCGATAACTGAGTTATCAGTCGAAATGAGATTGCCCAGAAACCTTAAATTTTCCCTACAATATGGGTATCAAACGAAAGGGGATGACCCCAGGTTTCATTTGGACTTCGATATATTTCGATAAATTTATCGATAACTGAGTTGTCGGTGAAAATGTGATTGCACAAAAACCTTTAAATTACCTTACAATATGGGTATCAACGAAAAGGAATGGCCCCAGGTTTCATTTGGACCTCAATATATTTCGATAAATCGATAACTGAGTTATCGATGAAAATGTGCTTGCTCAAAAACCTTAAATATCCCCTACAATATGGGTATCAAACGAAAGGGAATGGCCCCAGGTTTCATTTAGACCTCGATATACATATTTCGATAAAATAATCGATAACTGAGTTATCGGTGAAAATGTTATTGAATAAAAACCTTAAAATTGCCCTACAATATGGGTATCGAGCTAAAGGGCATGGCCCCAGGTTTCATTTGGACTTCGATATTTTTCGATAAATTGACCGATAACTGAGTTATCGGTGAAAATGTGATTGCCCAAAAACCTTGAAATTGCCCTACAATTTGGGTACTAAACGAAAGGGGATGGTTCCAGGTTTCAATTGGACTTCGATATATTCACCGATAGCTGAGCTATCGGTGGAAATGTGATTGCCCAAAAACCTTAAAATTGCCCACAATATGGGAATCAAACGAAAGGGCATGGCACCAGGTTTCATTTGGACTTCGATATATTTCGATAAATTTATCGATAACTGAGTTATCAGTCGAAATGAGATTGCCCAGAAACCTTAAATTTTCCCAACAATATGGGTATCAAACGAAAGGGGATGACCCCAGGTTTCATTTGGACTTCGATATATTTCGATAAATTTATCGATAACTGAGTTATCAGTCGAAATGAGATTGCCCAGAAACCTTAAATTTTCCCTACAATATGGGTATCAAACGAAAGGGAATGGCCCCAGGTTTCATTTAGACCTCGATATACATATTTCGATAAAATAATCGATAACTGAGTTATCGGTGAAAATGTTATTGAATAAAAACCTTAAAATTGCCCTATAATATGGGTATCGAGCTAAAGGGCATGGCCCCAGGTTTCATTTGGACTTCGATATTTTTCGATAAATTGACCGATAACTGAGTTATCGGTGAAAATGTGATTGCCCAAAAACCTTAAATTGCCCTACAATTTGGGTACTAAACGAAAGGGGATGGTTCCAGGTTTCAATTGGACTTCGATATATTCACCGATAGCTGAGCTATCGGTGGAAATGTGATTGCCCAAAAACCTTAAAATTGCCCACAATATGGGAATCAAACGAAAGGGCATGTCACCAGGTTTCATTTGGACTTCGATATATTTCGATAAATTTATCCATAACTGAGCTACCGGTGAAAATGTGATTGCCCAAAAAACCTTCAAATTTTCTACAACATGAGTATTAAACAAAAGCGGATGGCCACAACTTTCATTTGAACTTCGATAAATTAATCGAAAACTGAGTTATCGGTGAAAATGTTATTGAATAAAAAACTAAAAATTGCCCTACAATATGGGTATCAAACGAAAGGTGATGGCCCCAGTTTTCATTTGGACTTCAATATATTTCGATAAATTTTTCGATAAATGATTTACCGGTGAAAACGAGATGGCTCAAAAGCCTTAAAATTGTCCGACAATATGGGTATTAAATGAAAGAGCATGACCCCAGGTTTCATTTGTACTTCCATATATTTCGATAAATTTATCGGTAACTGAGTTATCGGTGAAAATGTCACTGCCCAAAAACTTTAAAATTGCCCTACTATATGGGTAACAAACGAAAGGGAAAGGCCGCAGGTTTCATTTGGACTTCGATAAATTTATCGATAACTAAGTTATCGGTGAAAATGTGATTGTCAAAAACCCTTAAAATTTTCTCACAATATGGGTATCAAAAGAAAGGTTTCATCTGGACTTTAATATATTTCGATAAATTTATCGATAACTGAGTTATCGGTGAAAAATTCTTAAAATTGCCTTACAATATGGGTATCAAACGAAAGGGAATGGCCCCAGGTTTCATTTGGACTTCAATATATTTCGATATATTTATCGATAACTGAGTTGTCGGTGAAAACGAGATGGCTCAAAAGCCTTAAAATTGGCCAACAATATGGGTATCAAACGAAAAGGGATGCCCCAGGTTTCATTTGGACTTCGATATATGTATTTCGATATATTTAACGATAACTGAGTTATCGGTCAAAACGTGATCGCCCAAAAACCTCAAATTATTTAATCAATCTACCTTTTCCCATTGATGGGAATTTTGAAAATTTTAAATTCCCTTAGTAAATGCTTCAGTATTCAATAATCTTACTTATATTATAAATGTGAATGTAGCGATGTTTGGATGTTTGGTTGTTTGCATGTTTGGATGTTTGGATGTCCAGACGTTTACTTCTATTCCTCAATAACGTGAGAATGGCAAGACGGATTTTTTTGAAATTTGGTAGGCAGACAGCTAATAATGGAAGGAGGTATAGGCTATTTTTTTTTTTAATTTTTGGGGGTCCGGCCATGCTAGGGACCGATACTTTTCGATTTATTTGTTTTCCCATATAACTCTGAGTACACTTGTAGAAACTTCGAATAATATGGGTATCAAACGAAACTGGAAGGTGGCAGGTCTCATTTGGACTTCGATATATTTCGATAAATTTATCGATAACTGAGTTATCAGTCGAAATGAGATTGCCCAGAAACCTTAAATTTTCCCTACAATATGGGGATGACCCCAGGTTTCATTTAGACTTCGATATATTTCGATAAATTTATCGATAACTGAGTTGTCGGTGAAAATGTGATTGCACAAAAACCTTTAAAATACCTTACAATATGGGTATCAACGAAAAGGAATGGCCCCAGGTTTCATTTGGACCTCAATATATTTCGATAAATCGATAACTGGGTCCGGCCATGCTAGGGACCGATACTTTTCGATTTGTTTGTTTTCCCATATAACTCTGAGTACACTTGTAGAAACTTCGAATAATATGGGTATCAAACGAAACTGGAAGGTGGCAGGTCTCATTTGGACTTCGATATATTTCGATAAATTTATCGATAACTGAGTTATCAGTCGAAATGAGATTGCCCAGAAACCTTAAATTTTCGCTACAATATGGGTATCAAACGAAAGGGGATGACCCCAGGTTTCATTTGGACTTCGATATATTTCGATAAATTTATCGATAACTGAGTTGTCGGTGAAAATGTGATTGCACAAAAACCTTTAAAATACCTTACAATATGGGTATCAACGAAAAGGAATGGCCCCAGGTTTCATTTGGACCTCAATATATTTCGATAAATCGATAACTGAGTTATCGATGAAAATGTGGTTGCTCAAAAACCTTAAATATCCCCAACAATATGGGTATCAAACGAAAGGGGATGACCCCAGATTTCATTTCGACTTCGAAATATTTCGATAAATTTATCGATAACTGAGTTATCGGTGAAAATGCTAGTGAACAAAAATCTTAAAATTACCTTGCAATATGGGTATCAAACGAAAGGTAATGGCCCCAGGTTTCATTTGGACCTCGATTTACATATTTCGATAAATTGACCGATAACTGAGTTATCGGTGAAAATGTGATTGCCCAAAAACTTTAAAATTGCCCTACAATTTGGGTACTAAACGAAAGGGGATGGTTCCAGGTTTCAATTGGACTTCGATATATTCACCAATAGCTGAGTTATCGGTGGAAATGTGATTGCCCAAATACCTTAAAATTGCCCACAATATGGGTATCAAACGAAAGGGCATGGCACCAGGTTTCATTTGGACTTCGATATATTTCGATAAATTTATCGATAACTGAGCTACCGGTGAAAATGTGATTGTCCAAAAAACCTTAAAATTTTCTACAACATGGGTATTAAACAAAAGCGGATGGCCACAAGTTTCATTTGAACTTCGATAAATTAATCGATAACTGAGTTATCGGTGAAAATGTTATTGAATAAAAAACTAAAAATTGCGCTACAATATGGGTATCAAACGAAAGGTGATGGCCCCAGTTTTCATTTGGACTTCAATATATTTCGATAAATTTTTCGATAAATGATTTACCGGTGAAAACGAGATGGCTCAAAAGCCTTAAAATTGTCTGACAATTTGGGTATTAAATGAAAGAGCATGACCCCAGGTTTCATTTGTACTTCCATATATTTCGATAAATTTATCGGTAACTGAGTTATCGGTGAAAATGTCACTGCCCAAAAACTTTAAAATTGCCCTACTATATAGGTAACAAACGAAAGGGAAAGGCCGCAGGTTTCATTTGGACTTCGATAAATTTATCGATAACTAAGTTATCGGTGAAAATGTGATTGTCAAAAAACCTTAAAATTTCCTCACAATATGGGTATCAAAAGAAAGGTTTCATCTGGACTTTAATATATTTCGATAAATTTATCGATAACTGAGTTATCGGTGAAAAATCCTTAAAATTGCCTTATAATATGGGTATCAAACGAAAGGGAATGGCCCCCGGTTTTCATTTGGACTTCAATATATTTCGATATATTTATCAATAACTGAGCTGTCGGTGAAAACGAGATGGCTCAAAAGCCTTAAAATTGGCCAACAATATGGGTATCAAACGAAAAGGGATGTCCCAGGTTTCATTTGGACTTCGATATATGTATTTCGGTATATTTAACGATAACTGAGTTATCGGTCAAAACGTGATCGCCCAAAAACCTCGAATTATTTAATCAATCTACCTTTTCCCATTGATGGGAATTTTGAAAAATTTAAATTCCCTTGGTAAATGCTTCAGTATTCAATAATCTTACTAATATTATAAATGTGAATGTAGCGATGTTTGGATGTTTGGTTGTTTGGATGTTTGGATGTCCAGACGTTTACTTCTATTCCTCAATAACGTGAGAATGGAAAGACGGATTTTTTTGAAATTTGGTAGGCAAACAGCTAATAATGGAAGGAGGTATAGGCTATTTTTTTTTTTTTTGGGGCTCCGGCCATGCTAGGGACGATACTTATCGATTTTTTTGTTTTTCCATATAACTCTGAGTACACTTGACCTAAACTTATGATATTTCGCATACAGGTGTAGAAACTTCGAACAATATGGGTATCAAACGAAACTGGAAGGTGGCAGGTCTCATTTGGACTTCGATATATTTCGATAAATTTATCGATAACTGAGTTATCAGTCGAAATGAGATTGCCCAGAAACCTTAAATTTTCCCTACAATATGGATATCAAACGAAAGGGGATGACCCCAGGTTTCATTTGGACTTCGATATATTTCCATAAATTTATCGATAACTGAGTTGTCGGTGAAAATGTGATTGCCCAAAAACTTTAAAATTGCCCTACTATATGGGTAACAAACGAAAGGGAAAGGCCGCAGGTTTCATTTGGACTTCGATAAATTTATCGATAACTAAGTTATCAGTGAAAATGTGATTGTCAAAAAACCTTAAAATTTCCTCACAATATGGGTATCAAAAGAAGGGTTTCATCTGGACTTTAATATATTTCGATAAATTTATGGATAACTGAGTTATCGGTGAAAAATTCTTAAAATTGCCCTACAATATGGGTATAAAACTAAATTAAAAACAATATGGGTATCAAACGAAACTGGAAGGTGGCAGGTCTCATTTGGACTTCGATATATTTCTGTTGTAATATTTCGAAGAGTTCATTTATTCATTGCAAATTCATTTATTAAAGTAATGAAATGTACATAATAACTTTAATCTATAAAAGTTAGGTATACTGTAATGGATACACAGTCAGCTGAACAAAAGAGTATGCAGGTAGCTTTACAACGACAGAGTAAAGAAAGAAAAAATTCGCAAAAGTGACGAGGCTTATTTTTCCTGTTTCTCAACTATTCGTCTAAGCTCATTATACACGTACTCTTTTACTCAACGCAGTGATGCCACTGTTATCAAGTTATTAATAAGATAATAATGATGAAATATTCATATATCAACACAACTCCTTGAATTTTCAGCATATTAGAGAATTCATTTTTGTACAATAGTTTAACCTTAATTATACATTAATTTGTTTCTTACATACTAGTTTACATTCAAATCATATTTCTCTTTTTTCTCTTCCTTTTTTTTTTTTTTTTTTTTATAATCTTTGTTTAACATTTTAACAAAGCAAATCAATTTCAGTGCACTCCTATTTTTTACAAATTTACATTTATCAAGGCTTTTTGTCAATATATATAATAACAATATCAATAATGCCATTTTCGTAATTTTCGTTGATGTAGTGGTATTGCACTTCAATGTGCTTTGAATTCTTTGTGAAATTACCGAATTTTGCAATTGCTACCGCGCCAGAGTTATCCTTATTTAAGATCAAATGACTCACTAAGTAAATTTCTTAAGAACAAAACCTCCGTTATTGCTTCAGATAAGGCTGTATATTCCGCGAAAGTTGAACATTTGGTAACTGTATTTTGTTTTCGAGTTTTCCAATAAACTACATTACCGTAAAGCCTTATTATGAATCCTGTTGTCGATTTTCTATCAATGCATAGTCCGAATCGACCATACAGTCTAAAGGTTCTTCTTTAGAACATTTTTCGGAGTAAGTTAGTTTTAAGTCTTTCGCTTTATACACATATTTTAGAATTCTCAATGCATATTTAAAGTGTGTCTCGTTATAGCAGCTTTGAAATCTACTTAGATAGTTAACGCTATAAGAAATATCTGGCCTCGTTCCAGTGCTAATGTACAATAGTTCTCCTATTAAATTTCGGAATTTTATTCTTTCATCTATTTCCCTAGCTTGTTCTAGTTTTAAATTCCGTTCCATTGCAGTATCATACAATTTAGCATTTTCCAAGTTATATTTTTCAGCCAATGATTCAATATATCTTTTCTGGCTTAATGTCATTAATTTTCTGTAATCACTATAGTGTACATCGATTCCTATATAATTACTAATTTTTCCTAAATATTTCATTACAAATCTTTTCATTAAACTCGCTTTAACTTCAACTATTTTGTTTTTGTCCTTACAGCAAATCAAAAGATCATCGACAAAGATTAAAAGATATATTGGATCTTGGCTGGTATTATTCACATACAAACAATAGTCTTAATTGCTTTTCACGAAATTCAGTTTTTCTATATATTTATTGAAACAATCATACCATGCCCTCGGACTTTCTCTGAGACCATACAAAGCTTTTTGTAATTTGTATACTTTATTTTTACCCGTTTCGTAGCCTTTCGGTTCATTAATGTACACTTCCGACTTCACAGTGCCGTTGAGAAAAGCCGTCTAAACATGCATTTTTTCAATAAACAAATTATTTACGCAACAGTAACTTAGTAGAACTTTTAAAGTTTCCATTTTCCCAACTGGCGAATAGACATTCTCCAGATACTCTTTTTGCTAGAACCCTCTGACTACCAACCTAGCCTTAAATGTGTTATCAATTTTCTTTTTGTAAATCCATTTTACATCTATAATTTTCTTATCTTTCGGTTTATCAACAATAGCCCATGTTTTATTTTTCCTCAAACTTTCCATTTCAGAGTTCATAGCCTTGTTCCACTCGCTAGATTCTCTGGAATTAATAGCTTCCTCGAACGTGCTCGGCACATTTGCGTTAACAAAATTTACATAAATATAATGCGTTATAGGATCTCCAAATCTACTTACGGGATTCCTCTCTCTACTCGAAATTCTTCTCTCTATACAGTTATCAATTTTGTTCTCATTATCTCCCAACTCATTATCAACGTCCCCTCCACTATCAGTGCCCCCGCTAATATTTTCTTGACACCCATCTCTTTCAGCCAAATCGTTAGTGGAGTCATCATTATACTTATTGGACTGATTATCCAAATTTAAGCTTATAAATTCATCATCAAAGTTATCGTTCTCACTGTCATTCGATTTTTGCAAACAGATTAATTCGGTACCCTCTTCGACTACTTCAACATGCCTGGCATTAATTATTTTGTTATTTATCAGCACCCTTTAACTATTCTCATTATAACCTACCAATATGCCTAATTTTGCTTTATCGTCCCATTTGTTTTTTCTCAACACCTCAGGTGTTTTTACAAAGACTCGACTGCCATAGATTTTTAAATGTTTAACATTAGACTTTTTGCCAAAAAATAACTCATAAGGAGTTTTATTTTCTTTAGTATTGGCTATTGAACGGGTTTTCAAGTACGCGACAGTTTTTATTATTTCTGGCCAAAATCTATGATTCATTTTAGCTTCTCGTGCTAAGTATCGACCCATATCCATTGCCGATCTATTATATCTCTCTGCGACTCCATTCAATTCATGGACATAGGGTGGACATGGTGATAATTCTATTCCATTTTTTTTTACAAACTCATAAATTTCATTATTGAGATATTCTCTACCATTATCACATCTAAGTTTCTTTATTTTCTTTCCAAATTTGTTTTGAACCAAATTGACAAAATCTACGAAGCAATCTGCTGTTTCATTTTTACTTTTAATACAATAAATTTTTGTACACTTGCTGTAGTCGTCTATGAAGGTTAAAAAGTATTTCTCACCGCGATTACCCATTGTAGTATGAGGGCCATTTAAATCTGTGTGAATTAGTTCAAGTATTTCAGCAGATTGAGTCCTATGATTTTGGAATGGCACATTTGCCATTTTGCTTTGAATACAAATCCCACATTTCATATTATTATTTTCTAATTTTTCTGGTTGACCTTCTACTAATTTATCTTTAACTAATTTATTTAAATACTGAAAGTTTACATGTCCTAACGCCCTATGCCATTTTTCCTTTTCAGTTAATCTTACTGCATTTGCGTAGATATTTTCTATATTGCACAAATGACTTTGCACTATGTATAAACCATTAACCTTATTTGCAACTGCTAACTTAATAAATTCTTTTTTATACCTTTTGCAAAATAAACATCTTTTAATTCCACCTGAATCTCGTTATAATTTTTAAACATAATTCTCCTTCTTTGTGGCTTCTAGATGTTTGCCATCTGGCAATTTCACATGGATAGGATTTTTTAAATCTATATATTTACTGAAATACTCTTCGTTATTTATAATGTGGTCCGTGCAACTACTATCCAATAGCCACTCAATCTTGTCGCTAACATACTTACATTCTTCTGTCTCATTGGCATTTACTTTTATTACGGTCGACGTCCACGATTCGTGTGAAGACTCCTGCTCAGCGATCGATGGAAGCGCTTGATGACCTTTACCTCGGTTATCGCCTCGTCGAAAAGAACTTTTGTTTTGGTCTTTAGGTGGAACACGATGCCCTTTTTGATTAAATTGCCCTCTTTTCGCCCGGCTGTTTTGCCAACCCCGCGCTTGACTATTCTGCGATCCGTACCAGCAGTCCCTCTTGTAGTGTCCAGTTTTACCACATTGGAAACACACGATTTTCGTTTTTACTGCGAACGTGCTAACACTAGCCTTCTTATCGCTGTCCTCTTTGTTCATATTCCTCTCTTTAATTTTTGACGTCACGTATTCGACACTTCTTTGCTCCTCCGGTACTAAGTCGATAAAGTCTCCAATAAAACTATAATTTGGCGGCAAGGCTTTGATAAGGTACCTCATTTTTTCTTCTTCAGTTAGCGTGGCTCCGGCTGCTTTCAACTCGTTACACGCCTTTTCAAATTCAATAAACGAGTACATCTTTTCTAGCTTCGATATTATCTCAAACGTAGGTGTGCATTCACTAATGTACTCCAGTTGCTTATCTGATAACGCGCTAATTAGAATTGTCTTTGCTTTCAAATCATTCTTCTTCCAAGTACTTGCATTATCATCGCCTCTTTCTCTTCGCGCAGGTTCGAGACATTCCTTGTATTCCAAAATATTCATCAGCCTAAATTTCCAGCTAGGAAAATTTATTCCCTCGAACACTGGGATGCTTACGTCATCGATTTTTGCTAGTCTAGCCATTTCTTGCAACTCCTGAGATCTCAAGCTGTTATCAATTTCAAATTTTAATTTCAATGTACTTTTTAATATTTTGAGAAAACTTTTTCTCAGCAGATTTTTAGTTTTTCTACTTAGGGTGGAATCTTTCCTTTTTGATTCCTCTAGAATGTCTTCAGCGAATTTATTTTCTTCAATACTCGAACTTTCTAACCTCTTATTCGACTTGGCATACATGTGCTTAAGCTCAACTTACGTCGTGCACCTTTTTTCCTTTTTAGAATTTTAACTTGCTCAGCAACCTTGCTCTGCTACCATGTTGTAATATTTCGAAGAATTCATTTATTCATTGCAAATTCATTTATTAAAGTAATGAAATGTACATAATAACTTTAATCTATAAAAGTTAGGTATACTGTAATGGATACACAGTCAGCTGAACAAAAGAGTATGCAGGTAGCTTTACAACGACAGAGTAAAGAAAGAAAAAATTCGCAAAAGTGACGAGGCTTATTTTGCCTGTTTCTCAACTATTCGTCTTAGCTCATTATACACGTACTCTTTTACTCAACGCAGTGATGCCACAGTTATCAAGTTATTAATAAATAATAATAATGAAGAAATCATCATATATCAACAATTTCGATAAATTTATCGATAACTGAGTTATCAGTCGAAATGACATTGCCCAGAAACCTTAAATTTTCCCTACAATATGGATATCAAACGAAAGGGGATGACCCCAGGTTTCATTTGGACTTCGATATATTTCGATAAATTTATCGATAACTGAGTTGTCGGTGAAAATGTCATTGCACAAAAACCTTAAAATTACCTTACAATATGGGTATCAAACGAAAGGGAATGGCCCCAGGTTTCATTTGTACTTCCATATATTTCGATAAATTTATCGGTAACTGAGTTATCGGTGAAAATGTCACTGCCCAAAAACTTTAAAATTGCCCTACTATATGGGTAATAAACGAAAGGGAAAGGCCGCAGGTTTCTTTTGGACTTCGATAAATTTATCGATAACTAAGTTATCGGTGAAAATGTGATTGTCAAAAAACCTTAACATTTCCTCACAATATGGGTATCAAAAGAAAGGTTTCATCTGGACTTTAATATATTTCGATAAATTTATCGATAACTGAGTTATCGGTGAAAAATCCTTAAAATTGCCCTACAATATGGATATAAAACTAAAGGGGATGGCCCCGGTTTTCATTTGGACTTCAATATATTTCGATATATTTATCGATAACTGAGTTATCGGTGAAAACGAGATGGCTCAAAAGCCTTAAAATTGGCCAACAATATGGGTATCAAACGAAAAGGGATGCCCCAGGTTTCATTTGGACTTCAATATATGTATTTCGATATATTTAACGGTAACTGAGTTATCGGTCAAAACGTGATCTTTAAATTATTTAATCAATCTACCTTTTCCCATTGATGGGAATTTTGAAAATTTTAAATTCCCTTGGTAAATGCTTCAGTATTCAATAATCTTACTAATATTATAAATGTGAATGTAGCGATGTTTGGATATTTGGATGTTTGGATGTCCAGACGTTTACTTCTATTCCTCAATAACGTGAGAATGGCCAGACGGATTTTTTTGAAATTTGGTAGGCAGACAGCTAATAGTCTGGAAGGAGGTATAGGCAAAAAATGCTAGGGACCGATACTTTTCGATTTGTTTGTTTTTCCATATAACTCGGAGTACACTTGACCTAAACTTATGATATTTCGCATACAGGTGTAGAAACTTCGAACAATATGGGTATCAAACCAAATTGGAAGGTGGCAGGTCTCATTTGCACTTCGATATATTTCGATAAATTTATCGATAACTGAGTTATCAGTCGAAATGAGATTGCCCAGAAACCTTAAATTTTCCCTACAATATGGGTATCAAACGAAAGGGGATGACCCCAGGTTTCATTTGGACTTCGATATATTTCGATAAATTTATCGATAACTGAGTTGTCGGTGAAAATGTGATTGCACAAAAACCTCAAAATTACCTTACAATATGGGTATCAATGAAAGGGAATGGCCCCAGGTTTCATTTGGACCTTAATATATTTCGATAAATTAATCGATAACTGAGTTATCGGTGAAAATGTTAATGAACAAAAACCTCAAAATTACCTTACAATATCGGTATCAACGAAAGGGAATGGCCCCAGGTTTCATTTGGACCTCAATATATTTCGATAAATTAATCGATAACTGAGTTATCGGTGAAAATGTGCTTGCTCAAAAACCTTAAATTTTCCCTACAATATGGGTATCAAACGAAAGGGGATGACGCCAGATTTCATTTCGACTTCGATATATTTCGATAAATTTATCGATAACTGAGTTATCGGTGAAAATGTTAGTGAAAAAAACCTTAAAATTACCTTACAATATGGGTATCAAACGAAAGGGAATGGCTCCTGGTTTCATTTGGACCTCAATATATTTCGATAAATTAATCGATAACTGAGTTATCGATGAAAATGTGGTTGCTCAAAAACCTTAAATATTCCCTACAATATGGGTATCAAACAAAAGGGGATTTCATTTCGACTTCGATATATTTCGATAAATTTATCGATAACTGAGTTATCGGTGAAAATGTGATTGCCCAAAAACTTTAAAATTGCCCTACTATATGGGTAACAAACGAAAGGGAAAGGCCGCAGGTTTCATTTGGACTTCGATAAATTTATCGATAACTGAGTTATCGGTGAAAAATCCTTAAAATTTGCCCTACAATCTTACTTCTTACTAATATTATAAATGTGAATGTAGCGATGTTTGGATATTTGGATGTTTGGATGTCCAGGCGTTTACTTCTGTTCCTCAATAACGTGATAATGGCAAGACGGATTTTGTTGAAATTTGGTAGGCAGACAGCTAATAGTCTGGAAGGAGGTATAGGCTATTTTTTTTTTTAATTTTTGGGGGTCCGGCCATGCTAGGGACCGATACTATTCGATTTGTTTGTTTTCCCATATAACTCTGAGTACACTTGACCTAAACTAATGATATTTCGCATACAGGTGTAGAAACTTCGAACAATATGGGTATCAAGCGAAACTGGAAGGTGGCAGGTCTCATTTGGACTTCGATATATTTCGATAAATTGATCTATAACTGAGTTATCAGTCGAAATGAGATTGCCCAGAAACCTTAAATTTTCCCTACAATATGGGTATCAAACGAAAGGGGATCACCCCAGGTTTCATTTGGACTTCGATATATTTCGATAAATTTATCGATAACTGAGTTGTCGGTGAAAATGTGATTGCACAAAAACCTTAAAATTACCTTAAAATATGGGTATCAACGAAAGGGAATGGCCCCAGGATTCATTTGGACCTCAATATATTTCGATAAATTAATCGATAACTGAGTTATCGGTGAAAATGTTAGTGAACAAAAATCTTAAAATTACCTTACAATATGGGTATCAAACGAAAGGGAATGGCCCAGGGTTTCATTTGGATCTAGATATACATATTTCGATAAAATAATCGATAACTGAGTTATCGGTGAAAATGTTATTGAATAAAAACCTTAAAATTGCCCTACAATATGGGTATCGAACGAAAGGGCATGGCCCCAGGTTTCATTTGGACTTCGATATTCTTCGATAAATTGATCGATAACTAAGTTATCGGTGAAAATGTTATTGCCCAAAAACCTTAAAATTGCCCTACAATATGGGTACTAAACGAAAGGGGATGGTTCCAGATTTCAATTGGACTTCGATATATTTCGATAAATTCACCGATAGCTGAGTTATCGGTGGAAATGTGATTGCCCTAAAACCTTAAAATTGCCCACAATATGGGTATCAAACGAAAGGGCAATGCACCAGGTTTCATTTGGACTTCGATATATTTCGATAAATTTATCGATAACTGAGCTACCGGTGAAAATGTGATTGCCCAAAAAACCTTCAAATTTTCTACAACATGGGTATTAAACAAAAGCGGATGGCCACAAGTTTCATTTGAACTTCGATATATTTCGATAAATTCACCGATAGCTGAGTTATCGGTGGAAATGTGATTGCCCTAAACCCTTAAAATTGCCCACAATATGGGTATCAAACGAAAGGGCATGGCACCAGGTTTCATTTGGACTTCGATATATTTCGATAAATTTATCGATAACTTAGCTACCGGTGAAAATGTGATTGCCCAAAAAACCTTCAAATTTTCTACAACATGGGTATTAAACAAAAGCGGATGGCCCCAGTTTTCATTTGGACTTCAATATATTTCGATAAATTTTTCGATAAATGATTTACCGGTGAAAACGAGATGGCTCAAAAGCCTTAAAATTGTCCGACAATATGGGTATCAAATGAAAGAGCATGACCCCAGGTTTCATTTGGACTTCCATATATTTCGATACATTTGTCGGTAACTGAGTTATCGGTGAAAATGTCATTGCCCAAAAACTTTAAAATTGCCCTACTATATGGGTAACAAACGAGAGGAAAGGCCGCAGGTTTCATTTGGACTTCGATAAATTTATCGATAACTAAGTTATCGGTGAAAATGTGATTGTCAAAAAACCTTAACATTTCCTCGCAATATGGGTATCGAAAGAAAGGTTTCATCTGGACTTTAATATATTTCGATAAATTTATCGATAACTGAGTTATCGGTGAAAAATCCTTAAAATTTCCCTACAATATGGGTATAAAACTAAAGGGGATGGCCCCAGTTTTCATTTGGACTGCAATATATTTCGATATATTTATCGATAACTGAGTTATCGGTGAAAACGAGATGGCTCAAAAGCCTTAAAATTTGCCAACAATATGGGTATCAAACGAAAAGGGATGGCCCCAGGTTTCATTTGGACTTCGATATATGTATGTATTTCGATATATTTAACGATAACTGAGTTATCGGTCAAAACGTGATCGCCCAAAAACCTCAAATTATTTAATCAATCTACCTTTTCCCATTGATGGGAATTTTGAAAATTTTAAATTCCCTTGGTAAATGCTTGAGTATTCAATAATCTTAATAATAATGTAGCGATGTTTGGATATTTGGATGTTTGGATGTCCAGACGTTTACTTCTGTTCCTCAATAACGTGAGAATGGCAAGACGGATTTTGTTGAAATTTGGTAGGCAGACAGCTAATAGTCTGGAAGGAGGTATAGGCTATTTTTTTTTTTTAAATTTTTGGGGGTCCCGCCATGCTAGGGACCGATACTTTTCGATTTGTTTGTTTTTCCATATAACTCTGAGTACACTTGACCTAAACTTATGATATTTCGCATACAGGTGTAGAAACTTCGAACAAATTGGGTATCAAACGAAACTGGAAGGTGGCAGGTCTCATTTGGACATCGATATATTTCGATAAATTTATCGATAACTGAGTTATCAGTCGAAATGAGATTGGTCAAAAACCTCAAATTATTTAATCAATCTACCTTTTCCCATTGACGGGAATTTTGAAAATTTTAAATTCCCTTGGTAAATGCTTCAGTATTCAATAATCTTAATAATAATGTAGCGATGCTTGGATATTTGGATGTTTGGATGTCCAGACGTTTACTTCTGTTCCTCAATAACGTGAGAATGGCAAGACGGATTTTGTTGAAATTTGGTAGGCAGACAGCTAATAGTCTCGAAGGAGGTATAGGCAATATTTTTTTTTTTGAATTTTTGGGATCGATACTTTTCGATTTGTTTGTTTTTCCATATAACCCTGAGTACACTTGACCTAAACTTATGATATTTCACATACAGGTGTAGAAACTTCGAACAATATGGGTATCAAACGAAATTGGAAGGTGGCAGGTCTCATTTGGTTTCGATATATTTCTATAAATTTATCGATAACTGAGTTATCAGTCGAAATGAGATTGGCCAGAAACCTTAAATTTTCCCTTCAATATGGGTATCAAACGAAAGGGGATGACCCCAGGTTTCATTTGGACTTCGATATATTTCGATAAATTTATCGATAACTGAGTTGTCGGTGAAAATGTGAGTGCACAAAAACCTTTAAATTACCTTACAATATGGGTATCAACGAAAGGGAATGGCCCCAGGTTTCAGTTAGACCTCAATATATTTCGATAAATTAATCGATAACTGAGTTATCGGTGAAAATGTTATTGAACAAAAACCTTAAAATTACCTTACGATATGGGTATCAACGAAAGGGAATGGCCCCAGGTTTCATTTGGACCTCAATATATTTCGATAAATTAATCGATAACTGAGTTATCGGTGAAAATGTGCTTGCTCAAAAACCTTAAATTTTCCCTACAATATGGGTATCACTTTTAACCAAGTTTTTTCGATACCATTTATCCGTAGATTGAATTTGATCACCAAATTAGGTCAAATTAAATTAAATTCATCTAATTTGGCCAACAAATTCATTCTGCGGGCAAACATTCTCGAATTATCTTCGCCAAATGCGCCGCATTTGGTGCAGTGTAAATGTATCATAACTTTGTGAACTTCGACGACCGAATTTTTATCTAAAATGTTGAAAGGGTACTTCGCAGGGGCGGGCAAGGCCGCGGGTATATACTAGTAATATATAAATAATAATATAATATAATTATTTTTTTTTTACATGAGCCGTCGAGGATCTTTTAATTTCGATGACTTCATTGTGGAGGACAGTCAGCCGGAAAATGGTAAGTGTACTTTCTTTTCAATTGAGGAGTTGCGTGCAAAAAGTGAGATGTGCCCTTTTTGCGTAAAACGGCTAATTAGAGAGAAGGATCTATGTTTTATGTCCCCTCCAAAAATGGCTTTGATATCTTTTGAACTGGCTTAGTAACTTGGAAAACCCGTTTTCTATATACTACAACAACAAAAAAAGTTACAAGGCTTCAAAAGTTTAAAACACGAATATCTCAAAGCATAATTTTCAGAGAAGAGCCCTTTTTGCACGAAACTCCTCAATTAAACAACTTAAAAGTTAATATAATTCACTGTAATGTTAATCTAAACATTTCCCTTTTCTACACTCTTTATCCATTAAGAAACGCAGATTTAAGGCATCCAATTGCCAGAGCAATGATTATCAGGCAACGATAACGAAGCAATATGTTGTTACCGCAAAATAACCACACCATTCGATACCGATGCAACAACAACAGCAGCATATTCCAATGGTGAAAATGTGATTGCCCAAAAAACCTTCAAATTTTCTACAACATGGGTATTAAACAAAAGCGGATGGCCCCAGTTTTCATTTGGACTTCAATATATTTCGATAAATTTTTCGATAAATGATTTACCGGTGAAAACGAGATGGCTCAAAAGCCTTAAAATTGTCCGACAATATAGGTATCAAATGAAAGAGCATGACCACAGGTTTCATTTGGACTTCCATATATTTCGATAAATTTATCGGTAACTGAGTTATCGGTGAAAATGTCATTGCCCAAAAACTTTAAAATTGCCCTACTATATGGGTAACAAACGAGAGGAAAGGCCGCAGGTTTCATTTGGACTTCGATAAATTTATCGATAACTAAGTTATCGGTGAAAATGTGATTGTCAAAAAACCTTAACATTTCCTCGCAATATGGGTATCGAAAGAAAGGTTTCATCTGGACTTTAATATATTTCGATAAATTTATCGATAACTGAGTTATCGGTGAAAAATCCTTCAAATTTCCCTACAATATGGGTATAAAACTAAAGGGGATGGCCCCAGTTTTCATTTGGACTGCAATATATTTCGATATATTTATCGATAACTGAGTTATCGGTGAAAACGAGATGGCTCAAAAGCCTTAAAATTTGCCAACAATATGGGTATCAAACGAAAAGGGATGGCCCCAGGTTTCATTTGGACTTCGATATATGTATTTCGATATATTTAACGATAACTGAGTTATCGGTCAAAACGTGATCGCCCAAAAACCTCAAATTATTTAATCAATCTACCTTTTCCCATTGATGGGAATTTTGAAAATTTTAAATTCCCTTGGTAAATGCTTCAGTATTCAATAATCTTAATAATAATGTAGCGATGTTTGGATATTTGGATGTTTGGATGTCCAGACGTTTACTTCTGTTCCTCAATAACGTGAGAATGGCAAGACGGATTTTGTTGAAATTTGGTAGGCAGACAGCTAATAGTCTGGAAGGAGGTATAGGCTATTTTTTTTTTTTTTAATTTTTGGGGGTCCGGCCATGCTAGGGACCGATACTTTTCGATTTGTTTGCTTTTCCATATAACTCTGAGTACACTTGACCTAAACTTATGATATTTCGCATACAGGTGTAGAAACTTCGAACAAATTGGGTATCAAACGAAACTGGAAGGTGGCAGGTCTCATTTGGACATCGATATATTTCGATAAATTTATCGATAACTGAGTTATCAGTCGAAATGAGATTGGCCAAAAACCTCAAATTATTTAATCAATCTACCTTTTCCCATTGACGGGAATTTTGAAAATTTTAAATTCCCTGGGTAAATGCTTCAGTATTCAATAATCTTAATAATAATGTAGCGATGCTTGGATATTTGGATGTTTGGATGTCCAGACGTTTACTTCTGTTCCTCAATAACGTGAGAATGGCAAGACGGATTTTGTTGAAATTTGGTAGGCAGACAGCTAATAGTCTCGAAGGAGGTATAGGCAATATTTTTTTTTTTTTGAATTTTTGGGATCGATACTTTTCGATTTGTTTGTTTTTCCATATAACCCTGAGTACACTTGACCTAAACTTATGATATTTCGCATGCAGGTGTAGAAACTTCGAACAATATGGGTATCAAACGAAATTGGAAGGTGGCAGGTCTCATTTGGTTTCGATATATTTCTATAAATTTATCGATAACTGAGTTATCAGTCGAAATGAGATTGGCCAGAAACCTTAAATTTTCCCTACAATATGGGTATCAAACGAAAGGGGATGACCCCAGGTTTCATTTGGACTTCGATATATTTCGATAAATTTATCGATAACTGAGTTGTCGGTGAAAATGTGAGTGCACAAAAACCTTTAAATTACCTTACAATATGGGTATCAACGAAAGGGAATGGCCCCAGGTTTCATTTGGACCTCAATATATTTCGATAAATTAATCGATAACTGAGTTATCGGTGAAAATGTGCTTGTTCAAAAACCTTAAATTTTCCCTACAATATGGGTATCACTTTTAACCAAGTTTTTTCGATACCATTTATCCGTAGATTGAATTTGATCACCAAATTAGGTCAAATTAAATTAAATTCATCTAATTTGGCAAACAAATTCATTCTGCGGGCAAACATTCTCGAAATATCTTCGCCAAATGCGCCGCATTTGGTGCAGTGTAAATGTATCATAACTTTGTGAACTTCGACGACCGAATTTTTATCTAAAATGTTGAAAGGGTACTTCGCAGGGGCGGGCAAGGCCGCGGGTATATACTAGTAATATATAAATAATAATATAATATAATTATTTTTTTTTTTACATGAGCCGTCGAGGATCTTTTAATCTCGATGACTTCATTGTGGAGGACAGTCAGCCGGAAAATGGTAAGTGTACTTTCTTTTCAATTGAGGAGTTGCGTGCAAAAAGTGAGATGTGCCCTTTTTGCGTAAAACGGCTAATTAGAAAGAAGGATCTATGTTTTATGTCCCCTCCAAAAATGGCTTTGATATCTTTTGAACTGGCTTAGTAGCTTGGAAAAACCGTTTTCTATATACTACAACAACAAAAAAGTTACAAGGCTTCAAAAGTTTAAAACACGAATATCTCAAAGCATAATTTTCAGAGAAGAGCCCTTTTTGCACGAAACTCCTCAATTAAACAACTTAAAAGTTAATATAATTCACTGTAATGTTAATCTAAACATTTCCCTTTTCTACACCCTTTATCCATTAAGAAACGCAGATTTAAGGCATCCAATTGCCAGAGTAATGATTATCAGGCAACGATAACGAAGTAATATGTTGTTACCGCAAAATAACCACACCATTCGATACCGATGCAACAACAACAGCAGCATATTCCAATGGAACAACAGCAGCAGGCCCAACAATTCGCACCGAAGCAAGGCGGTGATTATCAACACAACCAACAACCAGATCAATTAGTGCATATGCACCTACAACCACAATACTAACTAATGGCGGCGATATACCAACAGGTTATCATAACCTGGTTCTGGTTCAAAAGTTCATATTTTAGAGCTTCCTATGTTTTAATTAAATTCTTCTTATTTGTATTTTATGTTTTTTCTTTGTGTCATAAAATAAAGGATTAAAACACGTTTCTTTTGTTGTTTTTAATGAGAATTGGGTGTCTTAAAAACTAGCTAAATGGATTTTTTCCCAAGTTTTATAGCCTTTCGTAAATATGAACAATCTTGCAAATATGAACTGGCCTTGTTTTAATTAGTTCATATTATCGCGAGTGCACTGTATTTGACAAATATTGAATACCGCCACTATTGATCTGAGTATACTGTTTTCAACTTTCGTACGTTGTAAAGAAATCGACCTTTTAAAGAATAGGAACATGAATTATATACATTAAAACATATGTACTTATTACATACATACCCTTGTTCAAAGATTTTTATGGTATATTTTACTATTCCAAAGAAATTGAGTTAGCACCAAACATAGACAACCGATCTGTGGAACGTTCATCATCAGATAGTTCCGTTGTTGGAGTTTCCAATTTTGGGCCTTTTATGGTTGTAATATGATCATCATTCCGCCTCTTTACTCCATCCAGCAGATGGTGTTTAAATCGAATAAGCAAACGTACTAGCCGTACATTTTTGTTGAATTCAATTTAAATTTACCTTGGTACATATACATATTGAAAGAATGTAAATTTTTTGCTATTTCCTCTTTCGATTATTAAAAACATATGTTTTCAATGACGCGAAAGAGTAAGTAGCAGATGTGAAAAACGCGGGCAAATCTTATGCGTACCAACAGGAAATTTCTCATGCACACCAAACATACTTGGAGCTGTTCGATCAGTGGCAAATCATTTGGGTAATTGTATAGAACCTACATCAACTAGAAAAATACGTCGAAAAACTAAGGGAGAGGTACCAAAAGACGGGTTACGGTCCCAGAAAAGTTATGTAAAAAAAACGCATTTCATTGTTCGTGCGCATAAGATTTGATCGGTAATGATGTTCACGGGTTTTAACACTGGGCTAGACGAGTGACCATATAAACTGATTTTTTGATTGATGATTTTTTATTACAGCAAGCTTCGTTGCTTCAAAACCTACCACTAATCATGAATGCCATTGGGCGGTGACCCCGGGCGGCCGCCGTGGTGTAGCGGTTAAGAGTTCGGCCTTCTACACCAAGTCGTGGCGGTTCGATGCCCGGCAAAAGTAAAATCAAAAATTATTTAGAACAAGTAAGGAAGTCTAAGTTCGGGTGAAACCGAACATTACATACCCAGCTGTGCACATAAAGTGGGCGTGATCGTTCACCGATTTTTCTTATTTTCTGTGGTAGTACTCTACATAAACATAACATGCCTGGTACCTAGTTTCGTAAATCTATCTCACACCGTTCTGAAGTTGTTAGCAGTCGAATTTAAAAATTGCTTGACTCATAAGTGGGTGGTGCCACGCCCACTTTCCAAAATTTTGAAAAAATTATGTAAAGAATATGAAAGTTGATGTATGTACCAAATTATATTATTATAGCGAAATCAGTTAATTAGATATGGACTTTTCAATATTTCCACCTCCTTTCAATATAACTTTTATGAAAAAGTAGGCGTGGTCGCGAAGCGATTTCGTTTATTTTCTATAGCTGAATTTACCACAACAATAGTATGTCCTCTACGAAATTTCGTTATACTAGCATAAACTGTTCTGAAGTTATTAAGAGTCAAAGTTTTAAAATTTCTTCAAATATACGTGGGCGGTACCACGCCCCCTTTTCAAAAATTTTTATAAAATCGGCCTTAGAACATCTCAATCAATACATATTGCAAATTTTATCATTGTAGCTGCTTCTAATATTGAATTAACCCATTTATGGTCCGATTTTACCCATTTTCAATAGCAATCTATTCTGAACCCAAATAAGTACGCATGCCAAATTTGGTGAAGATATCTCATTATTTGCTCAAGTTATCGTGTTAACGGACAGACGGACGGACGGACGGACGGACGGACGGACAGACGGACGGACATGGCTCAATCAAATTTTTTTTCGATCCTGATCATATTGATATATGGAAGTATATATCTATCTCGATTCCTTTATACCTGTACAACCAACCGTTATCCTAACAAAGTTATAATACCCTGTGTACAAGTACAGCTGGGTATAAAAACAATTTTTCTAAACGGGGTCGCCCCTCGGCAGTAGTTTTACAAACTCTCCGGGTGTATTTCTGCCATGAGAAGCTTCTCAGCAAAAAATTCATTTGCTTTGCAAGTGCCGTTCGGAGTCGGCAAAAAACTGTAGGTCCCGCCAACTTGTAGGAAAACTCAAAAGCAACACACCACAAGTTGGAAAGAGAAGCTCGGCTAAAAATCTCGTTAGAGGTTATGATAACCTGTTGGTATATCGCCGCCATTAGTTAGCGAATTCATACAGGTGAGTTCGAGCGAATTCATATTTACTCACACGCACACACTCCTTATAGCTGAAAATGTCAGACAAAGCAACAACATAAGCAATTTGACAGCTACGATTGGATTTTCAAGGAAGAAGAAGAAACCATATGATGGGAGGTTGCCACCTGTAATGAATTCGCCTTGGGCGGTGACAACAAATCAAAACCTTATTGTCAATAACTTAGAAGCGCACGATCAAAATGTAAGTATTAAAATAATAAAATTATGGAAGCAATTTGTAATTAGAGTTCTTTTAATAGTCAGTCCAAAAATCGGAAATGTTGGCCCAGAATGCACTCCTTCGTGACTGCAAAGTAGCTATTAAGCACGTGGAGCGATCGGTGTGTCTTATAACTGGGGAGATAAGGGATAGTGCGCTGGACGAAACCGCAAGTATGCTACCTCTAGAATCTATCGAATCGGTAATGGAGGTCGAAAATAGTTTATGCAGTCCCGAATTTAAACAAGCGATGGTAAGAAAAATTTGGATTCTAAACGTTCTTTACAGAAAATTAAGTATTACTACTTTTTCTTATTTTGCAGACTACATATATGCTCAAGCTGAAAGGGGCGTCGAAAGACGTGGACAGCGGACTCCTTCTTGATGTCCTTCAATTGGGATGGGAGAGGGCAAAAAAGAGCGCTTGGAAGTTTGACCCTGGTTGATCCAGTGTTACGAGGTACTTTAAATGTACATAAATGACTAGTAAATAAATGTTTAAAACATCTTATCTTCTAGGAGTGTTTGAGCAAGGTTCCTTCTACTTCGAAAAGGAAATGCGGGATGCAGTATACAAAAGTCACCGCCGCATCATACAACAAAAATATATTTAAAAAAAAAATGGCAACGTAAATTAACTACACGAGTACTTGGTACTCATGCCTTTTTTATTTTTTTCGACACTGAATTCGGTAGTTAATTTTTGAACGGACTTGTCCAATTAATTTATACTCCAGGAAAATTAGACAAAAAATTTAGTCAACTTTGCATTTCATATAGGCAGCGATTTTTTTTTTTGCATTCGATAGAGGGCACAACCGTGACCTTAAAACCGAGTTTTCGGGACTAGGGGGCGTGTCCCGCGGCCGCTATAGCGAAAATAAGCGGATTTTCGATTTTTGAATATATCAACTAAACCGGAAGAAATAATAAAATTGTATTAATGCATTTACTTAGGTAATAAAGCCGTCTACAACTCACCAATACAAAGCTCTTTTGCCACTTTTATATTTGCAAATTTATGAGCAAAAATAACCTAAAAATTTTGCGATGTATTTCTTCAAAATGCAATAACTTTTTTTTATTGATATTTGGAAAAAAAATGTTTAGTAGTTTTTTGAAGTGCTATTTCTTATAAACATTTTGGCATATATATATTGATGGGTGTCTGTTATATTGCAGGGTGATTTAGAAGTTCAAAGTGGTACAGCAAAAAAAAAATTTTTTTTCTAGTGTTTATGTAGTATTTGGGATTTTATTTTGTTGTTGTTATTTGCACTCCTGCATTCAGTAGCAATGCTGAGACTGATTATTACCCCAGAAATACTGCTAGTGGACCATTTTAAGCCGACTCATTTCCACACTACCTTGAGGTAGAGTCGTCAGCGCGTTTTTTTTTTACGTGGTGTCCCCTGTAGGCCTAATCCACGAATTGTTATTTGACTTAAAGGTGTGCACCTAGGTTGCTGCACCATTAATCAAAAATACATGTACATAAACTTCAGTTGAGCTTAGCCTTTTTAGACGGTACAGTTGGGATATCAGTTTCTAGTGGTATTTGTTCAAAATTATCAGTAAAAATTTCATCATTTGGTGGTGATTCACTAGTATCTTGTGATAGCGGCAAAGGCATATTATCGTTTATTTCTTCATCACTTAACAATCGCATGATATCTGCAATATTTTCGCATGTTTCTCCGCTGCAATGTTGGCAAGCTGAAGAGCATTTTAAACCTGCTTTGCGGCATCCACATGCCTTCCCACACTTTACTTTGCACCTGCAAAATATTAATTTTAATAACTCTGGAGGGGCAGCAGGCTTGGTACACATTATCGGCATAAATGTTCGTGCCGTCTTCTTCCAGCCCCACGATTTAGGGTTTTTGAAATGTCCAAGCCAACTTCGAATTTGGTGATAAACTCTCATGGAATGCTGATGAATTGCATCTCTTGTTGGAGGAAGCGAGGATAAATTAAATTTGGTTTTTACAACCGATTTTGTGAATAATTTGTAACGCAGTGTTTAGGTTAGACCACTGAAATTTCTTGAGGAGTTAAATAAGATTAATCCCATCATCTCCAAAAAACTGGAGATAAAGAAAAAGGGGGCGTGGCACCTCCCATACGAAGGAAACATTTCATAGCCCATCTGCAAGTATTTATGTTAGACCACTGAAATTTGGTGAGGGTTTATATGTGATCGATCCCTAATACCTCCCAAAAAACTCGAGTTAACGATAAAGGGGGCGTGGCACCTCCCATACGAATAAAATACTTCATAGTCCATATCTCTAGAAGTATTTAGGTTAGACCACTGAAATTTTGTGAGGAGTTATATAAGATCAATCCCGGACACCTCCAAAAAAAACTGGGGATAAGGAAAAAGGGGGCGTGGTTTCTCCTATATGAAGGAAACATTTCATACTCCATATCTGTGCAAGTATTTATGTTAGACCACTGAAATTTGGTGAGGGTTTATATGTGATCGATCCCTAATACCTCCCAAAAAACTCGAGTTAACGATAAAGGGGGCGTGGCACCTCCCATACGAATAAAATACTTCATAGTCCATATCTCTAGAAGTATTTAGGTTAGACCACTGAAATTTTGTGAGGAGTTATATAAGATCAATCCCGGACACATCCAAAAAAAACTGGGGATAAGGAAAAAGGGGGCGTGGTTTCTCCTATATGAAGGAGATAGGGATATGGTTTAAAATAGATATAGGGATCGGGTTAGTGAAACAGACAGGGAAATAAATTTGTGGCAGGACAACGTCTGCCGGGTCAGCTAGTTAACACATACAATTATGCGGAAATCTGTTAATAAGTCAAATCTTCTTGTTAGGAACCCTGAGATCGTCTTATTAACACATACAATTATGCGGAAATATGTTTTCCCTTTGAAAACATTAATAAGTCAAATCTTCTTGTTAGGAACCCTAAGATCGTCTTATTAACACATACAATTATGCGGAAATCTGTTAATAAGTCAAATCTTCTTGTTAGGAACCGTAAGATCGTCTTATTAACACATACAATTATGCGGAAATATGTTTTCCCTTTGAAAACATTAATAAGTCATATCTTCTTGTTAGGAACCCTAAGATCGTCTTATTAACACATACAATTATGCGGAAATATGTTTTCCCTTTGAAAACATTAATAAGTCAAATCTACTTGTTAGGAACCCTAAGATCGTCTTATTAACACATACAATTATGCGGAAATCTGTTAATAAGTCAAATCTTCTTGTTAGGAACCGTAAGATCGTCTTATTAACACATACAATTATGCGGAAATATGTTTTCCCTTTGAAAACATTAATAAGTCAAATCTTCTTGTTAGGAACCCTAAGATCGTCTTATTAATACTAAGAAACAGCTATGACGCGTATTCATGCATATGTGTGTAACTTTGTATTGAAGCGTAATAAAGACGCCATTCAAACAGAAATCAGTACGTTTTTTGCAAGATTTCTCTTTGTAAAGATTAATAAGATTTTCTCTTCAAAAATAAAAAGAACTTCTTCTTGAAGAAAATCTATCTAATATCTTTAAACGAGTTAATCTTGTATATTTGTATATTTGTATGTTCGGACTATCTCGAGAACCGCTTGACCGATTGGGATGAAATTTGGCACAAAGATAGTATGATGGATTCTAAGACTACCCACTTTAGGGTTGCCACTTGGGGCGGTTTACAGGGTTGCCACCTATCCCATTTTTTTTTAATTATGGAGCAAGATATGCCAATATGGGTATCATATGAAAGGTATTTTCGGCGAGATACCAACTAAAATATTTTCAAGTAGAGTTGCCACCTAGGGTTGCCACCTTACCACAATATATTTGTATATCTGGTACTATCTCGAGAATCGCTTGACCGAATTGGCTGAAATTTGGCATGGTGATAGTAAGATCGATTTTAAGTCTACCCACTTTAGGGTTGCCACTTGGGCGGTTTACAGGGTTGCCACCTATCCCTTTTTTTTTAATTATGGAGCAATATATGGCAATATGGGTATCATATGAAAGGTATTTTCGGCGAGATACCAACTAAAATATTTTCAAGTAGGGTTGCCACCTAGGGTTGCCACCTTACCACAATATATTTGTATATCCGTTACTATCTTGAGAATCGCTTGACCGAATTGGCTGAAATTTGGAATGGTGATAGTATGATCGATTTTAAGACTATGCACTTTAGGGTTGCCACTTGAGGCGGTTTACAGGGTTGCCACCTATCCCATTTTTTTTAAATTATGGAGCAAGATATGCCAATATGGGTATCATATGAAAGGTACTTTCGGCGAGATACCAACTTAAGGACTTTCAAGTAGGGTTGCGACCTAGGGTTGCCACCTTACCGCAGTACTATCTCGAGAACCGGTTGACCGATTTGGATGAAATTTGGTATGGTGACAGTATGAAGGATTCCAAGGCTATCTACTTTAGGGTTGACATTTCGAGTAGTTTACAGGGTTGCCACCTATCCCATTTTTTTAATTATGGAGCAAGATATGACAATATGGGTATCATATGATAGGTATTTTCGGCGACATATCAACTAAAATACTTCCAAGTAGGTTTGTCACCTAGGGTTGCCCGCACTATATTTCTATATCCGGTACTATCTGGAGAGCCGCTTGACCGATTTGGATGAAATTTGGCACAGTGAGAGCATGCCTGATTCTAAGACTATCCACTTAGGTGTTGCCACTTGGAGGGCTTTTAAGGGTGGCAAACTATCTCATTTTTTTTTCTTAATATTGAGTAAAATATGCGAATATCAGTATCAAATTAGAGGTATTTCCGGCGACATATCAACTAAAATATTTCTAAGTATAGTTGCCATCTAGGGTTGTCACCTTATCGCAGTATATTTGTATTACAGGGTTGCCACCTATTTAATTTTTTTATTTATGGAGCTAGATATGCCAATATGGGTATCAAACGAAAGGTATTTTTGCTGACATACCAACTAAAATATTTTCAAGTAGGGTTGTCCGCAAAAAGTCCATTACGGCTACGAAAATTACAAAATTTTAATAATTTGCCCACATATAAAGGACAGTGTAACACGTCCTCACAAGTTTGGTAAGTATAGTTAGCACTAAATTGATAGCACCGAGCAAGCTCGGTCACCCAGGTACTAGAGATATCATATGACTTTTGTTCTATTTTATTAGGCAGTGTTGGCTCTGTGTAGACAAATTTTTTTTTTTGCTTTACCACTTTGAACTTCTAAATCACCCTGAACTATAACAGACAACCATCAATATATATATGCCAAAATGTTTATAAGAAATAGCACTTCAAAAAACTACTAAACATTTTTTTTCCAAATATCAATAAAAAAAAGTTATTGCATTTTGAAGAAATGCATCCCAAAATTTTTAGGTTATTTTTGCTCATGACTTTGTAAATATAAAAGTGGCAAAAAAGGTTTGTATTGGTGAGTTGTAGACGGCTTTATTACCTAAATAAATGCATTAACACAATTTAATTATTTCTTCTGGTTTAGGAGATATATTCAAAAATCCAAAATCCGCCTATTTTCACTATAGCGACCGCGGGACACGCCCCCCAGTCCCGAAAACTCGGTTTTAAGGTCACGGTTATGCCCTCTATCAAATGCAAAAAAAAAATTGCTGCCTATATGAAATGCAAAGTTAATGTCTAACCTGTCGGAATCTGCAACGATTTCTATCTTTAAGAGCTTTATCCATAATTATTAAATGTAGTCATTAAAACATAAATGAAATATTTTGAATTTAATTTAATTATAACAATGTGATTTTATTGATTTCAATCAATTATAATAATTTTATCGATTTAAACATTTTTAATCAGTTGATCATTTGGATAATTATTAGGGCTGTTCTCTCTAAATTTTTTTCATAAAAAACACAAGCTTTATTGTCAAAAGTTTCCTAGACTATTGTCAAAAATTTTTTCATGCAACAACAAAATACGTGTGTTTTTTGTTCTTGTTAATGTTGCTTGGAAAAAATGTGTACAATACTGTGCTAATTTCTTCTGTTGTAAATTATGAAAATAATTCATTATATTTAATTTTTTTTATCAATTTTTTTTTTAATCATAGTTATGTAGTTACTCAGAAAACAAACAACCATTTATGTACGTATATATATTGGTTTTGTGTTGTTTTTGATCAGACCTGCATTGTAATTTTTCAATTTGTTGAGAATTACACACATATATATGCTATTTCAAAAACTGAAAAGAAAAATGTGCAAGTAGTTTTAAGTTGTTAATTGAAAAAATATAAATAAATATTTCTATCATTGTGGTCAGCGCTGGTACAAACATTAGCGTATCATTTTTGACAATAAATGATAATGTTCAGTCGTGACAATATTATGGGCCATTGTGTATAACATCATCAGGTGTTAAACTCACTTTGAAAATTTGACGTCTATTCAGAAGATTCCACACTTGTACTGATACAGAATGTTATGGGCAGCAATGATCAAATAAATCGTGTGGGAGTGAGTAGTACAGCGCGATGGGCGTTTTTACTGTGTTAGAGTGAGAAAAAAACTCACACGTACACAGTTGTTTAGTCAGCATTGCGCAAACCTCCATAAGCGTTTGATCAAAAGTTTGTATGGAGTGCTGACAATTGGACAGCCAGTAATGAGTATCACATGTTGTGTCAAATGACCGTCATTGTTCTTGTAGGGATATTGTAACAAGTAGATTTTACCACAGTATTTTTTCCAACAAGTAGATTTTCTAACAATTAGATTTTACGAGTGTAATGGGGTGTGGCTGCTGTGCGACCTTACCCAATCCCGACTCTTGCGTCCTCGTTCGTACACTCTGGGAAACGTGAGCTATCTAGGCTCGCGGCAGAAAGAGAGGGAGCCCCGGTGGGGCCACTCTGATTTAAGGGCTCACCGAGGTCTTTTGGGCAGCGTCTGTTCACCATGAGGTGCGGCTGCAAGCGGGCATCTGTCTTGAAGCAAGCGGCTCGCTATATAAATGTGTAAATATGTTCCAAAAACCCCAAAACGGGTTGTGCGCTGGGCTTGGGACCCGCCAAGTAAAAAACTTAATTCCAATGAAAACTAATGTACCAAAGCCTTTAATGTTGATGACCCGGCAAAACGAATAAGGAATAATGATTTGGAAATTAGGGCATGTACCGGGAATGTCCGGACCTTTTCAAGGGACGGTACCGCTGCCCGATTGGTTGATGTCCTCGTAGGCGCAAAGGCCGACATCACCGCCCTGCAGGAAATGCGATGGACGGGGCAAGAAAAGACGACCATCGGTCCTTGTGACGTATACTATAGTGGCCAGGCACGCGGCAAAGCGCGTGGTGTAGGATTCGTGGTGGGGAAGAGACTTCGCCGCTAAGTATTAGCGTTGACTCCTGTGGACGAGCGTCTCGCCGCGATTCGCATCAAGGCGAGGTTTTTCAACATAACATTTATCTGCGCCTATGCGCCGACTGAGAAGACGGACGACGCAGAGAAGGACTCCTTCTACGATAAATTTGAACAGACTTATGATCGCTGCCCCCAGCATGATATCAAAATCGTGCTCGGCGACTTTAATACCAAGGTGGGCAAGGAAGGAGTCTTTGGTCGTACAGTTGGAAAATTCGGTCTCCACGATATAACATCCCCCAACGGCACTAGGTTGATTGACTTCGCCGCTGCTCGCAATATGGTCATCAGTAGTACCAGGTTCCAGCATAAGCGAATACACCAAGCCACATGGCTGTCCCCTGATCAAAGAACTAGAAACCAGATTGATCATGGCATGATCGACGGCAGACACAGCTCCACCGTTCTGGACGTGCGTACCCTACGTGGTCCCAATATTTGGTGGTGATTCACTAGTATCTTGTGATAGCGGCAAAGGCATATTATCGTTTATTTTTTCATCACTTAACAATCGCATGATATCTGCAATATTTTCGCATGTTTCTCCGCTGCAATGTTGGCAAGCTGAAGAGCATTTTAAACCAGCTTTGCGGCATCCACATGCCTTCCCACACTTTGTTTTGCACCTGCAAAATATTAATTTTAATAACTCTGGAGGGGCAGCAGGCTTGGTACACATTATCGGCATAAATGTTCGTGCCGTCTTTTTCCAGCCCCACGATTTAGGGTTTTTGAAATGTCCAAGCCAACTTTGAATTTGGTGATAAACTGATACAGAATGTCATTGTGTATAACATAAAGTGTGAAATGTAGCTTTGACAGAAATGGCAAAACACACTTCAACGTCAATCAAAACAAACATCCACGTTAAAAATCTGGGTTGCTATTGTGGTTTCTGCAAACCAGGGTTTTGTGCATGCAGGACCGCAAAACAATGAGACAGGGTTCTTGTTTGCATAAAAGTGTTGCTGTGTTGCACAACTTTTCATTCCTATTTGTAAGGAAATTTTTAAGCGAATCTTTCAGCTTACACTTTTATTAGATATATTTTGCAAAAAAATACAAAACTTAAAACGATTAAATTTTATTTATTTTACTGGAAAAATTTTAATGTTCGAAATAAGAAACCTTAATTTATTAAGCCAGGTACCAACATCAAAGCTGTGGAATTTCGCCAGCATAATGCAATTGGCCTGTCGTGAAATGTTGTTAGCAGTTTTCATTGTTTTGTTGCCTGTTGCAGTACGTTTTTAAATCTTTACAAATTCTAAGAAGTAGCAAACAATTTCTATATAAATTACAACTCTAAGGCTGGTTTTCATTAGGTCAAAAGGTGTCAAATTTCATCGACTTTATCGAGATTCGGTTGCTTATTTGGTAACTGTCTACTTTAGCTGTCAACGGTTGAAAATACGGAGTTTGGCCTCAGGATCACGAATCCGGAAGCGCTTTTTTTTAATATTTTGCTTCTCTGAGAAGATATTTGCAATCCAACTTTCAAGTTTTCATGTTGTTGTTGTATTTACATTAGACTGCACCTAAAAACGCCCAAAAAAGTGCGTGCCGCGGTACGGTTCAGGCAACACCCTGGACTTGGGATGGCGTAGCCTAGGTTATTTTTCAATATGTTCTGCACATAAATACCATGGATTCCGTCCCAATTTTGGTATCGAACCCGGGTCAATTTTCGATATTTTGACCATAACTATTCACTGAAACCAAACATTAAAAAATCGATACCGGATTCGTGATCCTGAGGCTAAACCCCGTCTTTCGAGCCCGTTTAATTTAGCTAATTTATTAGCATTTGACAGCTAAAGTAGACAATTACCGCTTATTTCGATAAAGTAATTAGAAATTATAAAAATTTGACCCAATGAAATCCAGACTTAAGAAGTTTTCAACCATTATTTTTCATCTTATTTTATAAATTTAGAGAACTATTACCCCTTTATTTACTACTAATTTTTTTACGCAATCGAATGCAACACGGCGCTAAATGATACTATTTTCCGAAAAAGCAACTCTGATCATCAGGTGTTAAACTCACTTTGAAAATTTGACGTCTATGCAGAAGATTCCACACTTGTACTGATACAGAATGTTATGGGCAGCAATGATCAAATAAATCGTGTGGGAGTGAGTAGTACAGCGCGATGGGCGTTTTTACTGTGTTAGAGGGAGAAAAAAACTCACACGTACACAGTTGTTTAGTCAGTAGATTTTACCACAGTATTTTTTCCAACAAGTAGATTTTCTAACAATTAGATTTTACGAGTGTAATGGGGTGTGGCTGCTGTGCGACCTTGCCTAATCCCGACTCTTGCGTCCTCGTTCGTACACTCTGGGCAACGTGAGCTATCTAGGCTCGCGGCAGAAAGAGAGGGAGCCACGGTGGGACCACTCTGATTTAAGGGCTCACCGAGGTCTTTTGCGCAGCGTCTGTTCACCATGAGGTGCTGCTGCAAGCGGGCGTCTGTCTTGAAGCAAGCGGCTCGCTATATAAATGTGTAAATATTTTCCAAAAACCCAAAAATGGGTTGTGCGCTGGGCTTGGGACCCGCCACGTAAAAAACTTAATTCCAATGAAAACTAATGTACCAAAGCCTTGGATGAGAACCCCCTTTAATGTTGACGACCCGGCAAAAGGAATAAGGAATAATGATTTGGATATTAGGGCATGTACCGGGAATGTCCGGACCCTTTCAAGGGACGGTACCGCTGCCCGACTGGTTGATGTCCTCGTAGGCGCAAAGGCCGACATCACCGCCCTGCAGGAAATGCGACCATCGTTCCTTGTGACGTATACTATAGTGGCCAGGCACGCGGCAAAGCGCGTGGTGTAGGATTCGTGGTGGAGAAGAGACTTCGCCGCCAAGTATTAGCGTTCACTCCTGTGGACGAGCGTCTCGCCGCGATTCGCATCAAGGCGAGGTTTTTCAACATAACATTTATCTGCGCCTATGCGCCGACTGAGGAGACGGACAACGCAGAGAAGGACTCCTTCTACGATAAACTTGAACAGACTTATGATCGCTGCCCCCCGCATGATATCAAAATCGTGCTCGGCGACTTTAATGCCAAGGTGGGCAAGGAAGGAGTCTTTGGTCCTACAGTTGGAAAATTCGGTCTCCACGATATAACATCCCCCAACGGCACTAGGTTGATTGACTTCGCCGCTGCTCGCAATATGGTCATCAGTAGTACCAGGTTCCAGCATAAGCGAATAAACCAAGCCACATGGCTGTCCCCTGATCAAAGAACTAGAAACCAGATTGATCATGTCATGTCTCCACTCGACTCTCACACCTGCTATCAGAGGGCAATCCTCGACCTAACGATGTAACCGAGCAATGGAAGCATATCTCTCACTCATTGCGTACCGCCGCTGAGGCCACTATATGGTTTCAGCGAGCCCGCAAGAACAACTGGTACGATGAGGAATGTAGCACTGCAACGGACAAAAAGGACGCTGCATACAGGGAGACGTTGCGAACGGGCGCAACCCGCAGTGTGTGGCAACGCTATAGTGAGGCGAGGAAGGAAGAGAGGCGCCTTTTCAGAAAAAAAGAAACGTGAAGCCGAAAGGCGTGAGTGTGAGGAGCTTGAGATGCTGGCTGACAGGAATGATGCCCGAAAATTCTATGAAAAGAACCGGCGGATGACGGAAGGTTTAAAGACCGGGGCAAGTTCCTGAAAGGACAATAACGGCGACCTCTAACCGACGTACAGAATGTACTTAAATTATGGAGGGAGCACTTCTCCTCACTGCTAAATTGCGAGGGAGACGTCGAGCCCGATACCCCAATCCCTGACGATGGAAAAGTCGTCCCACCACCTGACTATGATGAAGTGAGGATAGCTATATCCCGGCTCAAAAACAACAAATCGCCTGGGAAAGACGGACTACCCGCCGAGCTGTTCAAACACGGAGGCGAAGAGCTGGTAAAAAGCATGCATCAGCTCTTATGCAGAATATGGTCAGATGAGTGCATGCCCCCAGATTGGAATTTAAGTGTGCTCTGCCCAATCCACAAGAAAGGCGATCCCGCTAACCCCACCAACTACCGCGGAATCAATCTTCTTAATATCGCATATAAGGTTCTTTCTAGCGTATTGTGTGAGAGACTGAAGCCCATCGTAGACAAACTGATTGGACCTTATCAGTGTGGCTTTAGACCTGGTAAGTCTACCATCGACCAGGTTTTCACGATACGCCAAATCCTGGAGAAGACCCATGATAAAAGAATCGACACTCACCATCTCTTTGTCGATTTTAAAGCCGCTTTTGACAGCGCAAAAAGGAGTTGCCTGTATGCTGCCATGTCTGAATTTAACTTCCCTGCAAAGCTTATACGGCTTTGCCAAATGACGTTGAGCAAAACCAACAGCTCCGCCAGCATCGGGAAGGACCTCTCTGAGCCATTTGAAACCAAACGAGGTTTCAGACAGGGCGACTACCTTTCGTGCGATTTCTATAACCTGATGCTGGAGAAGATAATTCGAGCTAAACCGCAATGGCACAATCTTTTACAAGAGCGTGCAAT
Source organism: Campiglossa producta (assembly GCA_964058755.1). NCBI lineage: Eukaryota > Metazoa > Arthropoda > Insecta > Diptera > Tephritidae > Campiglossa > Campiglossa producta. The sequence goes on along the minus strand of CAXKVI010000003.1, from coordinate 86,567,924 downwards.
TGCTGGCGTATGCCGATGATATTGATATCATTGGCCTTAACAGCCGCGCCGTAAGCGCTGCTTTCTCTGGGTTGGATAAGCAAAAAAGTGGGTCTTGCGGTGAACGAGGACAAGACGGAGTATCTGCTGTCATCAAAGAAAGAATCGGCGCACCTGCGCCTTGGCAGCCAAGTCACCGTTGCCAACAAGTGTTACTTTGGACTAAGTAGGCAATTGAGAAGTAAAACCCTCTCTCGACAAACAAAGATCACGCTCTATAAGTCTCTCATCATACCAGTCCTGATCTACGGCTCGGAATCATGGACAGTGTCAAGAGAAGATGAGATGGCCCTTGGAGTATTTGAGAGAAAAGTTCTCCGGAAGATTTATGGTCTTCCCGTGATGAAAACGGCGAGTATCGAAGGAAATTTAACGATGAGCTGTACGAGCTTTACGCAGACCTGACCATAGTTCAGCGGATTAAAGCCCAAAGGCTCCGCTGGCTTGGTCATGTTATGCGAATGGACAAAGAAGCACCAGCACAGAAAGTTGTCCTATCGACACCAGAATTCGGCAGCAGAGGAAGGGGAGACCTCGACTGAGATGGAAACAACAGGTGGAGGATGACTTAAACTCCCTTGGGGTTTCCAATTGGCGTCAGTTATCGCTAAAAAGGAATGACTGGCGTGCTTTGATACGAAACGGCCAAAATCGCCTAGGCGGTTAAGCGTCATTATGACGCAAGCCAAGATTAGATTTTACGACAGTGCGCATCACTCTAACCAAGCATCAATTAATGTAATAGGATCCGGTATATATATTGTTTAAAACCCTAAAAAACACACCCTTAAGCATGGTTCTGCTCGGTGGGCATGCAAACAGTGCCATTGCGTATACGTAACAAAAGTTACTCATATGCAAGCAAAACCAATATAAGGATACTAAAAACTTTAAACAGTTTTCGGGTCCATCAAACGTGCTTGGATCGCAGCCAAACTTCGCGTGTCCGCTTTTTAGACCGAAAAGAACAACAACAAGGCCGGCACTCTTTAAAAAGTATATTTATAAAAATAAGGACACCTCTAATGTGCAGTTGATCCCAGAATTAATTGACTACCTGTTTTTTTAAACCTATTTGACGGTTGAACGCCGCGTGTTCACAGACAGCCCCTCAACAACATCCACACCAAAACGGTGAACACCGTCAGCTCCAGTCCGGTAAATACCGTCCTGCAACAAGAAGCCCCACCAGTTGCTGCAGAGGAACCCGATCTCCCGGGAGAGCAGAGACAATCTAGCTCAACTCCGATTTGAAAGCGGATCTTCTCACGACACGACCCACTTATTCACCTGCTCCTGAGAGCACGCTCTTCTAAAACCAATCTATCTTTGGTCCACCCCTATTGAAACTGCCCCCGTTTCCTTGAACCCCCTTTAGAAGAGCTTGAAATATAGACCTGGCCCAGCGGATATAAAATTATCGAGCACCCTGCCTACGCAATAATTTACCAATCAAAGCCAACGAAGTACATAGCGCTCCCAAAAAAGAGGCGGAAACGGACGCCATCAAAAAGGCTTAAATGCCTAGGCCGATTCAAGGCAATTTGTCACTTGGACGTTTCTCCTCTATTTTATGTGAACATTTTTTGTTTACATTTTTATGTTGAAAGTTTTGTGCGCGAATTTAAATGAAACTCGTTGTGTTTGTGAAATAAATAAATTCAATGGACATTCAAACAAGTTTTTGGTTCATTGTCGTGTGTGTCTTGTGAAAAAAACAGTGCAGAAAAATAAAGCAATTAAAGGTAAACAAAAACATGTCAAACGGCGCTCCTTGTGCGCATGCGTGTAGTCTTTGTCCAAAATGTATTCATCAAAGTGTGCTTGACAGTTAAATATTTTCTCTTGTAAGGGGCTATAATGTCAAACGAATGTAAACAAATGAATTAATCCTTTATGGTGCACCACATGTAAATTGGGTATCATTTTCTCTTCTTTAATATTAGCAATAATTTACTCTTATACTATCCGCGATTTTTGTAAAAAATGTTCGGTTACAGTTTCCTTACCTTAGCTTACAAAACAGTTGAATTCCAACCGTTCTTCACTGGCACCGAAGATTTTTTCACTACCAAAAAAATACTTCTAAATTTGCTACCGAATATTCTTTCGTATTGCTTATTTGAATTAAAGGTAAAATATAAATATTGAAAATTTAAAACAAAAGTTAATTAACAAATTTTTTCCTAAAAGTTTATAAACGGAAAAAATTTGTTTCAAGTGGGTTAAAATATTTTTCTGTTTGACATTATACCCTGGTTCAACGTCAAATTCAAGCACACTTTGTTGAATACGTTTTGTCTTTGTCTCATTCCTTCGTAGACAAAAAATAATGGCCAAAAATATAAAAAATTTAAGTAAAAATACGTAGTGTCATATAGCTATACGATTGTTTATCTAATCGAGTGTAACACGAAACGGTATTTGAAAAATCGCCTGTACCCTCAAATTTTTTTTATCGTTAAAACCCGTTTTTTCATGTTTGTCGGCACATAAAAATTCCTAGAGGGGCGATTTTAATTTTTCCAACGGTTTTGTAAAGTTAAATAATGGTATTCTTAATATATAAACAGCAGTTTGTTTTTTATAAGGTATAAGAAGAAATTTTTGCACCTAAATCTGAAATTTTCTTAAAATTTTTTCGAGTTTGACGCCATTTTTTGGTACAATTCGAAAAAAATGCTTTATATTATTGTTCTGCTATTAATTCTGAGTCCAACTAGACTTTATTTATTGAAAAATGTTAAAAATTGACGAAGTTACAACGTTTTTTCGAAAACAAGAATTTCAACCTTTTTACCACCCACTGCATAGCAACGTATGGTTGACATGCCGAGGTGGTATGTTTGACGTGCTCTATGCACCTCAAAATATGGAAGTCCGGTACACATAATGACCAGGGTTTACAATTTGTGGCTCCTATTTATGGCTTGGCATTATCAAATATATCACAAGCCCAAGTATCGATGGTTATCGCTATAAATCTCGTCACTGCATATATGCTGATGTACTGTCTGTTTCAAAACCAATCCTGAGAGAAAAAGCGGATGAGGCGAAGGTGGACAGAAAACCAGAAAGTGTTTCTGAATCCAACCCTCAATTTTCAAACAAGCGAATTGACCAACCGAATATTCCAACTGGGACAAGAGGAACGGTTTGTTTCTTGACGGTTCTTGCAAAAGTGGGTATCTATTATTTTGTGTATGTGAGAGAACAAAAATCGAGTAAATATAATTCGAAAATTAATTCCCAATTAACTAATATCATAGGCTTTAAAGAAGTATTGTTGCACAACAACAATCAGCTACCATCTGTTCCCTTAGCATATGCCACTGATATGAAAGAAACATACCAAACAATGGAGAAGATCCTTCGATTAATAAATGTTGTTTTCGAAAAAACGTTGTAACTTCGTCAACTTTTAACATTTTTCAATAAATAAAGTCTAGTTTTACTGATAATTAATAGTAGAACAATAATATTTGTTTTAACTAAAGCATGTTTTTCGAATTGTACCAAAAAATGGCGTCAAACTCGAAAAAACGAAAAAAATTTACGAAAATTTCAGATTTAGGTGCAAAAATTTCTTCTTATCTTATCTTATCTTACTAATATTATAAATGTGAATGTAGCGATGTTTGGATATTTGGCTGTTTGGATGTCCAGACGTTTACTTCTGTTCCTCAATAACGTGAGAATGGCAAGACGGATTTTGTTGAAATTTGGTAGGCAGACAGCTAATAGTCTGGAAGGAGGTATAGGCTATTTTTTTTTTTTTTTAATTTTTGGTGGCCCGGCCATGCTAGGGACCGATACTTTTCGATTTGTTTGTTTTCCCATATAACTCTGAGTACACTTGACCTAAACTAATGATATTTCGCATACAGGTGTAGAAACTTCGAACAATATGGGTATCAAACGAAAGGGCATGGCACCAGGTTTCATTTGGACTTCGATATATTTCGATAAATTTATCGATAACTGAGTTATCAGTCGAAATGAGATTGCCCAGAAACCTAAAATTTTCCCTACAATATGGGTATCAAACGAAAGGGGATGACCCCAGATTTCATTTCGACTTCGATATATTTCGAAAATTTATCAAGAAACTGAGTTATCGGTGAAAATGTTAGTGAACAAAAACCTTAAAATTACCTTACAATATGGGTATCAAACGAAAATGAATGGCCCCAGGTTTCATTTGGACCTCAATATATTTCGATAAATTAATCGATAACTGAGTTATCGATGCAAATGTGGTTGTACAAAAACCTTAATATCCCCTACAATATGGGTATCAAACGAAAGGAGATGACCCCAGATTTCATTTCGACTTCGATATATTTCGATAAATTAATCGATAACTGAGTTATCGGTGAAAATGTTAGTGAACAAAAATCTTAAAATTACCTTACAATGTGGGTATCAAACGAAAGGGAATGGCCCCAGGTTTCATTTGCACCTAGATATACATATTTCGATAAAATAATCGATAAATGAGTTATCGGTGAAAATGTTATTGAATAAAAACCTTAAAATTGCCCTACAATATGGGTATCGAACGAAAGGACATGGCCCCAGGTTTCATTTGGACTTCGATGTTTTTCGATAAATATATCGGTAACTGAGTTATCGGTGAAAATGTCATTGCCCAAAAACTTTAAAATTGCCCTACTATATGGGTAACAAACGAAAGGGCGCAGGTTTCATTTGGACTTCGATAAATTTATCGATAACTAAGTTATCGGTGAAAATGTGATTGTCAAAAAACCTTAAAATTTCCTCACAATATGGGTATCAAAAGAAAGGTTTCATCTGGAATTTAAAATATTTCACTTTGGCCTGAGTTATCGGTGAAAAATCCTTAAAATTGCCCTACAATATGGGTATAAAACTAAAGGGGATGGCCCCAGTTTTCATTTGGACTTCAATATATTTCGATATATTTATCGATAACTGAGTTATCGGTGAAAACGAGATGGCTCAAAAGCCTTAAAATTGGCCAACAATATGGGTATCAAACGAAAAGGGATGGCCCCAGGTTTTATTTGGACTTCGATATATGTATTTCGATATATTGAACGATAACTGAGTTATCGGTCAAAACGTGATCGCCCAAAAATCTCAAATTATTTAATCAATCTACCTTTTCCCATTGATGGGAATTTTGAAAATTTTAAATTCCCTTGGTAAATGCTTCAGTATTCAATAATCTTAATAATAATGTAGCGATGTTTGGATATTTGGATGTTTGGATGTCCAGACGTTTGCTTCTGTTCCTCAATAACGTGAGAATGGCAAGACGGATTTTGTTGAAATTTGGTAGGCAGACAGCTAATAGTCTGGAAGGAGGTATAGGCTATTTTTTTTTTTATAATTTTTGGGAGTCCGGCCATGCTAGGGACCGATACTTTTCGATTTGTTTGTTTAAATTTTCCCTACAATATGGGTATCAAACGAAAGGGGATGACCCCAGGTTTCATTTGGACTTCGATATATTTCGATAAATTTATCGATAACTGAGTTGTCAATATGGGTATCAACGAAAGGGAATGGCCCCAGGTTTCATTTGGACCTCAATATATTTCGATAAATTAATCGATAACTGAGTTATCGGTGAAAATGTTATTGAACAAAAACCTTAAACTTACCTTACAATATGGGTATCAACGAAAGGGAATGGCCCCAGGTTTCATTTGGACCTCAATATCGAAATATATTTAATTTAATTTAATTATACACATAAAAGACTAAGTCTTATATGTGTATAATTAAATTAAATTAAATATATTTCGATAAATTAATCGATAACTGAGTTATCGGTGAAAATGTGCTTGCTCAAAAACCTTAAATTTTCCCTACAATATGGGTATCACTTTTGACCAAGTTTTTTCGAGACCGTTTATCCGTAGATTGAATTTGATCACCAAATTAGGTCAAATTAAATTAAATTCATCTAATTTGGCAAACAAATTCATTCTGCGGACAAACATTATCGAATTATCTTCGTAAATGCGTCGCATTTGGCGCAGTGTAAATGTATCATAACTTTGTGAACTTCGACGACCGAATTTTTATCTAAAATGTTGAAAGGGTACTTCGCAGGGGCGGGTAAGGCCGCGGGTATATACTAGTAAGACATAATTTAGAAAAACATAATGGCACTATGCATTTTTCTGTTTTTTCTTGTTATAGTTACATCAAATTAAATGTAATTAAATGTTATTTCTTTTGCTGTAAAGCTACATTTACACTGCACCAAATGCCTCACTTTGGCCAAGTTTTTTCAAGACCGATCATCCGCATATTGAATTTGATCACCAAATTAGGTCAAATTAAGTCAAAGTCGTCTAATTTGGCAAACAAATTCATTCTGCGGACAAACATTCTCGAAATAACTTCGCCAAAATTTCATGAAATTTTTTAACACAATTTATATGTATGTACATCTAAAAATCAAAAATTTACATCAAATTGTCAAATCGATTTTAACCATAGCTACATCAAGGGAAATGTAATTAGATAACCTTTACTTTGATGTAAAATAGCAATACAAATCGACATACTATATGTGAAATAAATTCAACTTCCTTACAACTTAGAAAATTTCATGAAATTTTTTAACACATAATTAAATTTCTAAAACTAACAAAAAAATATTTGTTATCGCCGGTTCCTCCCCCTCAAATTTTCATGACCACGATATGAGCGGCGAATGCATCGGGCATGTGTATGGGCTCATGTTGTCTATATGAAAGCCAGCTAGTGGAGAGATAGAATAGGATAAATAAAATAACATTGATCATTAAAATATCATATAACTTACCATCTGGTGACCACAAACATTCTTTGGTGTCCTTCACACACATATCTGGCAACTGTTCAGTTAAATCCTAAATACTAAAAATGAAAATGGAATAATTAAAAATCCGTGGCACGATAAAAAGAGATTTAAAACATCCCGTAAAAGTTCGAAAAATTTTGGAAATCCAAGATGTCATCTTTGTTGTATTATCTTGTTGTCTATGGTGGTGTAATCAAACCTTGTTACAATGAAAAAATAATAACGATAATTAGCAATTTTTTTAGCAGGGTAATTTTAAATAATTGTTCATTTTGCGGATTTTTTCTTTTTCATATAATTTTTGAAAAAATTCGCTGTGAGAAGATTTTTAGAATTAGCAGGTGTTTTGTATACTGGAATTTATGAATTTTTGATTTTTTATATGGGAAGGACAGAAATTACTTCCAGTAAAATTTTTTTTGTTAACTTATGCTGATTATTTAAAATGCAAGTGTGTCGTTCAATGCATTTAAAGTGTCATAAGTTTCGTTTATCGCTATGCGAAAGGAATGCAACTAGCAAGCTGTTTGTATTTTTATAAGTTATTTTGTTTATTCAAGAAGCAATAAAAATGAAATGTTATGCAATAAAAAAGTCGCAAACTTTCGTATTCGGCTTCAGCCAAAAAATCAAACTTTAGTCGGACACTAGTATATATAGATCAGCACCTGGTTTCTGTAACTTTTTAACGAAATTCAGTATTGTCGTTAACATCGATTTTAACAAATTTTGTGCAGAAAATTGTGTCAAAATTGACGATTTTTATGTTACGAACTTCGTTAAAAAATTACAGAAACCAAGACATCTTAAATTTTACATAACAATCATAATTCATATCCCTGGCTTCTTTTATTTTAGTGTTTAATTTATTCATATTGGGGGCCTTAATCAGAAATTAATAATGAATTAATTCAAATAATATAATAATAATCAATAATAATCGTGATTAATAGCCATTAGAAAAATAATCAATAATAATTGAAAAAAATCGTCTATCTTTTTTAATTAAAACAATCAACTAATAAAGAATTTAATTTTAACTTAATTAAAACGCATAAAGAATTTAATTTTAACTTAATTTAAAATAAATTTAACAATAGAATAATTAAATTAATTATTTTCAATTACACGGCTCGACAAATTTTGATCAACTTTAGTCTCCCAGAATAAATTAGACCTTTTCGAAAGTAAAATTTTTTCCTGATTTCCAATATCACTTTCATTTTGCTGAGGTAGATCTAGATTTCGATATATCGGTGAAAATATGAAAATTCCTAATTTTGCAAAACACTACTTCATATAATTACGTCAAAAATTTGTATTTTTCATTTTACCGATTTAAACTGTTGAGTTACACATTATACTAATTCCCTTAAACATTTTTAGCCTTTGTCTCTATAGGTATCTTCAGTAATTTAATTAAAAAAACGTTCAAAAAATTAAAAAAATAAACGAATTTTTTTTACAAAATTTCAGTTTTAACCACTTCAAAATCAGAAAAATTCTATGGACGAAAAAAAGTTAGCCCTCCTATGTTGTAGCTAATTTAATTACGAAAGTTTTAAGCACGCCAGTACAACATTTTATTGAAAGTCATCAATCAAAAATTTTCTATTATTACCCGACAAGTTTTCGAAATTTTCCATATACTTGCCATTTGATAGATGATCCCTACATAGAATTTTATGCTGATTCCAAAAATCATTTGTTTAAAAGTAGAACAGTTTTATAGATATCTTTAAATTTCTGTTTTTGAGATAAGGGAAAATTGGGATTACTGATCTGTTAATATTTTCGCTATTAAGTAACTTCTCGATTTTTATGACATTTAATTTGGTTGTGAGGAGTTGAAATACCCTTTTAACCAATGCAAAATTTATCAAAATCGACATTAAGGTGATTGAGTTATTACAAAAAAAAAAAATTTATTTCTTCGTCAACATTTTCAATTCTTTTTCGACCAACTGCTATACCAAGGACTTCAGGAATAAGCTATCATAGCCGATTTTGGTTGGTTTCTTTTATGGGAAGCATAAAGTGTAACAAAAAAGTGAAAACTATCAACTTTTAAACACTTAATAAAAATAATTTTAACTTATCTCAAAAACAGAAATTTCAAATATCTCGAAAACTATTCTACTTTTAAACCAAATGATTACATTTTTGGAATCAGCATAAAATTCTACATATATATCAAATATCGAGGATATGGAAATTTCGGAAAATTTCTTGGCTAAAAACAGAAAATTTTTGATTGATAACAGGGCTTATGAAGTCGAGAGCACATCACAATTTTGTACTGGTATTGAATTTCCTACAACATAGGATGGCTACGCTTTTTTCGTCCGTGCACTTTTCCTGATTTTAAAGTGGTTAAATCTGAATTTTTGTAAAAATTTGGTTGTTTTTTTTTTTTTTAATTTTTCAACGTTTTTTGCAATAGCGGCCAAATTACTGAAGATACCTATAGAGATGAAGGCAATAAATGTTTGAGAGAATTAGTATAATGTATAATTCAACAGTTTAAACCGAAAAACGTACCTATATGAAGTATTGATTTGCAAAATTGGGAATTTTCATATTTGCAGCGATATCTGGAGAACTAGATCTGCCACAGAAAAATGGATGTGATATTCGGAATCAGGAGAATATTTTACAGTAATAAAATGTACTTTCATTCTTGGAGATTTTTTTTGTCGAATAGTGTTATTAGCATAATAATCTGAAATTTTTATGTTAATAATACTTTTACAATTAATTGATCTTTAACAATTTTCTGAGGACGACACAATATAATTCAGTCATTAAAATTTTTAATCATCATTTAACAAGTCTGATATACCTAGACTTGGTTTTAGTGTCACCATAATATACAAATGTATTATTCACATTTTTCATTTTATATTCAGAAAGTTACAATTTATATTCAGAATTTCATTTCATGTTCACACAATTACAATTCATGTTCAGAACTTCCATTTGATATTCAGAAATTTACAATTCATATTCATTTGAAATTTTTTAATATGAAATTTTTTAATATGAAGATGGCTTTCTGAATATGAATGGTAATTTTCTGAAATCAAGTGGAAGTTCTGAATATGAATTGCAATTTTCTGAATATAAATTATAACTTTCTGAATATAAGTTGAAAAAGGTGCCTGACTAAAATCATAATACATGCGCTTGTGCATTTGCATACTATGGTGCTCTTTACATAGTATGGCGTTTGTCAAAGTGAGTTCAGAGTAGTGTACCTGTCACAATACATATAGGGGAGTTCCAAACCAAAAAGCAAGAAGTTGGTTTTTTCTTCTTGTGCACCTGCATATTATGGGGACTGCCAAAGTCTGGTTGTTGTAGTGTCAGCATAATATACAAATGTATATGCCTTTGTGCATTTGCATGTTATGGTGGTTGCCAAAATAAGTGCAGAATAGTGTACATGTCACAATACCTTACATATGAGGAGCTCCAAACCAAGCAGCAATAATTGTAGACTAATTCACTGTGTACTTAAAGCTGGAATTATTGGTGATGTTTGTCGTAACGCTGTAGTCGTATCCAATCAGCTGATTCGACCAACCTAAGGTCGTAACCGGATCGTAGCCAACCAATTGGTTTTTGGTTTTCCGCGGTAACGATAAACAGCTGATTACCTTTTTTGTTCATTTAATTTATTTGTTTTGCATTAATTTTTCGAATTTATTGGTTTTTGCTATTTGGGGAGTTATCATTTTACATTTTTTAAGAAAATATTAATTAAGATTGTGTTCATAGCTGAGTTTTGCAGTCAATCAGCTGTTTACGGTTACCGCACCATAGGGTTGCGTTAGGGATACGACTACAGCGTTACGACAATCATCACCAATAATTCCAGCTTAATGCGTTTTGGTTTGGAGCTCCTCAATTGTATTTGCGATGCAACTGTATATGAAAAAGTGAGTTCAGAACAGTGTGCCTTACAAACTCCGATCATGGCCAGGTACACACTCGTTTTAATTTGTTAACTTACCAAATTATTGTTGTTGTTGGTGTTGTTGTTGCAACGAGGTGTAGTCCATAAATATCTTCATAATATACAAATGTATATGCCTTTGTGCATTTGCATGTTATGGTGGTTGCCAAAATAAGTGCAGAATAGTGTACATGTCACAATACCTTACACATGAGGAGCTCCAAACCAAGCAGCAATAATTGTAGACTAATTCACTGTGTACTTAATGCGTTTTGGTTTGGAGCTCCTCAATTGTATATGCGATGCAACTGTATATGAAAAAGTGAGTTCAGAACAGTGTGCCATACAAACTCCGATCATGGCCAGGTACACAATCGTTTTAATTTGTTAACTTACCAAATTATTGTTGTTGTTGGTGTTGTTGTTGCAACGAGGTGTTCTCCATAAATATCTTCAAAGTCCGCCTCAATAAAGTTATGCTGCAAAACAAAAGAAATATATTAATATAATTTAAAAATAAAATTTTGGTGCGGCAAGATCCGCGCTTACCTAGTGAAAATTCCTTCAGAAATGGCGCCGAGTATTGAATTTTGCGCTGATTATGACATAATCAAATGTCAATCGTCTTGTTGCCTCATTCACACTTATTGTCTCATTCGCAAAACTCTGAAAAATTTCCCGAAAAAATGTGTTGGTATTAGTGTTCTTATCGATAAAATAGAGATGGTGTTGGAATTCGATAAAAAAAACTCGATTGCTGGGTAGCCGTGGTTGGCAGGGTATATTTCGATAAATTAATCGATAACTGAGTTATCGGTGAAAATGTGGTTGCTCAAAAACCTTAAATTTTCCCTACAATATGGGTATCAAATTAAAGGGGGTGACCCCAGGTTTCATATTGACTGCAATATATTTCGATAAATTTATCGATAACTGAGTTATCGGTGAAAATGTTATTGAACAAAAACCTTAAAATTACCCTACAATATGGGTATCAAACGAAAGGGAATGGCCCCAGGTTTCATTTGGACCTCGATATATTTCGATAAATAATCGATAACTGAGTTATCGGTTAAAATGTTATTGAATAAAAACCTTAAAACTGCCCTACAATATGGGTATCAAACGAAAGGGCATGGCCCCAGGTTTCATTTGGACCTCGATATTTTTCGATAAATTGATCGATAACTGAGTTATCGGTGAAAATGTGATTGCCCAAAACCTTAAAATTGCCGTACAATATGGGTACTAAACGAAAGGGGACGGCCCCAGGTTTCAATTGGACTTCGATATATTTCGATAAATTTATCGATAACTGAGTTATCGGTGAAAATGTCATTGCCCAAAAACCTTAAAATTGCCCTACAATGTGGGTATCAAACGAAAGGGCATGAGACCAGTTTTCATTTGGACTTCGATAAATTTATCGATAACTGAGTTAACGGTGAAGATGTGATTGCCCAAAAACTTTAAAATTGCCCTACAATATGTGTACCGAACGAAAAGGAATGGCTGCAGGTTTCATTTGGACTTCGATATATTTCGATAAATTTATCGATAACTAAGTTATCGGTGAAAATGTAATTGCCCAAAAACCTTATAATTGCCCTACAATATGGGTATCATTTGGATTTCAATATATTTCGATACATTTTTCGATAACTGAGTAACCGGTGAAAACGAGATGGCTCAAAAGTCTTAAAATGCCCGACAATATGGGTATCAAACGAAAGAGCATGACCCCAGGTTTCATTTGGACTTCCATATATTTCGATAAATTTATCGATAACTGAGTTATCGGTGAAAATGTGATTGCCCAAAAACTTTAAAATTTCCCCACAATATGGGTATCAAGAGAAAGGGGGTGGCACCAGGTTTCATATTATATATTTCGATAAATTTATTGATAACTGAGTTATTGGTGAAAAAGCCTTAAAATTGGCCAACAATATGGGTATCAAACGAAAAGGGATGGCCCCAGGTTTCATTTGGACTTCGATATATATATTTCGATATATTTATCGATAACTGTGTTATCGGTCAAAACGTGATCGCCCAAAAACCTCAAATTATTTAATCAATCTACCTTACCCCATTGATGGGAATTTTGAAAATTTTAAATACCCTTGATAAATGCTTCAGTATTCAATAATCTTACTACACCTTTTCCACCCAAAAATGAGAAAACATAAATTAAAATGAGAAAACAAAAATTATAATGAGAAAATATAAATTATAATGGGAAAAAGTAAATTGTATTGAGAAAAAAAAAATTGTATTGAGAAAACATAAGTTGTAATGAGAATAAGTAAACTTGTAATGAGAAATCGTAAATTAGTAATGGGAAAATTTTCATTCAACATAAATTTATATTTTCTCATTTCCAATTTACGATTTCTCATTACAAGTTTACGTATTCTCATTACAATTTATGTTTTCTCAATACAAGTTCTATTTTCTCAATACATTTTACTTTTTCTCATTATAATTTATATGTTCTCATTATAGTTCTTGTCTTCTCATTTTAATTAACGTTTTCTCATTTTTGGGTGGAAAAGGTGTAATATTATAAATGTGAATGTAGCGATGTTTGGATATTTGGATGCTCAGAGGTTTACTTCTGTTCCTCAATAACGTGAGAATGGCAAAACGGATTTTGTTGAAATTTGGTATGCAGACAGCTAATAGTCTGGGAGGAGGTATAGGCAATTTTTTTTTTTTAATTTTTGTGGGTCCGGCCATGCTAGAGACCGATACTTTTCGATATGTTTGTTTTCCCATATAACTCTGAGTACACTTGACCTAAACTAATGATATTTCGCATACAGGTGTAGAAACTTCGAACAATATGGGTATCAAACGAAACTGGAAGGTGGCAGGTCTCATTTGGGCTGAGTTATCAGTCGAAATGAGATTGCCCAGAAACCTTAAATTTTCCCTACAATATGGGTATCAAACGAAAGGGGATGACCCCAGGTTTCATTTGGACTTCAATATATTTCGATAAATTTATCGATAACTGGGTTATGGGTGAAAATGTTATTGAACAAAAACCTTAAAATTACCTTACAATATGGGTATCAAAGGAAAGGGAATGGCCCCAGGTTTCATTTGGACCTCAATATATTTCGATAAATTAATCGATAACTGAGTTATCGGTGAAAATGTGATTGCCCAAAAACTTTAAAATTTCCCTACAATATGGGTATCAAATGAAAGGGGATGAAACCAGGTTTCATTTGGACTTCAATATATTTCGATAAATTTGTCGATAACTGAGTTATCGGTGAAAATATTATTGAACAAAACCCTTAAAATTACCCTACAATATGGGTATCAAACGAAAGGGAATGGCCCCAGGTTTCATTTGGATGTCGATATATTTCCATAAATAATCGATAACTGAGTTATCGGTGAAAATGTGATTGCCCAAAAACTTTAAAATTTCCCCACAATATCGGTATCAAAAAAAGGGGATGGCCACAGGTTTCATCTGGACTTTAATATATTTCGATAAATTTATTGATAACTGAGTTATTGGTGAAAAATCATTAAAATTGCCCTACAATATGGGTATCAAACGAAAGGGGATGGCCCCAGTTTTCATTTGGACTTCAATATATTTCGATAAATTTATCGATAATTGAGTTATCGGTGAAAAGGACATGGCCCAAAACCCGTAAAATGTCCCTAAAAATATAGGTATCAAACGAAAGGGGAAGGCCCCAGGTTTCATTTGGACATCGATATATTTCGATAAATTTATCGATAACTGAGTTATCGGTCAAAATGTGGTTGCCCGAAAACCTTAAAATTTCCCTACAATATGGGTATCAAACGAAAGGGGATGACCCCAGGTTTCATTTGGACTTCAATATATTTCGATAAATTTATCGATAACTGAGTTATGGGTGAAAATGTTATTGAACAAAAACCTTAAAATTACCTTACAATATGGGTATCAAAGGAAAGGGAATGGCCCCAGGTTTCATTTGGACATCGATATATTTCGATAAATTAATCGATAACTGAGTTATCGGTGAAAATGTGATTGCCCAAAAACTTTAAAATTTCCCTACAATATGGGTATCAAATGAAAGGGGATGACACCAGGTTTCATTTGGACTTCAATATATATCGATAAATTTGTCGATAACTGAGTTATCGGTGAAAATATTATTGAACAAACCCCTTAAAATTACCCTACAATATGGGTATCAAACGAAAGGGAATGGCCCCAGGTTTCATTTGGATCTCGATATATTTCCATAAATAATCGATAACTGAGTTATCGGTGAAAATGTTATTGCCCAAAAACTTTAAAATTTCCCCACAATATCTGTATCAAAAAAAGGGGATGGCCACAGGTTTCATCTGGACTTTAATATATTTCGATAAATTTATTGATAACTGAGTTATTGGTGAAAAATCATTAAAATTGCCCTACAATATGGGTATCAAACGAAAGGGGATGGCCCCAGTTTTCATTTGGACTTCAATATATTTCGATAAATTTATCGATAATTGAGTTATCGGTGAAAAGGACATGGCCCAGAAACCGTAAAATGTCCCTAAAAATATAGGTATCAAACGAAAGGGGAAGGCCCCAAGTTTCATTTGGACATCGATATATTTCGATAAATTTATCGATAACTGAGTTGTCGGTCAAAATGTGGTTGCCCGAAAACCTTAAAATTTCCCTACAATATGGGTATCACACGAAAGGGGATGACCCCAGGTTTCATTTGGACTTCAATATATTTCGATAAATTTATCGATAACTGAGTTATGGGTGAAAATGTTATTGAACAAAAACCTTAAAATTACCTTACAATATGGGTATCAAAGGAAAAGGAATGGCCCCAGGTTTCATTTGGACCTCAATATATTTCGATAAATTAATCGATAACTGAGTTAACTATACCGTAATGTGATTGCCCAAAAACTTTAAAATTTCCCTACAATATGGGTATCAAATGAAAGGGGATGACACCAGGTTTCATTTGGACTTCAATATATTTCGATAAATTTGTCGATAACTGAGTTATCGGTGAAAATATTATTGAACAAACCCCTTAAAATTACCCTACAATATGGGTATCAAACGAAAGGGAATGGCCCCAGGTTTCATTTGGATCTCGATATATTTCCATAAATAATCGATAACTGAGTTATCGGTGAAAATGTGATTGCCCAAAAACTTTAAAATTTCCCCAAAATATTGGTATCAAAAAAAGGGGATGGCCACAGGTTTCATCTGGACTTTAATATATTTCGATAAATTTATTGATAACTGAGTTATTGATGAAAAATCATTAAAATTGCCCTACAATATGGGTATCAAACGAAAAGGGATGGCCCCAGTTTTCATTTGGACTTCGATATATTTATCGATAACAGAGTTATCGGTCAAAACGTGATCGCCCAAAAACCTCAAATTATTTAATCAATCTACCTTTCCCCATTGATGGGAATTTTGAAAATTTTAAATACCCTTGATAAATGCTTCAGTATTCAATAATCTTACTAATATTAGGTTTGTTTACTGACCAAAAAAAAGTTCAGAGCAGGTTAGAGCAGAGCAGAGCAGGGCAGCTGTCAAAATAGAAATAGAGCAACTTAGAGCAACTCAGAGCAGAAATGCCATGAAACACTTTAATCTCGATAGTCTCTTTTTATTTGGTTTTTTTGTTTAAATCTTCAAAAATTAATTCAAATTCACGTATACAAAAACATTGATTTTCTTGCAAGCTAATTTTTTTGAAGTTTTCAAAAATTTATTTTTTCCTGACTTACAATTGCTTCTCTGCACTAACTTACTCCATAAAAAAAGCTAGAGCAGAAATTTGTGATCTGGATTACTCTAGTTTTGTTTTGAGCGTACTCATGAAACAAAAGATAGAGCAACCTAGAGCAAGAAAAGTGTTCGTTAAACACAATTTTGTGAAATATCTCAATCTGGCGTAAGCTAGAGCAGCCCAATAAACAAACCTATTATAAATGTGAATGTAGGATGTTTGGATATTTGGATGTTTGGATGCTCAGAGGTTTACTTCTGTTCCTCAATAACGTGAGAATGGCAACACGGATTTTGTTGAAATTTGGTATGCAGACAGCTAATAGTCTGGGAGGAGGTATAGGCAATTTTTTATTTTTTTATTTTTGTGGGTCCGGCCATGCTAGAGACCGATACTTTTCGATATGTTTGTTTTCCCATATAACTCTGAGTACACTTGACCTAAACTAATGATATTTCGCATACAGGTGTAGAAACTTCGAACAATATGGGTATCAAACGAAACTGGAAGGTGGCAGGTCTCATTTGGACTTCGATATATTTCCATAAATTTATCAATAACTGAGTTATCAGTCGAAATGAGATTGCCCAGAAACCTTAAATTTTCCCTACAATATGGGTATCAAACGAAATGGGATGACCCCAGGTTTCATTTGGACTTCGATATATTTCGATAAATTTATCGATAACTGAGTTGTCGGTGAAAATGTGATTGCACAAAAACCTTAAAATTACCTTACAATATGGGTATCAACGAAAGGGAATGGCCCCAGGTTTCATTTGGACCTCAATATATTTCGATAAAATAATCGATAACTGAGTTATCGGTGAAAATGTTATTGAACAAAAACCTTAAAATATGGGTATCAACGAAAGGGAATGGCCCCAGGTTTCATTCGGACTTCGATATATTTCGATAACTTTATCGATAACTGAGTTACCGGTGAAAATGTTAGTGAATAAAAACCTTAAAATTACCTTACAATATGGGTATCAAACGAAAGGGAATGGCCCCAGGTTTCTTTTGGACCTCAATATATTTCGATAAATTAATCGATAACTGAGTTATTGGTGAAAATGTGCTTGCTCAAAAACCTCAAATTTTTCCTACAACATGGGTATCAAACGAAAGGGAATGGCCCCAGGTTTCATTTGGATCTCGATATATTTCCATAAATAATCGATAACTGAGTTATCGGTGAAAATGTGATTGCCCAAAAACTTTAAAATTTCCCCAAAATATCGGTATCAAAAAAAGGGGATGGCCACAGGTTTCATCTGGACTTTAATATATTTCGATAAATTTATTGATAACTGAGTTATTGATGAAAAATCATTAAAATTGCCCTACAATATGGGTATCAAACGAAAGGGGATGGCCCCAGTTTTCATTTGGACTTCAATATATTTCGATAAATTAATCGATAACTGAGTTATCGGTGAAAATGTGATTGCCCAAAAACTTTAAAATTTCCCTACAATATGGGTATCAAATGAAAGGGGATGAAACCAGGTTTCATTTGGACTTCAATATATTTCGATAAATTTGTCGATAACTGAGTTATCGGTGAAAATATTATTGAACAAAACCCTTAAAATTACCCTACAATATGGGTATCAAACGAAAGGGAATGGCCCCAGGTTTCATTTGGATCTCGATATATTTCCATAAATAATCGATAACTGAGTTATCGGTGAAAATGTGATTGCCCAAAAACTTTAAAATTTCCCCAAAATATCGGTATCAAAAAAAGGGGATGGCCACAGGTTTCATCTGGACTTTAATATATTTCGATAAATTTATTGATAACTGAGTTATTGATGAAAAATCATTAAAATTGCCCTACAATATGGGTATCAAACGAAAGGGGATGGCCCCAGTTTTCATTTGGACTTCAATATATTTCGATAAATTTATCGATAATTGAGTTATCGGTGAAAAGGACATGGCCCAGAAACCGTAAAATGTCCCTAAAAATATAGGTATCAAACGAAAGGGGAAGGCCCCAAGTTTCATTTGGACATCGATATATTTCGATAAATTTATCGATAACTGAGTTGTCGGTCAAAATGTGGTTGCCCGAAAACCTTAAAATTTCCCTACAATATGGGTATCACACGAAAGGGGATGACCCCAGGTTTCATTTGGACTTCAATATATTTCGATAAATTTATCGATAACTGAGTTATGGGTGAAAATGTTATTGAACAAAAACCTTAAAATTACCTTACAATATGGGTATCAGAGGAAAAGGAATGGCCCCAGGTTTCATTTGGACCTCAATATATTTCGATAAATTAATCGATAACTGAGTTAACGGTGAAAATGTGATTGCCCAAAAACTTTAAAATTTCCCTACAATATGGGTATCAAATGAAAGGGGATGACACCAGGTTTCATTTGGACTTCAATATATTTCGATAAATTTGTCGATAACTGAGTTATCGGTGAAAATATTATTGAACAAAACCCTTAAAATTACCCTACAATATGGGTATCAAACGAAAGGGAATGGCCCCAGGTTTCATTTGGATCTCGATATATTTCCATAAATAATCGATAACTGAGTTATCGGTGAAAATGTGATTGCCCAAAAACTTTAAAATTTCCCCAAAATATCGGTATCAAAAAAAGGGGATGGCCACAGGTTTCATCTGGACTTTAATATATTTCGATAAATTTATTGATAACTGAGTTATTGATGAAAAATCATTAAAATTGCCCTACAATATGGGTATCAAACGAAAGGGGATGGCCCCAGTTTTCATTTGGACTTCAATATATTTCGATAAATTTATCGATAATTGAGTTATCGGTGAAAAGGGCATGGCTCAAAAGCCTTAAAATTGGCCAACAATATGGGTATCAAACGAAAAGGGATGGCCCCAGGTTTCATTTGGACTTCGATATATTTATCGATAACAGAGTTATCGGTCAAAACGTGATCGCTCAAAAACCTCAAATTATTTAATCAATCTACCTTTCCCCATTGATGGGAATTTTGAAAATTTTAAATACCCTTGATAAATGCTTCAGTATTCAATAATCTTACTAATATTAGGTTTGTTTACTGACCAAAAAAAAGTTCAGAGCAGGTTAGAGCAGAGCAGAGCAGGGCAGCTGTCAAAATAGAAATAGAGCAACTTAGAGCAACTCAGAGCAGAAATGCCATGAAACACTTTAATCTCGATAGTCTCTTTTTATTTGGTTTTTTTGTTTAAATCTTCAAAAATTAATTCAAATTCACGTATACAAAAACATTGATTTTCTTGCAAGCTAATTTTTTTGAAGTTTTCAAAAATTTATTTTTTCCTGACTTACAATTGCTTCTCTGCACTAACTTACTCCATAAAAAAAGCTAGAGCAGAAATTTGTGATCTGGATTACTCTAGTTTTGTTTTGAGCGTACTCATGAAACAAAAGATAGAGCAACCTAGAGCAAGAAAAGTGTTCGTTAAACACAATTTTGTGAAATATCTCAATCTGGCGTAAGCTAGAGCAGCCCAATAAACAAACCTATTATAAATGTGAATGTAGGATGTTTGGATATTTGGATGTTTGGATGCTCAGAGGTTTACTTCTGTTCCTCAATAACGTGAGAATGGCAACACGGATTTTGTTGAAATTTGGTATGCAGACAGCTAATAGTCTGGGAGGAGGTATAGGCAATTTTTTATTTTTTTATTTTTGTGGGTCCGGCCATGCTAGAGACCGATACTTTTCGATATGTTTGTTTTCCCATATAACTCTGAGTACACTTGACCTAAACTAATGATATTTCGCATACAGGTGTAGAAACTTCGAACAATATGGGTATCAAACGAAACTGGAAGGTGGCAGGTCTCATTTGGACTTCGATATATTTCCATAAATTTATCAATAACTGAGTTATCAGTCGAAATGAGATTGCCCAGAAACCTTAAATTTTCCCTACAATATGGGTATCAAACGAAATGGGATGACCCCAGGTTTCATTTGGACTTCGATATATTTCGATAAATTTATCGATAACTGAGTTGTCGGTGAAAATGTGATTGCACAAAAACCTTAAAATTACCTTACAATATGGGTATCAACGAAAGGGAATGGCCCCAGGTTTCATTTGGACCTCAATATATTTCGATAAAATAATCGATAACTGAGTTATCGGTGAAAATGTTATTGAACAAAAACCTTAAAATATGGGTATCAACGAAAGGGAATGGCCCCAGGTTTCATTCGGACTTCGATATATTTCGATAACTTTATCGATAACTGAGTTACCGGTGAAAATGTTAGTGAATAAAAACCTTAAAATTACCTTACAATATGGGTATCAAACGAAAGGGAATGGCCCCAGGTTTCTTTTGGACCTCAATATATTTCGATAAATTAATCGATAACTGAGTTATTGGTGAAAATGTGCTTGCTCAAAAACCTCAAATTTTTCCTACAATATGGGTATCAAACGAAAGGGAATGGCCCCAGGTTTCATTTGGATCTCGATATATTTCCATAAATAATCGATAACTGAGTTATCGGTGAAAATGTGATTGCCCAAAAACTTTAAAATTTCCCCAAAATATCGGTATCAAAAAAAGGGGATGGCCACAGGTTTCATCTGGACTTTAATATATTTCGATAAATTTATTGATAACTGAGTTATTGATGAAAAATCATTAAAATTGCCCTACAATATGGGTATCAAACGAAAGGGGATGGCCCCAGTTTTCATTTGGACTTCAATATATTTCGATAAATTAATCGATAACTGAGTTATCGGTGAAAATGTGATTGCCCAAAAACTTTAAAATTTCCCTACAATATGGGTATCAAATGAAAGGGGATGAAACCAGGTTTCATTTGGACTTCAATATATTTCGATAAATTTGTCGATAACTGAGTTATCGGTGAAAATATTATTGAACAAAACCCTTAAAATTACCCTACAATATGGGTATCAAACGAAAGGGAATGGCCCCAGGTTTCATTTGGATCTCGATATATTTCCATAAATAATCGATAACTGAGTTATCGGTGAAAATGTGATTGCCCAAAAACTTTAAAATTTCCCCAAAATATCGGTATCAAAAAAAGGGGATGGCCACAGGTTTCATCTGGACTTTAATATATTTCGATAAATTTATTGATAACTGAGTTATTGATGAAAAATCATTAAAATTGCCCTACAATATGGGTATCAAACGAAAGGGGATGGCCCCAGTTTTCATTTGGACTTCAATATATTTCGATAAATTTATCGATAATTGAGTTATCGGTGAAAAGGACATGGCCCAGAAACCGTAAAATGTCCCTAAAAATATAGGTATCAAACGAAAGGGGAAGGCCCCAAGTTTCATTTGGACATCGATATATTTCGATAAATTTATCGATAACTGAGTTGTCGGTCAAAATGTGGTTGCCCGAAAACCTTAAAATTTCCCTACAATATGGGTATCACACGAAAGGGGATGACCCCAGGTTTCATTTGGACTTCAATATATTTCGATAAATTTATCGATAACTGAGTTATGGGTGAAAATGTTATTGAACAAAAACCTTAAAATTACCTTACAATATGGGTATCAGAGGAAAAGGAATGGCCCCAGGTTTCATTTGGACCTCAATATATTTCGATAAATTAATCGATAACTGAGTTAACGGTGAAAATGTGATTGCCCAAAAACTTTAAAATTTCCCTACAATATGGGTATCAAATGAAAGGGGATGACACCAGGTTTCATTTGGACTTCAATATATTTCGATAAATTTGTCGATAACTGAGTTATCGGTGAAAATATTATTGAACAAAACCCTTAAAATTACCCTACAATATGGGTATCAAACGAAAGGGAATGGCCCCAGGTTTCATTTGGATCTCGATATATTTCCATAAATAATCGATAACTGAGTTATCGGTGAAAATGTGATTGCCCAAAAACTTTGACACAGGTTTCATCTGGACTTTAATATATTTCGATAAATTTATTGATAACTGAGTTATTGATGAAAAATCATTAAAATTGCCCTACAATATGGGTATCAAACGAAAGGGGATGGCCCCAGTTTTCATTTGGACTTCAATATATTTCGATAAATTTATCGATAATTGAGTTATCGGTGAAAAGGGCATGGCTCAAAAGCCTTAAAATTGGCCAACAATATGGGTATCAAACGAAAAGGGATGGCCCCAGGTTTCATTTGGACTTCGATATATTTATCGATAACAGAGTTATCGGTCAAAACGTGATCGCTCAAAAACCTCAAATTATTTAATCAATCTACCTTTCCCCATTGATGGGAATTTTGAAAATTTTAAATACCCTTGATAAATGCTTCAGTATTCAATAATCTTACTAATATTAGGTTTGTTTACTGACCAAAAAAAAGTTCAGAGCAGGTTAGAGCAGAGCAGAGCAGGGCAGCTGTCAAAATAGAAATAGAGCAACTCAGAGCAGAAATGCCATGAAACACTTTAATCTCGATAGTCTCTTTTTATTTGGTTTTTTTGTTTAAATCTTCAAAGTTAATGCAAATTCACGTATACAAAAACATTGATTTTCTTGCAAGCTAATTTTTTTGAAGTTTTCAAAAATTTATTTTTTCCTGACTTACAATTGCTTCTCTGCACTAACTTACTCCATAAAAAAAGCTAGAGCAGAAATTTGTGATCTGGATTACTCTAGTTTTGTTTTGAGCGTACTCATGAAACAAAAGATAGAGCAACCTAGAGCAAGAAAAGTGTTCGTTAAACACAATTTTGTGAAATATCTCAATCTGGCGTAAGCTAGAGCAGCCCAATAAACAAACCTATTATAAATGTGAATGTAGGATGTTTGGATATTTGGATGTTTGGATGCTCAGAGGTTTACTTCTGTTCCTCAATAACGTGAGAATGGCAACACGGATTTTGTTGAAATTTGGTATGCAGACAGCTAATAGTCTGGGAGGAGGTATAGGCAATTTTTTTTTTTTTTTAATTTTTGTGGGTCCGGCCATGCTAGAGACCGATACTTTTCGATATGTTTGTTTTCCCATATAACTCTGAGTACACTTGACCTAAACTAATGATATTTCGCATACAGGTGTAGAAACTTCGAACAATATGGGTATCAAGCGAAACTGGAAGGTGGCAGGTCTCATTTGGACTTCGATATATTTCCATAAATTTATCAATAACTGAGTTATCAGTCGAAATGAGATTGCCCAGAAACCTTAAATTTTCCCTACAATATGGGTATCAAACGAAAGGGGATGACCCCAGGTTTCATTTGGACTTCGATATATTTCGATAAATTTATCGATAACTGAGTTGTCGGTGAAAATGTGATTGCACAAAAACCTTAAAATTACCTTACAATATGGGTATCAACGAAAGGGAATGGCCCCAGGTTTCATTTGGACCTCAATATATTTCGATAAAATAATCGATAACTGAGTTATCGGTGAAAATGTTATTGAACAAAAACCTTAAAATATGGGTATCAACGAAAGGGAATGGCCCCAAGTTTCATTCGGACTTCGATATATTTCGATAACTTTATCGATAACTGAGTTACCGGTGAAAATGTTAGTGAATAAAAACCTTAAAATTACCTTACAATATGGGTATCAAACGAAAGGGAATGGCCCCAGGTTTCTTTTGGACCTCAATATATTTCGATAAATTAATCGATAACTGAGTTATTGGTGAAAATGTGCTTGCTCAAAAACCTCAAATTTTCCCTACAATATGGGTATCAAACGAAAGGGGACGACCCCAGATTTCATTTCGACTTCGATATATTTCGATAAATTTATAGATAACTGAGTTATCGGTGAAAATGTTAGTGAACAAAAATATTAAAATTACCTTACAATATGGGTATCAAACGAAAGGGGATGACCCCAGATTTCATTTCGACTTCGATATATTTCAATAAATTTATCGATAACTGAGTTATCGGTGAAAATGTTAGTGAATAAAAACCTTAAAATTACCTTACAATGTGGGTATCAAACGAAAGGGAATGGTCCCAGGTTTCATTTGGACCTCAATATATTTCGTTAAATTAATCGATAACTGAGTTATCGATGAAAATGTGGTTGCTAAAAACTTTAAGTATTCCCTACAATATGGGTATCAAACGAAAGGGGATGGCCCCAGATTTCATTTCGACTTCGATATATTTCGATAAATTTATCGATAACTGAGTTATCGGTGAAAATGTTAGTGAATAAAAACCTTAAAATTGCCCTACAATATGGGTATCAAACGAAAGGGGATGACCCCAGATTTCATTTCGACTTCGATATATTTCGATAAAGTTATCGATAACTGAGTTATCGGTGAAAATGTTGTGAACAGAAATCTTAAAATTACCTTACAATATGGGTATCAAACGAAAGGGGATGACCCCAGATTTCATTTCGACTTCGATATATTTCAATAAATTTATCGATAACTGAGTTATCGGTGAAAATGTTAGTGAATAAAAACCTTAAAATTACCTTACAATATGGGTATCAAACGAAAGGGAATGGTCCCAGGTTTCATTTGTACCTCAATATATTTCGTTAAATTAATCGATAACTGAGTTATCGATGAAAATGTGGTTGCTAAAAACTTTAAGTATTCCCTACAATATGGGTATCAAACGAAAGGGGATGGCCCCAGATTTCATTTCGACTTCGATATATTTCGATAAATTTATCGATAACTGAGTTATCGGTGAAAATGTTAGTGAATAAAAACCTTAAAATTACCTTACAATATGGGTATCAAACGAAAGGGGATGACCCCAGATTTCATTTCGACTTCGATATATTTCAATAAATTTATCGATAACTGAGTTATCGGTGAAAATGTTAGTGAATAAAAACCTTAAAATTACCTTACAATGTGGGTATCGAACGAAAGGGAATGGCCCCAGGTTTCATTTGGACCTCAATATATTTCGTTAAATTAATCGATAACTGAGTTATCGATGAAAATGTGGTTGCTAAAAACTTTAAGTATTCCCTACAATATGGGTATCAAACGAAAGGGGATGGCCCCAGATTTCATTTCGACTTCGATATATTTCGATAAATTTATAGATAACTGAGTTATCGGTGAAAATGTTAGTGAACAAAAATATTAAAATTACCTTACAATATGGGTATCAAACGAAAGGGGATGACCCCAGATTTCATTTCGACTTCGATATATTTCAATAAATTTATCGATAACTGAGTTATCGGTGAAAATGTTAGTGAATAAAAACCTTAAAATTACCTTACAATGTGGGTATCGAACGAAAGGGAATGGCCCCAGGTTTCATTTGGACCTCAATATATTTCGTTAAATTAATCGATAACTGAGTTATCGATGAAAATGTGGTTGCTAAAAACCTTAAATATTCCCTACAATATGGGTATCAAACGAAAGGGGATGACCCCAGATTTTATTTCGACTTCGATATATTTCGATAAATTTATCGATAACTGAGTTATCGGTGAAAACGTTAGTGAACAAAAATCTTAAAATTACCTTACAATATGGGTATCAAACGAAAGGGAATGGCCCCAGGTTTCATTTGGACTTCAATATATTTCGATAAATTTATCGATAACTGAGTTATGGGTGAAAATGTTATTGAACAAAAACCTTAAAATTACCTTACAATATGGGGATCAAAGGAAAGGGAATGGCCCCAGGTTTCATTTGGACCTCAATATATGGCGATAAATTAATCGATAACTGAGTTATCGGTGAAAATGTGATTGCCCAAAAACTTTAAAATTTCCCTACAATATGGGCATCAAATGAAAGGGGATGACACCAGGTTTCATTTGGACTTCAATATATTTCGATAAATTTGTCGATAATTGAGTTATCGGTGAAAAGGACATGGCCCAAAAACCGTAAAATGTCCCTAAAAATATAGGTATCAAACGAAAGGGGAAGGCCCCAGGTTTCATTTGGACATCGATATATTTCTATAAATTTATCGATAACTGAGTTATCGGTCAAAATGTGGTTGCCCGAAAACCTTAAAATTTCCCTACAATATGGGTATCAAATGAAAGGGAATGGCCCCAGGTTTCTTTTGGACCTCAATATATTTCGATAAATTAATCGATAACTGAGTTATGGTGAAAATGTGCTTGCTCAAAAACCTCAAATTTTCCCTACAATATGGGTATCAAACGAAAGGGGTCGACCCCAGATTTCATTTCGACTTCGATATATTTCGATAAATTTATAGATAACTGAGTTATCGGTGAAAATGTTAGTGAACAAAAATATTAAAATTACCTTACAATATGGGTATCAAACGAAAGGGGACGACCCCAGATTTCATTTCGACTTCGATATATTTCGATAAATTTATCGATAACTGAGTTATCGGTGAAAATGTTGTGAACAGAAATCTTAAAATTACCTTACAATATGGGTATCAAACGAAAGGGGATGACCCCAGATTTCATTTCGACTTCGATATATTTCAATAAATTGATCGATAACTGAGTTATCGGTGAAAATGTGCTTGCTCAAAAACCTCAAATTTTCCCTACAATATGGGTATCAAACGAAAGGGGATGACCCCAGATTTCATTTCGACATCGATATATTTCGATAAATTTATCGATAACTGAGTTATCGGTGAAAATTTTGTGAACAGAAATCTTAAAATTACCTTATAACTGAGTTATCGATGAAAATGTGGTTGCTAAAAACTTTAAGTATTCCCTACAATATGGGTATCAAACGAAAGGGGATGGCCCCAGATTTCATTTCGACTTCGATATATTTCGATAAATTTATCGATAACTGAGTTATCGGTGAAAATGTTAGTGAATAAAACCCTTAAAATTGCCCTACAATATGGGTATCAAACGAAAGGGGATGACCCCAGATTTCATTTCGACTTCGATATATTTCGATAAAGTTATCGATAACTGAGTTATCGGTGAAAATGTTGTGAACAGAAATCTTAAAATTACCTTACAATATGGGTATCAAACGAAAGGGGATGACCCCAGATTTCATTTCGACTTCGATATATTTCAATAAATTTATCGATAACTGAGTTATCGGTGAAAATGTTAGTGAATAAAAACCTTAAAATTACCTTACAATATGGGTATCAAACGAAAGGGAATGGTCCCAGGTTTCATTTGGACCTCAATATATTTCGTTAAATTAATCGATAACTGAGTTATCGATGAAAATGTGGTTGCTAAAAACTTTAAGTATTCCCTACAATATGGGTATCAAACGAAAGGGGATGGCCCCAGATTTCATTTCGACTTCGATATATTTCGATAAATTTATCGATAACTGAGTTATCGGTGAAAATGTTAGTGAATAAAAACCTTAAAATTACCTTACAATATGGGTATCAAACGAAAGGGGATGACCCCAGATTTCATTTCGACTTCGATATATTTCAATAAATTTATCGATAACTGAGTTATCGGTGAAAATGTTAGTGAATAAAAACCTTAAAATTACCTTACAATGTGGGTATCGAACGAAAGGGAATGGCCCCAGGTTTCATTTGGACCTCAATATATTTCGTTAAATTAATCGATAACTGAGTTATCGATGAAAATGTGGTTGCTAAAAACTTTAAGTATTCCCTACAATATGGGTATCAAACGAAAGGGGATGGCCCCAGATTTCATTTCGACTTCGATATATTTCGATAAATTTATAGATAACTGAGTTATCGGTGAAAATGTTAGTGAACAAAAATATTAAAATTACCTTACAATATGGGTATCAAATGAAAGGGGATGACCCCAGATTTCATTTCGACTTCGATATATTTCAATAAATTTATCGATAACTGAGTTATCGGTGAAAATGTTAGTGAATAAAAACCTTAAAATTACCTTACAATGTGGGTATCGAACGAAAGGGAATGGCCCCAGGTTTCATTTGGACCTCAATATATTTCGTTAAATTAATCGATAACTGAGTTATCGATGAAAATGTGGTTGCTAAAAACCTTAAATATTCCCTACAATATGGGTATCAAACGAAAGGGGATGACCCCAGATTTTATTTCGACTTCGATATATTTCGATAAATTTATCGATAACTGAGTTATCGGTGAAAACGTTAGTGAACAAAAATCTTAAAATTACCTTACAATATGGGTATCAAACGAAAGGGAATGGCCCCAGGTTTCATTTGGACTTCAATATATTTCGATAAATTTATCGATAACTGAGTTATGGGTGAAAATGTTATTGAACAAAAACCTTAAAATTACCTTACAATATGGGGATCAAAGGAAAGGGAATGGCCCCAGGTTTCATTTGGACCTCAATATATGGCGATAAATTAATCGATAACTGAGTTATCGGTGAAAATGTGATTGCCCAAAAACTTTAAAATTTCCCTACAATATGGGCATCAAATGAAAGGGGATGACACCAGGTTTCATTTGGACTTCAATATATTTCGATAAATTTGTCGATAATTGAGTTATCGGTGAAAAGGACATGGCCCAAAAACCGTAAAATGTCCCTAAAAATATAGGTATCAAACGAAAGGGGAAGGCCCCAGGTTTCATTTGGACATCAATATATTTCTATAAATTTATCGATAACTGAGTTATCGGTCAAAATGTGGTTGCCCGAAAACCTTAAAATTTCCCTACAATATGGGTATCAAATGAAAGGGAATGGCCCCAGGTTTCTTTTGGACCTCAATATATTTCGATAAATTAATCGATAACTGAGTTATGGTGAAAATGTGCTTGCTCAAAAACCTCAAATTTTCCCTACAATATGGGTATCAAACGAAAGGGGTCGACCCCAGATTTCATTTCGACTTCGATATATTTCGATAAATTTATAGATAACTGAGTTATCGGTGAAAATGTTAGTGAACAAAAATATTAAAATTACCTTACAATATGGGTATCAAACGAAAGGGGACGACCCCAGATTTCATTTCGACTTCGATATATTTCGATAAATTTATCGATAACTGAGTTATCGGTGAAAATGTTGTGAACAGAAATCTTAAAATTACCTTACAATATGGGTATCAAACGAAAGGGGATGACCCCAGATTTCATTTCGACTTCGATATATTTCAATAAATTGATCGATAACTGAGTTATCGGTGAAAATGTGCTTGCTCAAAAACCTCAAATTTTCCCTACAATATGGGTATCAAACGAAAGGGGATGACCCCAGATTTCATTTCGACATCGATATATTTCGATAAATTTATCGATAACTGAGTTATCGGTGAAAATTTTGTGAACAGAAATCTTAAAATTACCTTACAATATGGGTATCAAACGAAAGGGAATGGTCCCAGGTTTCATTTGGACCTCAATATATTTCGTTAAATTAATCGATAACTGAGTTATCGATGAAAATGTGGTTGCTAAAAACTTTAAGTATTCCCTACAATATGGGTATCAAACGAAAGGGGATGGCCCCAGATTTCATTTCGACTTCGATACATTTCGATAAATTTATCGATAACTGAGTTATCGGTGAAAATGTTAGTGAATAAAAACCTTAAAATTACCTTACAATATGGGTATCGAACGAAAGGGAATGGCCCCAGGTTTCATTTGGACCTCAATATATTTCGTTAAATTAATCGATAACTGAGTTATCGATGAAAATGTGGTTGCTAAAAACCTTTAATATTCCCTACAATATGGGTATCAAACGAAAGGGGATGACCCCAGATTTTATTTCGACTACGATATATTTCGATAAATTTATCGATAACTGAGTTATCGGTTAAAACGTTAGTGAACAAAAATCTTAAAATTACCTTACAATATGGGTATCAAAGGAAAGGGAATGGCCCCAGGTTTCATTTGGACCTCAATATATGGCGATAAATTAATCGATAACTGAGTTATCGGTGAAAATGTGATTGCCCAAAAACTTTAAAATTTCCCTACAATATGGGCATCAAATGAAAGGGGATGACACCAGGTTTCATTTGGACTTCAATATATTTCGATAAATTTGTCGATAATTGAGTTATCGGTGAAAAGGACATGGCCCAAAAACCGTAAAATGTCCCTAAAAATATAGGTATCAAACGAAAGGGGAAGGCCCCAGGTTTCATTTGGACATCGATATATTTCTATAAATTTATCGATAACTGAGTTATCGGTCAAAATGTGGTTGCCCGAAAACCTTAAAATTTCCCTACAATATGGGTATCAAATGAAAGGGAATGGCCCCAGGTTTCTTTTGGACCTCAATATATTTCGATAAATTAATCGATAACTGAGTTATGGTGAAAATGTGCTTGCTCAAAAACCTCAAATTTTCCCTACAATATGGGTATCAAACGAAAGGGGTCGACCCCAGATTTCATTTCGACTTCGATATATTTCGATAAATTTATAGATAACTGAGTTATCGGTGAAAATGTTAGTGAACAAAAATATTAAAATTACCTTACAATATGGGTATCAAACGAAAGGGGACGACCCCATATTTCATTTCGACTTCGATATATTTCGATAAATTTATCGATAACTGAGTTATCGGTGAAAATGTTGTGAACAGAAATCTTAAAATTACCTTACAATATGGGTATCAAACGAAAGGGGATGACCCCAGATTTCATTTCGACTTCGATATATTTCAATAAATTTATCGATAACTGAGTTATCGGTGAAAATGTTAGTGAATAAAAACCTTAAAATTACCTTACAATATGGGTATCAAACGAAAGGGAATGGTCCCAGGTTTCATTTGGACCTCAATATATTTCGTTAAATTAATCGATAACTGAGTTATCGATGAAAATGTGGTTGCTAAAAACTTTAAGTATTCCCTACAATATGGGTATCAAACGAAAGGGGATGTCCCCAGATTTCATTTCGACTTCGATATATTTCGATAAATTTATCGATAACTGAGTTATCGGTGAAAATGTTAGTGAATAAAAACCTTAAAATTACCTTACAATATGGGTATCGAACGAAAGGGAATGGCCCCAGGTTTCATTTGGACCTCAATATATTTCGTTAAATTAATCGATAACTGAGTTATCGATGAAAATGTGGTTGCTAAAAACCTTAAATATTCCCTACAATATGGGTATCAAACGAAAGGGGATGACCCCAGATTTTATTTCGACTTCGATATATTTCGATAAATTTATCGATAACTGAGTTATCGGTGAAAACGTTAGTGAACAAAAATCTTAAAATTACCTTACAATATGGGTATCAAACGAAAGGGAATGGCCCCAGGTTTCATTTGGACTTCAATATATTTCGATAAATTTATCGATAACTGAGTTATGGGTGAAAATGTTATTGAACAAAAACCTTAAAATTACCTTACAATATGGGGATCAAAGGAAAGGGAATGGCCCCAGGTTTCATTTGGACCTCAATATATGGCGATAAATTAATCGATAACTGAGTTATCGGTGAAAATGTGATTGCCCAAAAACTTTAAAATTTCCCTACAATATGGGCATCAAATGAAAGGGGATGACACCAGGTTTCATTTGGACTTCAATATATTTCGATAAATTTGTCGATAATTGAGTTATCGGTGAAAAGGACATGGCCCAAAAACCGTAAAATGTCCCTAAAAATATAGGTATCAAACGAAAGGGGAAGGCCCCAGGTTTCATTTGGACATCGATATATTTCTATAAATTTATCGATAACTGAGTTATCGGTCAAAATGTGGTTGCCCGAAAACCTTAAAATTTCCCTACAATATGGGTATCAAATGAAAGGGAATGGCCCCAGGTTTCTTTTGGACTTCAATATATTTCGATAAATTAATCGATAACTGAGTTATGGTGAAAATGTGCTTGCTCAAAAACCTCAAATTTTCCCTACAATATGGGTATCAAACGAAAGGGGTCGACCCCAGATTTCATTTCGACTTCGATATATTTCGATAAATTTATAGATAACTGAGTTATCGGTGAAAATGTTAGTGAACAAAAATATTAAAATTACCTTACAATATGGGTATCAAACGAAAGGGGACGACCCCAGATTTCATTTCGACTTCGATATATTTCGATAAATTTATCGATAACTGAGTTATCGGTGAAAATGTTGTGAACAGAAATCTTAAAATTACCTTACAATATGGGTATCAAACGAAAGGGGATGACCCCAGATTTCATTTCGAGTTCGATATATTTCAATAAATTGATCGATAACTGAGTTATCGGTGAAAATGTGCTTGCTCAAAAACCTCAAATTTTCCCTACAATATGGGTATCAAACGAAAGGGGATGCCCCCAGATTTCATTTCGACATCGATATATTTCGATAAATTTATCGATAACTGAGTTATCGGTGAAAATTTTGTGAACAGAAATCTTAAAATTACCTTACAATATGGGTATCAAACGAAAGGGAATGGTCCCAGGTTTCATTTGGACCTCAATATATTTCGTTAAATTAATCGATAACTGAGTTATCGATGAAAATGTGGTTGCTAAAAACTTTAAGTATTCCCTACAATATGGGTATCAAACGAAAGGGGATGGCCCCAGATTTCATTTCGACTTCGATACATTTCGATAAATTTATCGATAACTGAGTTATCGGTGAAAATGTTAGTGAATAAAAACCTTAAAATTACCTTACAATATGGGTATCGAACGAAAGGGAATGGCCCCAGGTTTCATTTGGACCTCAATATATTTCGTTAAATTAATCGATAACTGAGTTATCGATGAAAATGTGGTTGCTAAAAACCTTAAATATTCCCTACAATATGGGTATCAAACGAAAGGGGATGACCCCAGATTTTTTTTCGACTTCGATATATTTCGATAAATTTATCGATAACTGAGTTATCGGTGAAAACGTTAGTGAACAAAAATCTTAAAATTACCTTACAATATGGGTATCAAACGAAAGGGAATGGCCCCAGGTTTCATTTGGACTTCAATATATTTCGATAAATTTATCGATAACTGAGTTATCGGTGAAAATGTAATTGCCCAAAAACTTTAAAATTGCCCTACAATATGGGTATCAAACGAAAGGGGATGGCCCCAGTTTTCATTTGGACTTCAATATATTTCGATAAATTTATCGATAATTGAGTTATCGGTGAAAAGGACATGGCCCAAAAACCGTAAAATGTCCCTAAAAATATAGGTATCGAACGAAAGGGAATGGCCCCAGGTTTCATTTGGACCTCAATATATTTCGTTAAATTAATCGATAACTGAGTTATCGATGAAAATGTGGTTGCTAAAAACCTTAAATATTCCCTACAATATGGGTATCAAACGAAAGGGAATGGCCCCAGGTTTCATTTGGACTTCAATATATTTCGATAAATTTATCGATAACTGAGTTATCGGTGAAAATGTAATTGCCCAAAAACTTTAAAATTGCCCTACAATATGGGTATCAAACGAAAGGGGATGGCCCCAGTTTTCATTTGGACTTCAATATATTTCGATAAATTTATCGATAATTGAGTTATCGGTGAAAAGGACATGGCCCAAAAACCGTAAAATGTCCCTAAAAATATAGGTATCAAACGAAAGGGGAAGGCCCCAGGTTTCATTTGGACATCGATATATTTCTATAAATTTATCGATAACTGAGTTATCGGTCAAAATGTGGTTGCCCGAAAACTTTAAAATTTCCCTACAATATGGGTATCAAACGAAAGGGGTCGACCCCAGGTTTCATTTGGACTTCAATATATTTCGATAAATTTATCGATAACTGAGTTATGGGTGAAAATGTTATTGAACAAAAACCTTAAAATTACCTTACAATATGGGTATCAGAGGAAAAGGAATGGCCCCAGGTTTCATTTGGACCTCAATATATTTCGATAAATTAATCGATAACTGAGTTAACGGTGAAAATGTGATTGCCCAAAAACTTTAAAATTTCCCTACAATATGGGTATCAAATGAAAGGGGATGACACCAGGTTTCATTTGGACTTCAATATATTTCGATAAATTTGTCGATAACTGAGTTATCGGTGAAAATATTATTGAACAAAACCCTTAAAATTACCCTACAATATGGGTATCAAACGAAAGGGAATGGCCCCAGGTTTCATTTGGATCTCGATATATTTCCATAAATAATCGATAACTGAGTTATCGGTGAAAATGTGATTGCCCAAAAACTTTGACACAGGTTTCATCTGGACTTTAATATATTTCGATAAATTTATTGATAACTGAGTTATTGATGAAAAATCATTAAAATTGCCCTACAATATGGGTATCAAACGAAAGGGGATGGCCCCAGTTTTCATTTGGACTTCAATATATTTCGATAAATTTATCGATAATTGAGTTATCGGTGAAAAGGGCATGGCTCAAAAGCCTTAAAATTGGCCAACAATATGGGTATCAAACGAAAAGGGATGGCCCCAGGTTTCATTTGGACTTCGATATATTTATCGATAACAGAGTTATCGGTCAAAACGTGATCGCTCAAAAACCTCAAATTATTTAATCAATCTACCTTTCCCCATTGATGGGAATTTTGAAAATTTTAAATACCCTTGATAAATGCTTCAGTATTCAATAATCTTACTAATATTAGGTTTGTTTACTGACCAAAAAAAAGTTCAGAGCAGGTTAGAGCAGAGCAGAGCAGGGCAGCTGTCAAAATAGAAATAGAGCAACTCAGAGCAGAAATGCCATGAAACACTTTAATCTCGATAGTCTCTTTTTATTTGGTTTTTTTGTTTAAATCTTCAAAGTTAATGCAAATTCACGTATACAAAAACATTGATTTTCTTGCAAGCTAATTTTTTTGAAGTTTTCAAAAATTTATTTTTTCCTGACTTACAATTGCTTCTCTGCACTAACTTACTCCATAAAAAAAGCTAGAGCAGAAATTTGTGATCTGGATTACTCTAGTTTTGTTTTGAGCGTACTCATGAAACAAAAGATAGAGCAACCTAGAGCAAGAAAAGTGTTCGTTAAACACAATTTTGTGAAATATCTCAATCTGGCGTAAGCTAGAGCAGCCCAATAAACAAACCTATTATAAATGTGAATGTAGGATGTTTGGATATTTGGATGTTTGGATGCTCAGAGGTTTACTTCTGTTCCTCAATAACGTGAGAATGGCAACACGGATTTTGTTGAAATTTGGTATGCAGACAGCTAATAGTCTGGGAGGAGGTATAGGCAATTTTTTTTTTTTTTTAATTTTTGTGGGTCCGGCCATGCTAGAGACCGATACTTTTCGATATGTTTGTTTTCCCATATAACTCTGAGTACACTTGACCTAAACTAATGATATTTCGCATACAGGTGTAGAAACTTCGAACAATATGGGTATCAAGCGAAACTGGAAGGTGGCAGGTCTCATTTGGACTTCGATATATTTCCATAAATTTATCAATAACTGAGTTATCAGTCGAAATGAGATTGCCCAGAAACCTTAAATTTTCCCTACAATATGGGTATCAAACGAAAGGGGATGACCCCAGGTTTCATTTGGACTTCGATATATTTCGATAAATTTATCGATAACTGAGTTGTCGGTGAAAATGTGATTGCACAAAAACCTTAAAATTACCTTACAATATGGGTATCAACGAAAGGGAATGGCCCCAGGTTTCATTTGGACCTCAATATATTTCGATAAAATAATCGATAACTGAGTTATCGGTGAAAATGTTATTGAACAAAAACCTTAAAATATGGGTATCAACGAAAGGGAATGGCCCCAAGTTTCATTCGGACTTCGATATATTTCGATAACTTTATCGATAACTGAGTTACCGGTGAAAATGTTAGTGAATAAAAACCTTAAAATTACCTTACAATATGGGTATCAAACGAAAGGGAATGGCCCCAGGTTTCTTTTGGACCTCAATATATTTCGATAAATTAATCGATAACTGAGTTATTGGTGAAAATGTGCTTGCTCAAAAACCTCAAATTTTCCCTACAATATGGGTATCAAACGAAAGGGGACGACCCCAGATTTCATTTCGACTTCGATATATTTCGATAAATTTATAGATAACTGAGTTATCGGTGAAAATGTTAGTGAACAAAAATATTAAAATTACCTTACAATATGGGTATCAAACGAAAGGGGATGACCCCAGATTTCATTTCGACTTCGATATATTTCAATAAATTTATCGATAACTGAGTTATCGGTGAAAATGTTAGTGAATAAAAACCTTAAAATTACCTTACAATGTGGGTATCAAACGAAAGGGAATGGTCCCAGGTTTCATTTGGACCTCAATATATTTCGTTAAATTAATCGATAACTGAGTTATCGATGAAAATGTGGTTGCTAAAAACTTTAAGTATTCCCTACAATATGGGTATCAAACGAAAGGGGATGGCCCCAGATTTCATTTCGACTTCGATATATTTCGATAAATTTATCGATAACTGAGTTATCGGTGAAAATGTTAGTGAATAAAAACCTTAAAATTGCCCTACAATATGGGTATCAAACGAAAGGGGATGACCCCAGATTTCATTTCGACTTCGATATATTTCGATAAAGTTATCGATAACTGAGTTATCGGTGAAAATGTTGTGAACAGAAATCTTAAAATTACCTTACAATATGGGTATCAAACGAAAGGGGATGACCCCAGATTTCATTTCGACTTCGATATATTTCAATAAATTTATCGATAACTGAGTTATCGGTGAAAATGTTAGTGAATAAAAACCTTAAAATTACCTTACAATATGGGTATCAAACGAAAGGGAATGGTCCCAGGTTTCATTTGTACCTCAATATATTTCGTTAAATTAATCGATAACTGAGTTATCGATGAAAATGTGGTTGCTAAAAACTTTAAGTATTCCCTACAATATGGGTATCAAACGAAAGGGGATGGCCCCAGATTTCATTTCGACTTCGATATATTTCGATAAATTTATCGATAACTGAGTTATCGGTGAAAATGTTAGTGAATAAAAACCTTAAAATTACCTTACAATATGGGTATCAAACGAAAGGGGATGACCCCAGATTTCATTTCGACTTCGATATATTTCAATAAATTTATCGATAACTGAGTTATCGGTGAAAATGTTAGTGAATAAAAACCTTAAAATTACCTTACAATGTGGGTATCGAACGAAAGGGAATGGCCCCAGGTTTCATTTGGACCTCAATATATTTCGTTAAATTAATCGATAACTGAGTTATCGATGAAAATGTGGTTGCTAAAAACTTTAAGTATTCCCTACAATATGGGTATCAAACGAAAGGGGATGGCCCCAGATTTCATTTCGACTTCGATATATTTCGATAAATTTATAGATAACTGAGTTATCGGTGAAAATGTTAGTGAACAAAAATATTAAAATTACCTTACAATATGGGTATCAAACGAAAGGGGATGACCCCAGATTTCATTTCGACTTCGATATATTTCAATAAATTTATCGATAACTGAGTTATCGGTGAAAATGTTAGTGAATAAAAACCTTAAAATTACCTTACAATGTGGGTATCGAACGAAAGGGAATGGCCCCAGGTTTCATTTGGACCTCAATATATTTCGTTAAATTAATCGATAACTGAGTTATCGATGAAAATGTGGTTGCTAAAAACCTTAAATATTCCCTACAATATGGGTATCAAACGAAAGGGGATGACCCCAGATTTTATTTCGACTTCGATATATTTCGATAAATTTATCGATAACTGAGTTATCGGTGAAAACGTTAGTGAACAAAAATCTTAAAATTACCTTACAATATGGGTATCAAACGAAAGGGAATGGCCCCAGGTTTCATTTGGACTTCAATATATTTCGATAAATTTATCGATAACTGAGTTATGGGTGAAAATGTTATTGAACAAAAACCTTAAAATTACCTTACAATATGGGGATCAAAGGAAAGGGAATGGCCCCAGGTTTCATTTGGACCTCAATATATGGCGATAAATTAATCGATAACTGAGTTATCGGTGAAAATGTGATTGCCCAAAAACTTTAAAATTTCCCTACAATATGGGCATCAAATGAAAGGGGATGACACCAGGTTTCATTTGGACTTCAATATATTTCGATAAATTTGTCGATAATTGAGTTATCGGTGAAAAGGACATGGCCCAAAAACCGTAAAATGTCCCTAAAAATATAGGTATCAAACGAAAGGGGAAGGCCCCAGGTTTCATTTGGACATCGATATATTTCTATAAATTTATCGATAACTGAGTTATCGGTCAAAATGTGGTTGCCCGAAAACCTTAAAATTTCCCTACAATATGGGTATCAAATGAAAGGGAATGGCCCCAGGTTTCTTTTGGACCTCAATATATTTCGATAAATTAATCGATAACTGAGTTATGGTGAAAATGTGCTTGCTCAAAAACCTCAAATTTTCCCTACAATATGGGTATCAAACGAAAGGGGTCGACCCCAGATTTCATTTCGACTTCGATATATTTCGATAAATTTATAGATAACTGAGTTATCGGTGAAAATGTTAGTGAACAAAAATATTAAAATTACCTTACAATATGGGTATCAAACGAAAGGGGACGACCCCAGATTTCATTTCGACTTCGATATATTTCGATAAATTTATCGATAACTGAGTTATCGGTGAAAATGTTGTGAACAGAAATCTTAAAATTACCTTACAATATGGGTATCAAACGAAAGGGGATGACCCCAGATTTCATTTCGACTTCGATATATTTCAATAAATTGATCGATAACTGAGTTATCGGTGAAAATGTGCTTGCTCAAAAACCTCAAATTTTCCCTACAATATGGGTATCAAACGAAAGGGGATGACCCCAGATTTCATTTCGACATCGATATATTTCGATAAATTTATCGATAACTGAGTTATCGGTGAAAATTTTGTGAACAGAAATCTTAAAATTACCTTATAACTGAGTTATCGATGAAAATGTGGTTGCTAAAAACTTTAAGTATTCCCTACAATATGGGTATCAAACGAAAGGGGATGGCCCCAGATTTCATTTCGACTTCGATATATTTCGATAAATTTATCGATAACTGAGTTATCGGTGAAAATGTTAGTGAATAAAACCCTTAAAATTGCCCTACAATATGGGTATCAAACGAAAGGGGATGACCCCAGATTTCATTTCGACTTCGATATATTTCGATAAAGTTATCGATAACTGAGTTATCGGTGAAAATGTTGTGAACAGAAATCTTAAAATTACCTTACAATATGGGTATCAAACGAAAGGGGATGACCCCAGATTTCATTTCGACTTCGATATATTTCAATAAATTTATCGATAACTGAGTTATCGGTGAAAATGTTAGTGAATAAAAACCTTAAAATTACCTTACAATATGGGTATCAAACGAAAGGGAATGGTCCCAGGTTTCATTTGGACCTCAATATATTTCGTTAAATTAATCGATAACTGAGTTATCGATGAAAATGTGGTTGCTAAAAACTTTAAGTATTCCCTACAATATGGGTATCAAACGAAAGGGGATGGCCCCAGATTTCATTTCGACTTCGATATATTTCGATAAATTTATCGATAACTGAGTTATCGGTGAAAATGTTAGTGAATAAAAACCTTAAAATTACCTTACAATATGGGTATCAAACGAAAGGGGATGACCCCAGATTTCATTTCGACTTCGATATATTTCAATAAATTTATCGATAACTGAGTTATCGGTGAAAATGTTAGTGAATAAAAACCTTAAAATTACCTTACAATGTGGGTATCGAACGAAAGGGAATGGCCCCAGGTTTCATTTGGACCTCAATATATTTCGTTAAATTAATCGATAACTGAGTTATCGATGAAAATGTGGTTGCTAAAAACTTTAAGTATTCCCTACAATATGGGTATCAAACGAAAGGGGATGGCCCCAGATTTCATTTCGACTTCGATATATTTCGATAAATTTATAGATAACTGAGTTATCGGTGAAAATGTTAGTGAACAAAAATATTAAAATTACCTTACAATATGGGTATCAAACGAAAGGGGATGACCCCAGATTTCATTTCGACTTCGATATATTTCAATAAATTTATCGATAACTGAGTTATCGGTGAAAATGTTAGTGAATAAAAACCTTAAAATTACCTTACAATGTGGGTATCGAACGAAAGGGAATGGCCCCAGGTTTCATTTGGACCTCAATATATTTCGTTAAATTAATCGATAACTGAGTTATCGATGAAAATGTGGTTGCTAAAAACCTTAAATATTCCCTACAATATGGGTATCAAACGAAAGGGGATGACCCCAGATTTTATTTCGACTTCGATATATTTCGATAAATTTATCGATAACTGAGTTATCGGTGAAAACGTTAGTGAACAAAAATCTTAAAATTACCTTACAATATGGGTATCAAACGAAAGGGAATGGCCCCAGGTTTCATTTGGACTTCAATATATTTCGATAAATTTATCGATAACTGAGTTATGGGTGAAAATGTTATTGAACAAAAACCTTAAAATTACCTTACAATATGGGGATCAAAGGAAAGGGAATGGCCCCAGGTTTCATTTGGACCTCAATATATGGCGATAAATTAATCGATAACTGAGTTATCGGTGAAAATGTGATTGCCCAAAAACTTTAAAATTTCCCTACAATATGGGCATCAAATGAAAGGGGATGACACCAGGTTTCATTTGGACTTCAATATATTTCGATAAATTTGTCGATAATTGAGTTATCGGTGAAAAGGACATGGCCCAAAAACCGTAAAATGTCCCTAAAAATATAGGTATCAAACGAAAGGGGAAGGCCCCAGGTTTCATTTGGACATCGATATATTTCTATAAATTTATCGATAACTGAGTTATCGGTCAAAATGTGGTTGCCCGAAAACCTTAAAATTTCCCTACAATATGGGTATCAAATGAAAGGGAATGGCCCCAGGTTTCTTTTGGACCTCAATATATTTCGATAAATTAATCGATAACTGAGTTATGGTGAAAATGTGCTTGCTCAAAAACCTCAAATTTTCCCTACAATATGGGTATCAAACGAAAGGGGTCGACCCCAGATTTCATTTCGACTTCGATATATTTCGATAAATTTATAGATAACTGAGTTATCGGTGAAAATGTTAGTGAACAAAAATATTAAAATTACCTTACAATATGGGTATCAAACGAAAGGGGACGACCCCAGATTTCATTTCGACTTCGATATATTTCGATAAATTTATCGATAACTGAGTTATCGGTGAAAATGTTGTGAACAGAAATCTTAAAATTACCTTACAATATGGGTATCAAACGAAAGGGGATGACCCCAGATTTCATTTCGACTTCGATATATTTCAATAAATTGATCGATAACTGAGTTATCGGTGAAAATGTGCTTGCT
This sequence comes from Campiglossa producta, assembly GCA_964058755.1. NCBI lineage: Eukaryota > Metazoa > Arthropoda > Insecta > Diptera > Tephritidae > Campiglossa > Campiglossa producta. The sequence goes on along the minus strand of CAXKVI010000003.1, from coordinate 86,526,015 downwards.
CAAAAACCTCAAATTTTCCCTACAATATGGGTATCAAACGAAAGGGGATGACCCCAGATTTCATTTCGACATCGATATATTTCGATAAATTTATCGATAACTGAGTTATCGGTGAAAATTTTGTGAACAGAAATCTTAAAATTACCTTACAATATGGGTATCAAACGAAAGGGAATGGTCCCAGGTTTCATTTGGACCTCAATATATTTCGTTAAATTAATCGATAACTGAGTTATCGATGAAAATGTGGTTGCTAAAAACTTTAAGTATTCCCTACAATATGGGTATCAAACGAAAGGGGATGGCCCCAGATTTCATTTCGACTTCGATACATTTCGATAAATTTATCGATAACTGAGTTATCGGTGAAAATGTTAGTGAATAAAAACCTTAAAATTACCTTACAATATGGGTATCGAACGAAAGGGAATGGCCCCAGGTTTCATTTGGACCTCAATATATTTCGTTAAATTAATCGATAACTGAGTTATCGATGAAAATGTGGTTGCTAAAAACCTTTAATATTCCCTACAATATGGGTATCAAACGAAAGGGGATGACCCCAGATTTTATTTCGACTACGATATATTTCGATAAATTTATCGATAACTGAGTTATCGGTTAAAACGTTAGTGAACAAAAATCTTAAAATTACCTTACAATATGGGTATCAAAGGAAAGGGAATGGCCCCAGGTTTCATTTGGACCTCAATATATGGCGATAAATTAATCGATAACTGAGTTATCGGTGAAAATGTGATTGCCCAAAAACTTTAAAATTTCCCTACAATATGGGCATCAAATGAAAGGGGATGACACCAGGTTTCATTTGGACTTCAATATATTTCGATAAATTTGTCGATAATTGAGTTATCGGTGAAAAGGACATGGCCCAAAAACCGTAAAATGTCCCTAAAAATATAGGTATCAAACGAAAGGGGAAGGCCCCAGGTTTCATTTGGACATCGATATATTTCTATAAATTTATCGATAACTGAGTTATCGGTCAAAATGTGGTTGCCCGAAAACCTTAAAATTTCCCTACAATATGGGTATCAAATGAAAGGGAATGGCCCCAGGTTTCTTTTGGACCTCAATATATTTCGATAAATTAATCGATAACTGAGTTATGGTGAAAATGTGCTTGCTCAAAAACCTCAAATTTTCCCTACAATATGGGTATCAAACGAAAGGGGTCGACCCCAGATTTCATTTCGACTTCGATATATTTCGATAAATTTATAGATAACTGAGTTATCGGTGAAAATGTTAGTGAACAAAAATATTAAAATTACCTTACAATATGGGTATCAAACGAAAGGGGACGACCCCATATTTCATTTCGACTTCGATATATTTCGATAAATTTATCGATAACTGAGTTATCGGTGAAAATGTTGTGAACAGAAATCTTAAAATTACCTTACAATATGGGTATCAAACGAAAGGGGATGACCCCAGATTTCATTTCGACTTCGATATATTTCAATAAATTTATCGATAACTGAGTTATCGGTGAAAATGTTAGTGAATAAAAACCTTAAAATTACCTTACAATATGGGTATCAAACGAAAGGGAATGGTCCCAGGTTTCATTTGGACCTCAATATATTTCGTTAAATTAATCGATAACTGAGTTATCGATGAAAATGTGGTTGCTAAAAACTTTAAGTATTCCCTACAATATGGGTATCAAACGAAAGGGGATGTCCCCAGATTTCATTTCGACTTCGATATATTTCGATAAATTTATCGATAACTGAGTTATCGGTGAAAATGTTAGTGAATAAAAACCTTAAAATTACCTTACAATATGGGTATCGAACGAAAGGGAATGGCCCCAGGTTTCATTTGGACCTCAATATATTTCGTTAAATTAATCGATAACTGAGTTATCGATGAAAATGTGGTTGCTAAAAACCTTAAATATTCCCTACAATATGGGTATCAAACGAAAGGGGATGACCCCAGATTTTATTTCGACTTCGATATATTTCGATAAATTTATCGATAACTGAGTTATCGGTGAAAACGTTAGTGAACAAAAATCTTAAAATTACCTTACAATATGGGTATCAAACGAAAGGGAATGGCCCCAGGTTTCATTTGGACTTCAATATATTTCGATAAATTTATCGATAACTGAGTTATGGGTGAAAATGTTATTGAACAAAAACCTTAAAATTACCTTACAATATGGGGATCAAAGGAAAGGGAATGGCCCCAGGTTTCATTTGGACCTCAATATATGGCGATAAATTAATCGATAACTGAGTTATCGGTGAAAATGTGATTGCCCAAAAACTTTAAAATTTCCCTACAATATGGGCATCAAATGAAAGGGGATGACACCAGGTTTCATTTGGACTTCAATATATTTCGATAAATTTGTCGATAATTGAGTTATCGGTGAAAAGGACATGGCCCAAAAACCGTAAAATGTCCCTAAAAATATAGGTATCAAACGAAAGGGGAAGGCCCCAGGTTTCATTTGGACATCGATATATTTCTATAAATTTATCGATAACTGAGTTATCGGTCAAAATGTGGTTGCCCGAAAACCTTAAAATTTCCCTACAATATGGGTATCAAATGAAAGGGAATGGCCCCAGGTTTCTTTTGGACTTCAATATATTTCGATAAATTAATCGATAACTGAGTTATGGTGAAAATGTGCTTGCTCAAAAACCTCAAATTTTCCCTACAATATGGGTATCAAACGAAAGGGGTCGACCCCAGATTTCATTTCGACTTCGATATATTTCGATAAATTTATAGATAACTGAGTTATCGGTGAAAATGTTAGTGAACAAAAATATTAAAATTACCTTACAATATGGGTATCAAACGAAAGGGGACGACCCCAGATTTCATTTCGACTTCGATATATTTCGATAAATTTATCGATAACTGAGTTATCGGTGAAAATATTGTGAACAGAAATCTTAAAATTACCTTACAATATGGGTATCAAACGAAAGGGGATGACCCCAGATTTCATTTCGAGTTCGATATATTTCAATAAATTGATCGATAACTGAGTTATCGGTGAAAATGTGCTTGCTCAAAAACCTCAAATTTTCCCTACAATATGGGTATCAAACGAAAGGGGATGCCCCCAGATTTCATTTCGACATCGATATATTTCGATAAATTTATCGATAACTGAGTTATCGGTGAAAATTTTGTGAACAGAAATCTTAAAATTACCTTACAATATGGGTATCAAACGAAAGGGAATGGTCCCAGGTTTCATTTGGACCTCAATATATTTCGTTAAATTAATCGATAACTGAGTTATCGATGAAAATGTGGTTGCTAAAAACTTTAAGTATTCCCTACAATATGGGTATCAAACGAAAGGGGATGGCCCCAGATTTCATTTCGACTTCGATACATTTCGATAAATTTATCGATAACTGAGTTATCGGTGAAAATGTTAGTGAATAAAAACCTTAAAATTACCTTACAATATGGGTATCGAACGAAAGGGAATGGCCCCAGGTTTCATTTGGACCTCAATATATTTCGTTAAATTAATCGATAACTGAGTTATCGATGAAAATGTGGTTGCTAAAAACCTTAAATATTCCCTACAATATGGGTATCAAACGAAAGGGGATGACCCCAGATTTTTTTTCGACTTCGATATATTTCGATAAATTTATCGATAACTGAGTTATCGGTGAAAACGTTAGTGAACAAAAATCTTAAAATTACCTTACAATATGGGTATCAAACGAAAGGGAATGGCCCCAGGTTTCATTTGGACTTCAATATATTTCGATAAATTTATCGATAACTGAGTTATCGGTGAAAATGTAATTGCCCAAAAACTTTAAAATTGCCCTACAATATGGGTATCAAACGAAAGGGGATGGCCCCAGTTTTCATTTGGACTTCAATATATTTCGATAAATTTATCGATAATTGAGTTATCGGTGAAAAGGACATGGCCCAAAAACCGTAAAATGTCCCTAAAAATATAGGTATCGAACGAAAGGGAATGGCCCCAGGTTTCATTTGGACCTCAATATATTTCGTTAAATTAATCGATAACTGAGTTATCGATGAAAATGTGGTTGCTAAAAACCTTAAATATTCCCTACAATATGGGTATCAAACGAAAGGGAATGGCCCCAGGTTTCATTTGGACTTCAATATATTTCGATAAATTTATCGATAACTGAGTTATCGGTGAAAATGTAATTGCCCAAAAACTTTAAAATTGCCCTACAATATGGGTATCAAACGAAAGGGGATGGCCCCAGTTTTCATTTGGACTTCAATATATTTCGATAAATTTATCGATAATTGAGTTATCGGTGAAAAGGACATGGCCCAAAAACCGTAAAATGTCCCTAAAAATATAGGTATCAAACGAAAGGGGAAGGCCCCAGGTTTCATTTGGACATCGATATATTTCTATAAATTTATCGATAACTGAGTTATCGGTCAAAATGTGGTTGCCCGAAAACTTTAAAATTTCCCTACAATATGGGTATCAAACGAAAGGGGTCGACCCCAGGTTTCATTTGGACTTCAATATATTTCGATAAATTTATCGATAACTGAGTTATGGGTGAAAATGTTATTGAACAAAAACCTTAAAATTACCTTACAATATGGGTATCAAAGGAAAGGGAATGGCCCCAGGTTTCATTTGGACCTCAATATATTTCGATAAATTAATCGATAACTGAGTTATCGGTGAAAATGTGATTGCCCAAAAGTTTTAAAATTTCCCTACAATATGGGTATCAAATGAAAGGGGATGACACCAGGTTTCATTTGGACTTCAATATATTTCGATAAATTTGTCGATAACTGAGTTATCGGTGAAAATATTATTGAACAAATCCCTTAAAATTACCCTACAATATGGGTATCAAACGAAAGGGAATGGCCCCAGGTTTCATTTGGATCTCGATATATTTCCATAAATAATCTATAACTGAGTTATCGGTGAAAATGTGATTGCCCAAAAACTTTAAAATTTCCCCACAATATCGGTATCAAAAAAAGGGGATGGCCACAGGTTTCATCTGGACTTAAATATATTTCGATAAATTTAATGATAACTGAGTTATTAGTGAAAAATCATTAAAATTGCCCTACAATATGGGTATCAGTTTTCATTTGGACTTCAATATATATCGATAATTGAGTTATCGATGAAAAGGACATGGCTCAAAAGCCTTAAAATTGACCAACAATATGGGTATCAAACGAAAAGTGATGGCCCCAGGTTTCATTTGGACTTCGATATATGTATTTCGATATATTTATCGATAACTGAGTTTTCGGTCAAAACGTGATCGCCCAAAAACCTCAAATTATCTAATCAATCTACCTTTCCCCATTGATGGGAATTTTGAAAATTTTAAATACCCTTGATAAATGCTTCAGTATTCAATAATGTTACTAATATTATAAATGTGAATGTAGCGATGTTTGGATATTTGGATGCTTGGATGCTCAGAGGTTTACTTCTGTTCCTCAATAACGTGAGAATGGCAACACGGATTTTGTTGAAATTTGGTAGGCAGACAGCTAATCGTCTGGGAGGAGGTATAGGCAATTTTTTTTTTTTTAATTTTTGTGCGTCCGGCCATGCTAGAGACCGATACTTTTCGATATGTTTGTTTTCCCATATAACTCTGAGTACACTTGACCTAAACTAATGATATTTCGCATACAGGTGTAGAAACTTCGAACAATATGGGTATCAAACGAAACTGGAAGGTGGCAGGTCTCATTTGGACTTCGATATATTTCCATAAATTTATCAATAACTGAGTTATCAGTCGAAATGAGATTGCCCAGAAACCTTAAAATTTCCTTACAATATGGGTATCAAACGAAAGGGGATGACCCCAGGTTTCATTTGGACTTCGATATATTTCGATAAATTTATCGATAACTGAGTTATCGGTGAAAATGTTAGTGAATAAAAACCTTAAAATTACCTTACAATATGGGTATCAAACGAAAGGGAATGTCCCCAGGTTTCTTTTGGACCTCAATATATTTCGATAAATTAATCGATAACTGAGTTATTGGTGAAAATGTGCTTGCTCAAAAGCCTTAGATTTTCCCTACAATATGGGTATCAAACGAAAGGGGACGACCCCAGATTTCATTTCGACTTCGATATATTTCGATAAATTTATAGATAACTGAGTTATCGGTGAAAATGTTAGTGAACAAAAATATTAAAATTACCTTACAATATGGGTATCAACCGAAAGGGAATGGCCCTAGGTTTCATTACGACCTCGATTACATATTTCGATAAAATAATCGATGACTGAGTTATAGGTGAAAATGTTATTGAATAAAAACCTTAAAATTGCCCTACAATATGGGTATCAAACGAAAGGGGATGACCCCAGTTTTCATTTTGACTTCGATATATTTCGATAAATTTATCGATAACTGAGTTATCGGTGAAAATGTTGTGAACAAAAATCTTAAAATTACCTTACAATATGGTATCAAACGAAAGGGAATGGCCCCAGGTTTCATTTGGACCTCAATATATTTCGTTAAATTAATCGATAACTGAGTTATCGATGAAAATGTGGTTGCTAAAAACTTTAAGTATTCCCTACAATATGGGTATCAAACGAAAGGGGATGGCCCCAGATTTCATTTCGACTTCGATATATTTCGTTAAATTAATCGATAACTGAGTTATCGATGAAAATATGGTTGCTAAAAACCTTAAATATTCCCTACAATATGGGTATCAAACGAAAGGGGACGACCCCAGATTTCATTTCGACTTCGATATATTTCGATAAATTTATAGATAACTGAGTTATCGGTGAAAATGTTAGTGAACAAAAATATTAAAATTACCTTACAATATGGGTATCAACCGAAAGGGAATGGCCCTAGGTTTCATTACGACCTCGATTACATATTTCGATAAAATAATCGATGACTGAGTTATAGGTGAAAATGTTATTGAATAAAAACCTTAAAATTGCCCTACAATATGGGTATCAAACGAAAGGGGATGACCCCAGTTTTCATTTTGACTTCGATATATTTCGATAAATTTATAGATAACTGAGTTATCGGTGAAAATGTTGTGAACAAAAATCTTAAAATTACCTTACAATATGGGTATCAAACGAAAGGGGATGACCCCAGGTTTCATTTGGACTTCGATATATTTCGATAAATTTATCGATAACTGAGTTATCGGTGAAAATGTTAGTGAATAAAAACCTTAAAATTACCTTACAATATGGGTATCAAACGAAAGGGAATGTCCCCAGGTTTCTTTTGGACCTCAATATATTTCGATAAATTAATCGATAACTGAGTTATTGGTGAAAATGTGCTTGCTCAAAAGCCTTAGATTTTCCCTACAATATGGGTATCAAACGAAAGGGGATGACCCCAGATTTCATTTCGACTTCGATATATTTCAATAAATTTATCGATAACTGAGTTATCGGTGAAAATGTTAGTGAATAAAAACCTTAAAATTACCTTACAATATGGGTATCAAACGAAAGGGAATGGCCCCAGGTTTCATTTGGACCTCAATATATTTCGTTAAATTAATCGATAACTGAGTTATCGATGAAAATGTGGTTGCTAAAAACTTTAAGTATTCCCTACAATATGGGTATCAAACGAAAGGGGATGGCCCCAGATTTCATTTCGACTTCGATATATTTCGATAAATTTATCGATAACTGAGTTATCGGTGAAAACGTTAGTGAAGAAAAATCTTAAAATTACCTTAAAATATGGGTATCAAACGAAAGGGGATGACCCCAGATTTCATTTCGACTTCCATATATTTCGATAAATTTATCGATAACTGAGTTATCGGTGAAAATGTTAGTGAATAAAAACCTTAAAATTACCTTACAATATGGGTATCAAACGAAAGGGAATGGCCCCAGGTTTCATTTGGACCTCAATATATTTCGTTAAATTAATCGATAACTGAGTTATCGATGAAAATATGGTTGCTAAAAACCTTAAATATTCCCTACAATATGGGTATCAAACGAAAGGGGATGACCCCAGATTTCATTTCGACTTCGATATATTTCGATAAATTTATCGATAACTGAGTTATCGGTGAAAATGTTAGTGAACAAAAACCTTAAAATTACCTTACAATATGGGTATCAAAAGAAAGGGAATGGCCCCAGGTTACATTTAGACCTCGATATACATATTTCGATCAAGTAATCGATAACTGGGTTATCGGTGAAAATGTTATTGAATAAAAACCTTAAAATTGCCCTACAATATGGGTATCGAACGAAAGGGCATGGCCCCAGGTTTCATTTGGACTTCGATATTTTTCGATAAATTGATCGATAACTGAGTTATCGGTGAAAATGTGATTGCCCAAAAACCTTAAAATTGCCCTACAATATGGATACTAAACGAAAGGGGATGGTTCCAGGTTTCAATTGGACTTCGATATATTTCGATAAATTCACCGATAGCTGAGTTATCGGTGCAAATGTGATTGCCCAAAAACCTTAAAACTGCCCACAATATGGGTATCAAACGAAAGGGCATGGCACCAGGTTTCATTTGGACTTTGATATATTTCGATAAATTTATCGATAACTGAGCTACCGGTGAAAATGTGATTGCCCAAAAAACCTTCAAATTTTATACAACATGGGTATTAAACAAAAGCGGATGGCCACAAGTTTCATTTGAACTTCGATATATTTCGATAAATTAATCGATAACTGAGTTATCGGTGAAAATGTTATTGAATAAAAAACTAAAAATTGCCCTACAATATGGGTATAAAACGAAAGGTGATGGCCCCAGTTTTCATTTGGACTTCAATATATTTCGATAAATGATTTACCGGAGAAAACGAGATGGCTCAAAAGCTTTAAAATTGTCCGACAATATGGGTATCAAATGAAAGAGCATCACCCCAGGTTTCATTTGGACTTCCATATATTTCAATATATTTATCGGTAACTGAGTTATCGGTGAAAATGTCATTGCCCAAAAACTTTAAAATTGCCCTACTATATGGGTAACAAACGAAAGGGAAAGGCCGCAGGTTTCATTTGGACTTCGATAAATTTATCGATAACTAAGTTATCGGTGAAAATATGGGTATCAAAAGAAAGGTTTCATCTGGACTTTAATATATTTCGATAAATTTATCGATAACTGAGTTATCGGTGAAAAAGCCTTAAAATTGGCCAACAATATGGGTATCAAACGAAAAGGGATGGCCCCGGGTTTCATTTGGACTTCGATATATGTATTTAGATATATTTAACGATAACTGAGTTATCGGTCAAAACGTGATCGGCCAAAATCCTCAAATTATTTAATCAATCCACCTTTTCCCATTGATGGGAATTTTGAAAATTTTAAATTCCCTTGGTAAATGCTTCAGTATTCAATAATCTTACTAATATTATAAATGTGAATGTAGCGATGTTTGGATATTTGGATGTCCAGACGTTTACTTCTGTTCCTCAATAACGTGAGAATGGCAAGACGGATTTTTTTGAAATTTGGTAGGCAGACAGCTAATAGTGTGGAGGGAGGTATAGGCTATTTCCATACCTTTTATGAACATGAAATGCTATTATAACTTTGGTCCGATGTTTGTAAGTATGAGAAGAAGAGATGGACCCATCACTAAGTATACCGAAATGATCAGGATGACGAGATGAGTTGATTTAGCCATATCCGTTTGTCCGTCTGTCTGTCTGTCTGTCTGTTTGAACGCAAACTAGTCCCTCAGTTTTTGAGATATTCGGCTGAAATTTTGTATGCGGCCACCATTTTCTAATAATTAAAGAGGTAGGAACGTAAAATTTTGTAAAAGTTTCTTATTTCATATAAAAAATATCGACGTTGAAAATCATCGAGATGAGATAAATATTTCACATAGCCCCCATACAATCGATTGTTCCGATAAACGGATTTTGGTAAATAACTCCTGTAATTATACAGGTAGGACAGTCAAATTTTGTAACAATTGCTCTTTTAGAATGTGGAATGTCGATGTTAAAAATCAATGAGGGAATTTCCATGGCAGAGATTGATGAAAGCGAAAAAACCAACATTTTGTTTTTAAGTTGGTAATATGGCTAAGTTGTTGTAAATATATTAAATCATGATGAACAATTTAGGACAACTAAAAAAAAATTTTTTTTGTTCTTAAATACCTTGTTAAAAAACTACTTTATATATGTTATACTGTGTGAATCTTAGTAACCAGGCTTACATGTTACTTTTATTTTAATTTTTAGTGAAATTTTGAAAAGTATAAAAAATTTGCACAAACATTTTTTGGTGTAAAAAAAAAATTGTTGTGCGCCTTTTTTTGTAACGTAAGTGACGAAAATAAGCATTTTATTGCATAAAATATATAGTTTTCTGCCAATCAAGTTAAAATCTTCGAATCTCCATCTACAAGGCAACTACATAAGCTATATAAAGTAAATTTGTTTTTAAAATAGTATACAATGTAAAAAAATTCGTTGCGCTTTTGTAACGTCAGTGATGAACGCTTACGTTCTTACCCAATTTTTCAAACAAACTTTATATTTTTGCGGATTTTTGTTATTTTTTAGAACTATTTACGATGCCTCAGTCGGGAGCTGATAGAATGAAAAAAAATGAGGGAAAAGCTCAAAACGGAAGGGAAGTATGAGGACTACAAAGTCAAAATAAAGGAGTTTGCCAGAAAAAGCCGTGGTAAGAAAAAACTTTTGATTGAGACCCTACCTTATAATAAAAAGAACTCCTTGCTGGACGCACAAAAACAAAAAGTTCAGAAACGCGTAGAAAAGCACAGGCTAAAGAAAAAAGGAATGTCTGATATTAACCCTGTTCCTTCGTTGAAGTTTAATGTCCCATCAGTAGGAAAGGCAGCCGCTCGTACTCGCAGAACATTGCCACGCTGTCCTTTGAAAAGTAAGGAGGTTCTCAAAAGGCTTTTAGCCGAATGCGAGATTGATGACGCTTTAAATTGTTTGCAACCTCCAAGCAAAAGTGGTTTGAACGAGGAAGTCAAACAAAAAATATTAGATTTTTATGAATGCGCCAGCATCAGTAGACAAGCTGCAGGAATTAAAGATTTTGTAATAATCAGAACAAAGAATAAGTTTAAGCTTAAGCTTCAGGTTCGCCATTTATATACATCAGTTTCAGAAACTTTTTTTATGTTTATCGAAAAATTTCCCAATACACTCATGACTTCATAGAATCAGTCATTTGTAAACACCCTGCAGAAGAATGCTGGCTGCATACTTGCGACAATTGCAAACATGTATTGCATATTACAAATTTTCGCAATACGTTAACGCATACAACGGCCACCATTCAAAGGTAACTTGGAATGAGTAAAGGGATAATCAAGGCAAAATCGGAAAGACATTGAATAATAGCACACTCGAAGATCTAGTTGTACACACACTAAATCAGACTTCGTATATAAAAAGGTGTCAAGCCGAGTGCTATCAGCTGCAAAAGGGTGCAGCTTTAGCAAATTGTTTAGAATTACACCCCTATTGTGAGTGTCGACCGCAATAGATAATCGACTACTAAGCGATTAGCGATCATCGAGCAATTGCGAGTGTCGCTCCGATCGCTTAATGAGCGACAATCGATCGTCTTTCTACAGCTATTTTTCAGTCGATGACGTGTCGATTGATTTGCAAAGTGCAAATAAAATTGATAAATAGTAAATTATTTTAATAAAAATAGAAAATATTAAAAAAAAGCATTCGAAATTGGTAGTTTTTGTTCGATCAAGTTACACAATACCAATGTAAAATTGGATCGATTCAATCGAAAAGAATTGTTCTACTGCAAATCGACACTCGCAATAGGGGTCTTAAATACAAGGCACTCCCTTTTTAAAACTTTATTTCGGACAATTCGGAGATGTACCGATTTTTAAATTGCGATACCAGCCCATCTGATTATATTCTTCGACAACGCGCCTGCAATTGCAGGCATATCAAGCGTACATATGATGTACTGGTCCAGCGGAAACTTGAAAACTTCCAAACTATCTTCTTATAATGACGTATACGGAGAGGACAGTGCAAGTGACGAAGAAATTCCATTGGCAAATTTATTCATTTTAATTTAATATTATTTATGAATAGATGTTTGTTTTATATTCATACACTATCTATAATATACCTTTCCAATTATCTATAATATTCAAAATGTTATCTTCTAAAACTTAATTAAATAAAAAAGCTTTAACGTGCTCCAAATTTCGATAAGAAAGCATTTACTTATTAAATAATAATTTGGAGGTAATATTTCTATTAAATCGGAAAGATCCTCTGTATATATATATCGAATGTCTGAGTATAAATATTTCACACAATAGACTCGAACAATATTTGGTGGTTAATACAACACGTTTCTTGTAATACAATTAGTACTTGGCGTATGAGCAAAACCAGCTTAAAAAGTCTTAACTGAGCTAAGGACACCTAAAGATAAACCCTTTCACGATTTTATGAAATAAATCAATTGACCTGTCTGTTATCACGTCCATAAAAGGAAAACTAGTCGGCTTATTTTCTGTTACTTCGGAGGTAACGTCAGTGACGAATTTTATGTAACGTCAGTGACGGTACATAATTAACTATACATTTTACATCTCTATAAAAGTCCTAGTTACAAAGATTGTTATAAAGACTTCATTCAATTTCTAATAATCTCCCAAACATTGGAATTTAATTCTGTCGAGGGGTTTCGCAGAAATTTGGATAAATCACCGGTGCCCAAAACCCCTTGTCCTAAAATTGTAACGTCAGTGACGACTGAATTTTAGTCCGCTTTTAGTATGCTTTTAGAATTTAAATTAAAAGTTTAGGCATAACAGCTTTGAGTAGCTAAACTCCAAGTAATAAACCATTTTTCGTGTATTAAAATGTGCAAATCGAGTTTGAATCATAAAATTTTACTTGCGATGTAACGTAAGTGACGGTGGAATTTCCCATGAGATTGGACCAATATAACACATCACCCCCATATAAACGATAGTTCCGATAATTTCGGTATGAGCTAAAGTTAAATTAAAACAGGCTGTGCTGGGGATCGAACTGCGAAAATCGTGATGCTTATTCATGAAAGGTATATAGCCTTCGGCACAGCCGAAGACAGCTTTCCTTTCTTGTTTTTTTTTTTTAATTTTTGGGGCTCCGGCCATGCTAGGGAACGATACTTTTCGATTTGTTTGTTTCTCCATATAACTCTGAGTACACTTGACCTAAACTTATGATATTTCGCATACAGGTGTAGAAACTTCGAACAATATGGGTATCAAACGAAACTGGAAGGTGGCAGGTCTCATTTGGACTTCGATATATTTCGATAAATTTATCGATAACTGAGTTATCAGTCGAAATGAGATTGCCCAGAAACCTTAAATTTTCCCTACAATATGGGTATTAAACGAAAGGGGATGACCCCAGGTTTCATTTGGACTTCGATATATTTCGATAAATTTATCGATAACTGAGTTGTCGGTGAAAATGTGATTGCACAAAAACCTTAAAATTACCTTACAATATGGGTATCAACGAAAGGGAATGGCCCCAGGTTTCATTTGGACCTCAATATATTTCGATAAATTAATCGATAACTGAGTTATCGGTGAAAATGTTATTGAACAAAAACCTTAAAATTACCTTAAAATATGGCTATCAACGAAAGGGAATGGCCCCAGGTTTCATTTGGACTTCCATATATTTCGATAAATTTATCGATAACTGAGTTATCGTTGAAAATGTTAGTGAATAAAAACCTTAAAATTACCTTACAATATGGGTATCAAACGAAAGGGAATGGCCCCAGGTTTCATTTGGACCTCAATATATTTCGTTAAATTAATCGATAACTGAGTTATCGATGAAAATGTGGTTGCTAAAAACCTTAAATATTCCCTACAATATGGGTATCAAACGAAAGGGGATGACCCCAGGTTTCATTTGGACCTCAATATATTTCGTTAAATTAATCGATAACTGAGTTATCGATGAAAATGTGGTTGCTAAAAACCTTAAATATTCCCTACAATATGGGTATCAAACGAAAGGGGATGACCCCAGATTTCATTTCGACTTCGATATATTTCGATAAATTTATCGATAACTGAGTTATCGGTGAAAATGTTAGTGAATAAAAACCTTAAAATTACCTTACCCCAGGTTACATTTAGACCTCGATATACATATTTCGATAAAGTAATCGATAACTGGGTTATCGGTGAAAATGTTATTGAATAAAAACCTTAAAATTGCCCTACAATATGGGTATCGAACGAAAGGGCATGGCCCCAGGTTTCATTTGGACTTCGATATTTTTCGATAAATTGATCGATAACTGAGTTATCGGTGAAAATGTGATTGCCCAAAAACCTTAAAATTGCCCTACAATATGGATACTAAACGAAAGGGGATGGTTCCAGGTTTCAATTGGACTTCGATATATTTCGATAAATTCACCGATAGCTGAGTTATCGGTGAAAATGTGATTGCCCAAAAACCTTAAAATTGCCCACAATATGGGTATCAAACGAAAGGGCATGGCACCAGGTTTCATTTGGACTTCGATATGTTTCGATAAATTTATCGATAACTGAGCTACCGGTGAAAATGTGATTGCCCAAAAAACCTTCAAATTTTATACAACATGGGTATTAAACAAAAGCGGATGGCCACAAGTTTCATTTGAACTTCGATATATTTCGATAAATTAATCGATAAATGAGTTATCGGTGAAAATGTTATTGAATAAAAAACTAAAAATTGCCCTACAATATGGGTATAAAACGAAAGGTGATGGCCCCAGTTTTCATTTGGACTTCAATATATTTCGATAAATGATTTACCGGAGAAAACGAGATGGCTCAAAAGCCTTAAAATTGTCCGACAATATGGGTATCAAATGAAAGAGCATCACCCCAGGTTTCATTTGGACTTCCATATATTTCAATATATTTATCGGTAAATGAGTTATCGGTGAAAATGTCATTGCCCAAAAACTTTAAAATTGCCCTACAATATGGGTATCAAACGAAAGGGGATGACCCCAGGTTTCATTTGGACTTCGTTATATTTCGATAAATTTATCGATAACTGAGTTGTCGGTGAAAATGTGATTGCACAAAAACCTTAAAATTACCTTACAATATGGGTATCAACGAAAGGGAATGGCCCCAGGTTTCATTTGGACCTCAATATATTTCGATAAATTAATCGATAACTGAGTTATCGGTGAAAATGTTATTGAACAAAAACCTTAAAATTACCTTAAAATATGGGTATCAACGAAAGGGAATGGCCCCAGGTTTCATTTGGACTTCGATATATTTCGATAAATGTATCGATAACTGAGTTATCGGTGAAAATGTTAGTGAATAAAAACCTTAAAATTACCTTACAATATGGGTATCAAACGAAAGGGAATGTCCCCAGGTTTCTTTTGGAGCTCCAAATATTTCGATAAATTAATCGATAACTGAGTTATTGGTGAAAATGTGCTTGCTCAAAAACCTTAAATTTTCCCTACAATATGGGTATCAAACGAAAGGGGACGACCCCAGATTTCATTTCGACTTCGATATATTTCGATAAATTTATAGATAACTGAGTTATCGGTGAAAATGTGAGTGAACAAAAATATTAAAATTACCTTACAATATGGGTATCAACCGAAAGGGAATGGCCCTAGGTTTCATTACGACCTCGATTACATATTTCGATAAAATAATCGATGACTGAGTTATCGGTGAAAATGTTATTGAATAAAAACCTTAAAATTGCCCTACAATATGGGTATCAAACGAAAGGGGATGACCCCAGATTTCATTTCGACTTCGATATATTTCAATAAATTTATCGATAACTGAGTTATCGGTGAAAATGTTAGTGAATAAAAACCTTAAAATTACCTTACAATATGGGTATCAAACGAAAGGGAATGGCCCCAGGTTTGATTTGGACCTCAATATTATGGCGAATGTTCTCAAGAATCGCTCATCTCCCAACTCTAGCGTATTTCCATCACTAGCGTCACTACCACAACTACAGCTGTTTAGATACATGGCGTGAGAGCGACAGAGGGAGAGGCAGCTCGCGTGTTTGCGAATGTGGCACAAAGAGGAGATGACGATAGATAAACGCTTCGAGAAGACTGTTGCACGAATAAACCAGAAAGGTGTAGACATTTCTAGGTTGTGAAGCTGCTGTTTGCTAAGGTATATAAACCGCGCAAAGACAACGCAAATCAATCAGTTTATTTTGAAGTGTTTTATTTAACGTACAGTGATCGAACTCAGGGAAAATAATCAAGGAATCATCGAATTCGTCACAATTGGTGTCAGAAGCGGTATTGTTAAATAAATACAGGATAACAAGGACATTGTAAAGGCAACAATGATATTGAAAAGGATAACAAGGACATTGAAAAGGATAACACGGACAATGAAAAGGATAACTAGGACATTGTAAAGGTAACAAGGACATTGCAAGGATATGGTAAAGTTTAATGAATTGAAGATCCAGCAACTCAAAAACGAGTTGGAGAAACGTGGATTGGTAACAACAGGCAATAAGCCAGAGCTACAATCACGTCTACGCGAGGCTATGGAAGCGGAAGGAATCAATGTTGACGATCATGTTTTTCAAATTTCGGAAGAGGGAGCGACGAAAATAGAAGAGCAAAAGGACTCTCAGGATTCAGTGGCAAATGTGGACACAAACTCTTTATTGGCTGCCATGGCTCAGATGTCAAACAACATAACAACAAGCATGTCATCTCAGTTGGAACAACAAGAGACACGCATGGCATCTCAGTTGGAACAACAAGAGACACGCATGGCATCAAATTTGGAGGAACAGAAGACACACAACTTGAGGAGCAGGAGGCCCGGCTATCTTCAAAAATAGCATTACAGCTGGAGGAGCAGGAAGAACGATAAATTAATCGATAACTGAGTTATCGGTGAAAATGTTATTGAACAAAAACCTTAAAATTACCTTAAAATATGGGTATCAACGAAAGGGAATGGCCCCAGGTTTCATTTGGACTTCGATATATTTCGATAAATGTATCGATAACTGAGTTATCGGTGAAAATGTTAGTGAATAAAAACCTTAAAATTACCTTACAATATGGGTATCAAACGAAAGGGAATGTCCCCAGGTTTCTTTTGGATCTCGATATATTTCCATAAATAATCTATAACTGAGTTATCGGTGAAAATGTGATTGCCCAAAAACTTTAAAATTTCCCTACAATATGGGTATCAAACGAAAGGGGACGACCCCAGATTTCATTTCGACTTCGATATATTTCGATAAATTTATAGATAACTGAGTTATCGGTGAAAATGTGAGTGAACAAAAATATTAAAATTACCTTACAATATGGGTATCAACCGAAAGGGAATGGCCCTAGGTTTCATTACGACCTCGATTACATATTTCGATAAAATAATCGATGACTGAGTTATCGGTGAAAATGTTATTGAATAAAAACCTTAAAATTGCCCTACAATATGGGTATCAAACGAAAGGGGATGACCCCAGATTTCATTTCGACTTCGATATATTTCAATAAATTTATCGATAACTGAGTTATCGGTGAAAATGTTAGTGAATAAAAACCTTAAAATTACCTTACAATATGGGTATCAAACGAAAGGGAATGGCCCCAGGTTTGATTTGGACCTCAATATTATGGCGAATGTTCTCAAGAATCGCTCATCTCCCAACTCTAGCGTATTTCCATCACTAGCGTCACTACCACAACTACAGCTGTTTAGATACATGGCGTGAGAGCGACAGAGGGAGAGGCAGCTCGCGTGTTTGCGAATGTGGCACAAAGAGGAGATGACGATAGATAAACGCTTCGAGAAGACTGTTGCACGAATAAACCAGAAAGGTGTAGACATTTCTAGGTTGTGAAGCTGCTGTTTGCTAAGGTATATAAACCGCGCAAAGACAACGCAAATCAATCAGTTTATTTTGAAGTGTTTTATTTAACGTACAGTGATCGAACTCAGGGAAAATAATCAAGGAATCATCGAATTCGTCACAATTGGTGTCAGAAGCGGTATTGTTAAATAAATACAGGATAACAAGGACATTGTAAAGGCAACAATGATATTGAAAAGGATAACAAGGACATTGAAAAGGATAACACGGACAATGAAAAGGATAACTAGGACATTGTAAAGGTAACAAGGACATTGCAAGGATATGGTAAAGTTTAATGAATTGAAGATCCAGCAACTCAAAAACGAGTTGGAGAAACGTGGATTGGTAACAACAGGCAATAAGCCAGAGCTACAATCACGTCTACGCGAGGCTATGGAAGCGGAAGGAATCAATGTTGACGATCATGTTTTTCAAATTTCGGAAGAGGGAGCGACGAAAATAGAAGAGCAAAAGGACTCTCAGGATTCAGTGGCAAATGTGGACACAAACTCTTTATTGGCTGCCATGGCTCAGATGTCAAACAACATAACAACAAGCATGTCATCTCAGTTGGAACAACAAGAGACACGCATGGCATCTCAGTTGGAACAACAAGAGACACGCATGGCATCAAAGTTGGAGGAACAGAAGACACACATGGCATCTGCGTTGGAAGAACAGAGGACATACATGACATCTCAGATCTCAGCACAACTTGAGGAGCAGGAGGCCCGGCTATCTTCAAAAATAGCATTACAGCTGGAGGAGCAGGAAGAACGTATGTCCTCACAGCTAAAAATACAGGACGAGAAAATAATGCAGCTTGAGGAGAAAGTCGAGGCCGAAGTGGATGCGTTAAGAAGTCGTATCCAGGAGTTGCAGCTGAATCGTCCCAGTGTTTCCACAAGCGTACCCAAGGTAAAACCTCCATCATTTGACGGATCTGTTCCTTTCCAGGTATTTAAGCTACAATTTGAGAAGACAGCAGCTGTGAACAACTGGGGCGCTGATGATAAAGTCGCTGCACTCTTCGTAGCATTGAAAGGACCGGCAGCCGAAATCTTACAGACTATCCCTGATGGCGAACGAAACAACTATGAATCATTGATGGGTGCTGTGGAGAGACGTTATGGTAGCGAGCATCGGAAGCAGATTTACCAAATAGAGCTACAAAATCGCTGCCAGAAGCCCAATGAGACCTTACAAGAATTTGCATCGGACATCGAGAGGTTAGCGCAACTAGCAAACGCGGATGCACCTGTAGAGTACATGGAGAGGGTAAAGATACAAAGTTTCATAAATGGAATACGTGATGTGGAGACGAAGCGGGCCACCTATGCAAATCCAAAGAGATCATTTGCGGAGACGGTATCACATGCTCTAACTCAAGAAACAGCATCACTTTTGTGCAAGCCAGCGTACAAGGCTCATCGTGTGGAGGTGGAACGACCAGAATGGGTGGACGCAATCCTAGAAGCAGTGAACGGAAAGCAACAGAAAAATGAAGCGGCCATTAAATGCTTCAAGTGCGGAAAATCTGGTCATATTGCACGTTATTGTGGATCTGGATCTGGCTCCAATAATTCCAGTAATGCAAGCGGACGTAAGCGCAAGGCTGAAGGAGATGAGCAAGTCTCCCAATCCAACCAACCGTTAAACTAAAGAGAGTCAGCCGCAAGGGGCGTAGGCTGGCTCCCGCAATTGGATGCCCCATAATCTCTGTCTGACAGATCGGAAGGAAGTCGAGTAATGTTACTGTTGGAGGAGTCGTGGACGGAAAGGAGCGTTTACTGACTATTGATACGGGCGCATATCATTCCATCATTCGATCTGATTTAGTCAACAAAGGAGTGAGGCCATTACATGGAGCAAAGTTGCGTACGGCGACTGGTGAGGACACCCAAGTCCAAGGAGAAGTAACATGTGAAATCGCAATTGGAAATGTCACCGTACTGCACAATTTCATAGTGGCAGATATTGTTGATGAGATCATAGTTGGTGTGGATTTCTTAAGCAACCAAGGCATCAAGATCGACATGCAAAACAGGACCATGAGCTATAAGAACATGGATGTGCCACTCAAATTTGGTTACGAGAACAAGTACATCAGTAAGCGGGTACTCGTGGAAGATAGACAACAAATTCCACCGAAGTCGGAGGCAGTCGTTTGGGCAAGGATTGATGGAGATTATGGGACAAACAAATTGTGGGTTGTCGAGGCAGCAAACAATTCAAAGACGGATATACTAGTAGGAAAAACACTGGCTATGACAAAACAAGATGGACGTATACCGGTAAGAGTACTAAATGAGTTTCGATCGCCGATCAAGCTTTCCAAAGGAGCTATATTGGGACAATGTCAGGAGGTGGAGGTGATTATAAACTGTGAACAGCTCCAGGGAAATGTCTCTAGCAGCAACATTAATCTATCAGATAATATCACGGCGTGGACGCAAGAGCTCGAAGAAGACCACCAGAATAAGGCAAACCAACTTCTACTGAAGTACTCTACCATATTTGACAAGGATGGCTCCAAACCAGGTCGGACCAATGTAGTGAAGCATCACATTGATACCGGTGACGCGAGACCAATCCGCCAAGCTCCTCGAAGTGTTCCATTGGCCAAACGCCAAGTGGTAAGAGAAATTATACAAGAAATGAGTGACAGCGGCGTGATCGAACCATCAGCTAGTCCATGGAGCTCACCGGTAGTGCTAGTGAAGAAAAAGGATGGAAAAATGCGGTTCTGTGTGGACTACCGGAAGTTGAACGACGTAACGAAAAAGGACAGCTATCCATTACCCAGAATTGACGATACTCTGGACTCACTATCTGGTACGAAATGGTTCTCAACACTGGACTTGAAAAGCGGCTATTGGCAAGTAGAGGTGAAAGATGAGGATAAGGAAGAGACAGCCTTCAGCATTGGAGAGGGGCTGTGGCAATTTACGGTAATGCCCTTTGGACTATGTAACGCTCCAGCTACTTTTGAGAGACTCATGGATCAAGTATTTAAAGGACTGCATTGGAAAACATGTTTGGTGTACCTGGATGACATCATCGTGCTGGGAAAAAGCTTTGAGGAACACCTTAAGAACTTGGAGGAAGTTTTCCAAAGGATAGCTGGCGCCGGTCTGAAATTAAGTCCCAAAAAGTGTGCATTGTTCAAGAAGGAAGTAAGTTGCTAAGGTCACAAGGTTAGGTTAGGTTAGGTAGAAGTGGCTGCCGCAAAGGCACACCTAGGCCAGTATTAAAAGGCCCGTTGTGATACCATCAACACTAGGCAAGTCAGTCCCGGGACCCGGCCATATGGAAAACCCCAGTGCTATTGGGACTCTCCACATAGCAGAATCCCGGGGCTGACACTCCTAAAACCGACACCGTTACACCTCCTCGAACCATTTAGATGACTTGATGAAAGCCATCAAGTCCTTTATGTCCAGCTCCACTACCTGGCGTAGGCTATCCAGGAAGGGAACTCCGAAAATGCGCCTTCTCGCGCCGCTTAAAGCCGGGCAGTTGCAGATGAGATGCTCCACCGTTTCCTCCTCCTCATCATCTTTGCAACTCCTACAGCATCGTCGGTAGGGTACACCCAGCCTTGCTGCGTGCCTTCCAATAAGGCAGTGCCCGGTTAAAACCCCTATTAATATAGATATATCCCTTCTTCTTAGGGTGTAAATATATTTAGATCTTTTAATATCCCATTTTGGCCAGGATTGTTTGGATACTCGGCACCCTGGCGATAAAAGCCATCTTTCATTGGCTTGTCGGAGTGTATGCTCCTTCAGCATTAGCTTGCATGTGGCAAAGGGCATACCTAAGCGTTCTTTATCCTGAAGAACCTGCTTGGTCGTGCCCTGCCTAGCAAGTTCGCCTGCCCTACAGTTTCCCTCAATGTCCCTGTGTCCCGGGACCCATGTGAGGCTCACGCGGTTCTGTTGGGCCATCTCCTGAAGAGATCGACGACAGCTGAGCGTCAGTTCAGAGTTGAACAAGTAAGAGCCAAGGGATTTGACTGCCGCTTGGCTATCGCTGAAAATAGCGATATTCTGTCCGATAGCGTGTTGCCCTATCCAAGCCGCGGCGTCCATGATTGCTGAGACCTCAGCCTGGAAGACGCTGCAATGATCAGGCAGTCTGAAGGAAAGCTCAAGGTCCAGATCCTTGGAATAAATCCCTCCTCCAACTCTGCCGTCCAACTTCGAACCGTCGGTGTATATGGAAATGCCGCCATTAGTAGCAGGACACCGATCCGTCCTCTCCCAGTCTTCCCTGCTGGGAATGTTTATTCTGAACCAGCTATCTCCGACTGTTGTGGTTGCACAACGGTCCGTGCTCAGAGGGAGAAAGCTGTAAGAATCCAGAATACCGGAGTGTCCAGTAGTGCCTGCGCCCCAGCCGGAAGTTTCCCTTAGACGCAGAGCCGATGCTGCCGCTGCCCGGTACCCTTCCAGATCGAGTGGCAAAATGCCAAGAATGGCCTGGAGAGCTTCGTTGGGCGTTGCTCTCACCGCGCCGCTTATACAGATCATGCTAGATCTGTGGACTTTACCTAACAGGTTTAGGTTGGCTGCCTTGCTCAGCGCAGGCCACCATACCACGACTCCATACAGCATAATTGGCCGGATTATCGCAGTGTAAATCCATCTGCAGATTTTGGGACTGAGCCCCCATTTTTTGCCAATGGCTCTTTTACAGGTGTAAAGTGCAATGCACGCTTTCCTCTGGCGCTGGATGACATTCTCCTTCCAGTTGAGCTTTCTATCCAGAACTATGCCTAGGAATTTGGCTTTGTCAGCCAAGTTCAGGCGCACGCCATTTAGTTCTGGTAGGCTTAGCGTTGGTATTTTGTACCGGTTAGTATAAAGGACAAGCTCCACTTTTCCCGGGTTGATATTAAGTCCGCAGCGAGATGACCACGAGGAAACTGCTCGCAGTGCTACTTGCATCAAGTCACACAGGGTTTGTGGGAATTTGCCCCTGTATGCAATAGCTAAATCGTCTGCATATGCAACTATCCTCCCGCCCCCCCCAGCTTGTGTCTCGTAGCAACGAGTTTACAGTGAGGTTCCATAAAAGCGGAGAGAGAACACCACCCTGAGGCGTTCCTCTTGTGACATAGCGTGAGAAATCAACTGTGCCCAGTGTAGAGACTATTTTCCTTCCCTTTAGTAGCTTATCAATTAGTCCAATAAGAGACCTGCTTATGCCCAGATTAGTTAGAGCGGTGTTAATAGCCTTCGGGCTTATATTGTTGAAGGCACCTTCAATGTCTAGGAAGGCCACGAGACAGTAATCTTTTTCATACAACGATTTTTCAATAACAGAGACAAGGCTGTGAAGCGCAGTTTCCGTTGATTTACCTTTGGTGTATGCATGTTGATAGCTAGAGATAAGGTTGCTATCAATAGTAGAGGAGAGATAATCGCTAATTATCCTCTCGAAGGTTTTGAGTGCAAAGGACGAGAGACTGATCGGTCTGTAGTCCTTAGGCTCATAGTGTGAGGCCTTCCCAGCCTTAGGAATAAAGACTACCTTGGCGCTTCTCCAGGAGTGCGGAATGTAGTTGAGAGCCAGGCAGGCTGAAAAGAGAAATACCAGCCATTTAGCCGATGTTTCCAACGTGTTAATGAGTTGTGCGGGGAAAATCCCGTCTGGCCCAGCAGCCTTGAACGGCTCAAAGCTTTTGATCGCCCACCTTACCCTTTCCTCCGTGATGGGTATATTCACTGCCATGTTTGTTGCAGATGCTAAAGGTGCTTCATGCAAGTTCCCCGGAAACTGTGTATTGAATAGCAGCTCCAGGGTTTCCCCTTCCGTGCTAGTCCACGATCCGTCAGGCTTCCGCAAATAGCTAATGGCTGTTTTGAGAGCACTCGTCTTAGTCTCGCCGTATCATCGACCTTTTCGACCCCGGTGCAGAAATCTCTCCACGAAGTTCTCTTCGCCTGCCTTAGGGCCCTTTTATAGGCCCTCAGTTTAACTTTATATTCGAGCCATTCAGGCTCCGTACCGAGGCTCCTGGCCCTATTAAATTGCTTCCTGCAGGACTTGCGGAGCGAATCCAGGTCGTAGGACCACCAGTGTGGTCTATGTTTACCGCGTGGTTTCGGCACTGGACAAGCCTGCTCTAGGGCATTTGAGAGCGCCGTTGTAAAGGTCGCAACCAGATCATCCAGTTCTCCTACTGATGATGGAGCTTGTGGGGGTAACACTGGTAGGTCCCTAACTAATATTTGATTATGTAGCTGCCAATTAGTGTTAGGTCACAAGGTTACTACGGAGGGAATTTGCACTGCTAAAGAGAAGATCGAAGCAGTAAAGGATTGGCCAAGACCGAAAAATTTACATAGCACGTATTATCGTCGATTTGTACCGAATTTCGCCAGCGTAGCCAGTAGCCTTCATGAGTTGACCAGGAAGAATATGTCATTTGATTGGAAGAAGGAACATGAAGTGGCTTTCCAAACCTAGAAGGAACGGCTGTGCACTGCCCCAATGTTAGCGTATCCAATCCCAGGCTCAACATTTATTTTGGATACAGACGCGAGCGGTTACGCGATTGGAGGGGTTTTGTCACAGATTGTCGATGGGCAGGAGAAGGTAGTGGCGTACTATAGCCGCACAATTGGGAAGCCCGAAAGGAACTATTGTGTAACACGGAGAGAACTACTGGCATTGGTGGAGTGCATCAAGCATTTCCACAAGTATCTCTATGGACAGCGATTCATTGCAGTTCCGTAATCCAGAAGGTCAATTGGCACGGTGGATAGAGCGACTACAAAGTTATGACTTTTCCATAGAGCATCGCAAAGGCAGCAACCACGGCAATGCTGATGCAATGTCCCGGCGACCATGTAACCTAGAATGCAAGCATTGTTCGAAAGCTGAGGCCAAGGAAGATGTTATAGATGTGCGGCTGATGACTATAACATCTACCGACGAATGGAACATGGATTAACTAAGGAAGCATCAGCTAGAGGACCCAGATCTGGTACGTGTGATGCAAGGAATCGAGCAAAACGAACGACCAACAAGAGAGGAGATGTCAGCAGAGAATCCTGTTGCCAAGTCATATTGGGCACAGTGGAACAGTCTGAAATTGGTATCCGGTTGCTTACATAGAGTATGGGAAAGCGAAGATGGTCAATGCGCTCGGAAGCTGGTAGTTGTCCCAAGGAAGAAAATCTCTGATGTTTTGAATGAGCTACATAATGGCCCAAGTGGAGGTCATCTCGGAGTCACGAAAACGTTGGAGAAAGTCAAGCAGAGATTCTATTGGGTTGGTTGCCGGCAGTCGATCGCGGAGTGGATTGCCAACTCGGGAACTATTTCAGCAAATGGCCAGAAGTTTACCCGATTCCAAATCAAGAGGCAGAAACCATTGCAGAGGTGTTCGCTAACAATTGGATAGCGAGGTTTGGTGTACCGATGGAGTTACATTCTGACCAGGGCAGGAATTTCGAATCAGTCGTATTCCAAGAAATGTGCAAGATATTGGGTATTCGGAAAACTCGAACAAACTGCATTGCATCCTCAGTCAGATGGCATGGTGGAACGTTTCAATCGAACCTTGGAAGAGCACATGAGGAAAGTAGTGGATAAGTTCCAGAAAGATTGGGATACGCACATCTCCTTGTTCCTGATGGCATATCGCTCGGCAATACATGAAACAACGGGTCAGACTCCGGCAAAAGTAATTTTTGGGAACGATCTGCGGTTGCCAGCTGACTTGAAGTTTGGGATAAATGCTGATGAAGGAATAAATGCCAGAAAATCCACTAGCATCTTGGAAGAAGAAATGAGAGAAATACACGATCTTGTAAGACAACGGACGAAGATCATGAGTGATAAGAAAAAAGTCAGATACGACAAAGCCATCAACTCGGAAGGTTTTAAAGAAGGAGATTTAGTGCTGTTATACAACCCACAACGAAAGAAAAGTTTGTCCCCAAAACTGCAATGTAACTGGGAAGGCCCATATAAAGTAATAAAGCGGATAAATGATGTGGTCTACCGCATACAAACTGTTGGAAGACCACGAAACAAAATGAAGGTGGTTCATCTGGAGAGGCTAGCAACGTTTGGATCGGGAAATGTGTCTGATCGGGACGATCAGACTTAGGTGGAGGGCAGTGTGGCGAATGTTCTCAGGAATCGCTCATCTCCCAACTCTAGCGTATTTCCATCACTAGCGTCACTACCACAACTACAGCTGTTTAGATACATGGCGTGAGAGCGACAGAGGGAGAGGCAGCTCGCGTGTTTGCGAATGTGGCACAAAGAGGAGATGACGATAGATAAACGCTTCGAGAACACTGTTGCACGAATATACCAGAAAGGTGTAGACATTTCTAGGTTGTGAAGCTGCTGTTTGCTAGGGTATATAAACCGCGCAAAGACAACGCAAATCAATCAGTTTATTTTGAAGTGTTGTACAGTGAAGTACTGAACAGTAAATTAACCCGCGATATTGTACTACGGTTTTTTGTACTGAATAAAGCGTACTACTTATTAAACAGAATCGGAGTGTTTTATTTAACGTACAGTGATCGAACTCAGGGAAAATAATCAGGGAATCATCGAATTCGTCACAATATATTTCGTTAAATTAATCGATAACTGAGTTATCGATGAAAATGTGGTTGCTAAAAACTTTAAGTATTCCCTACAATATGGGTATCAAACGAAAGGGGATGGCCCCAGATTTCATTTCGACTTCGATATATTTCGATAAATTTATCAATAACTGAGTTATCGGTGAAAACGTTAGTGAACAAAAATCTTAAAATTACCTTACAATATGGGTATCAAACGAAAGGGGATGGCCCCAGATTTCATTTCGACTTCGATATATTTCGATAAATTTATCGATAACTGAGTTATCGGTGAAAACGTTAGTGAAGAAAAATCTTAAAATTACCTTACAATATGGGTATCAAACGAAAGGGGATGACCCCAGATTTCATTTCGACTTCCATATATTTCGATCAATTTATCGATAACTGAGTTATCGGTGAAAATGTTAGTGAATAAAAACCTTAAAATTACCTTACAATATGTGTATCAAACGAAAGGGAATGGCCCCAGGTTTCATTTGGACCTCAATATATTTCGTTAAATTAATCGATAACTGAGTTATCGATGAAAATGTGGTTGCTAAAAACCTTAAATATTCCCTACAATATGGGTATCAAACGAAAGGGGATGACCCCAGGTTTCATTTGGACCTAATATATTTCGTTAAATTAATCGATAACTGAGTTATCGATGAAAATGTGGTTGCTAAAAACATTAAATATTCCCTACAATATGGGTATCAAACGAAAGGGGATGACCCCAGATTTCATTTCGACTTCGATATATTTCGATAAATTTATCGATAACTGAGTTATCGGTGAAAATGTTAGTGAACAAAAACCTTAAAATTACCTTACAATATGGGTATCAAAAGAAAGGGAATGGCCCCAGGTTACATTTAGACCTCGATATACATATTTCGATAAAGTAATCGATAACTGGGTTATCGGTGAAAATGTTATTGAATAAAAACCTTAAAATTGGCCAACAATATGGGTATCAAACGAAAAGGGATGGCCCCAGGTTTCATTTGGACTTCGATATATGTATTTAGATATATTTAACGATAACTGAGTTATCGGTCAAAACGTGATCGCCCAAAATCCTCAAATTATTTAATCAATCTACCTTTTCCCATTGATGGGAATTTTGAAAATTTTAAATTCCCTTGGTAAATGCTTCAGTATTCAATAATCTTACTAATATTATAAATGTGAATTTAGCGATGTTTGGATATTTGGATGTTTGGATGTCCAGACGTTTACTTCTGTTCCTCAAGAACGTGAGAATGGCAAGACGGATTTTTTTGAAATTTGGTAGGCAGACAGCTAATAGTGTGGAAGGAGGTATAGGCTATTTTCATACCTTTTATGAACATGAAATGCTATTATAACTTTGGTCCGATGTTTGTAAGTATGAGAAGAAGAGATGGACCCATCACTAAGTATACCGAAATGATCAGGATGACGAGATGAGTTGATTTAGCCATATCCGTTTGTCCGTCTGTCTGTCTGTCTGTCTGTTTGAACGCAAACTAGTCCCTCAGTTTTTGCGATATTTGGCTGAAATTTTGTATGCGGCCACCATTTTCTAATATAGGAATCATTTGTCGGAACCAGCAAGATCGGACCGATATTGCATATAGCTCCCATACAACCGATTGTTCCGATAAACGGATTTTGGGCTATAACTCCTATAATTAAAGAGGTAGGAGCGTAAAATTTTGTGAGAATTGCTTTTTTTATATAAGAACTGTCGGTGTTGAAAATCATTATGATGGGATATATATTTCACATAGCCCCCATAGCCCATGTAATTAAAGAGGTAGGAACGTAAAATTTTGTAAAAGTTGCTTATCTCATATAAAAAATATCGACGTTGAAAATCATCGAGATGAGATAAATATTACACATAGCCCCCATACAATCGATTGTTCCGATAAACGGATTTTGGTAGATAACTCCTGTAATTATACAGCTAGGAAAGTCAAATTTTGTAACAATTGCTCTTTTAGAATGTGGAATGTCGATGTTAAAAATCAATGAGATTGGACCAATATAACACATCGCCCCCATATAAACGATAGTTGCGATAATTTCCGTATGAGCTAAAGTTAAATTGAAACAGGCTGTGCTGGGGATCGAACTGCGAAAATCGTGATGCTTATTCATGAAAGGTATATAGCCTTCGGCACAGCCGAAGACAGCTTTCCTTACTTGTTTTTTTTTTTTTTAATTTTTGGGGCTCCGGCCATGCTAGCGACCGATACTTTTCGATTTGTTTGTTTTTCCATATAACTCTGAGTACATTTGACCTAAACTTATGATATTTCGCATACAGGTGTAGAAACTTCGAACAATATGGGTATCAAACGAAACTGGAAGGTGGCAGGTCTCATTTGGACTTCGATATATTTCGATAAATTTATCGATAACTGAGTTATCAGTCGAAATGAGATTGCCCATAAACCTTAAATTTTCCCTACAATATGGGTATCAAACGAAAGGGGATGACCCCAGGTTTCATTTGGACTTCGATATATTTCGATAAATTTATCGATAACTGAGTTGTCGCTGAAAATGTGATTGCACAAAAACCTTAAAATTACCTTACAATATGGGTATCACACGAAAGGGAATGGCCCCAGGTTTCATTTGGACCTCAATATATTTCGATAAATTTATCGATAACTGAGTTGTCGGTGAAAATGTGATTGCACAAAAACCTTAAAATTACCTTACAATATGGGTATCAACGAAAGGGAATGGCCCCAGGCTTCATTTGGACCTCAATATATTTCCATAAATTAATCGATAACTGAGTTACCGGTGAAAATGTTAGTGAATAAAAACCTTAAAATTACCTTACAATATGGGTATCAAACGAAAGGGAATGGCCCCAGGTTTCTTTTGGACCGCAATGTATTTCGATAAATTAATCGATAACTGAGTTATCGGTGAAAATGTTATTGAACAAAAACCTTAAAATTACCTTACAATATGGGTATCAACGAAAGGGAATGGCCCCAGGTTTCATTTGGACTTCGATATATTTCGATAAATTTATCGATAACTAAGTTACCGGTGAAAATGTTAGTGAATAAAAACCTTAAAATTACCTTACAATATGGGTATCAAACGAAAGGGAATGGCCCCAGGTTTCTTTTGGACCGCAATGTATTTCGATAAATTAATCGATAACTGAGTTATCGGTGAAAATGTTATTGAACAAAAACCTTAAACTTACCTTACAATATGGGTATCAACGAAAGGGAATGGCCCCAGGTGAGAATGGCAAGACGGATTTTGTTGAAATTTGGTAGGCAGACAGCTAATAGTCTGGAAGGAGGTATAGGCTATTTTTTTTTTTTAATTTTTGGGGGTCCGGCCATGCTAGGGACCGATACTTTTCGATTTGTTTGTTTTTCCATATAACTCTGAGTACACTTGACCTAAACTTATGATATTTCGCATACAGGTGTAGAAACTTCGAACAATATGGGTATCAAACGAAACTGGAAGGTGGCAGGTCTCATTTGGATTTCGATATATTTCGATAAATTTATCGATAACTGAGTTGTCAGTCGAAATGAGATTGCCCAGAAACCTTAAATTTTCCCTACAATATGGGTATCAAACGAAAGGGGATGACCCCAGGTTTCATTTGGACTTCGATATATTTCGATAAATTTATCGATAACTGAGTTGTGATTGCACAAAAACCTTTAAATTACCTTACAATATGGGTATCAACGAAAGGGAATGGCCCCAGGTTTCATTTGGACCTCAATATATTTCGATAAATTAATCGATAACTGAGTTATCGGTGAAAATGTTATTGAACAAAAACCTTAAAATTACATTACAATATGGGTATCACCGAAAGGGAATGGCCCCAGGTTTCATTTGGACCTCAATATATTTCGATAACTTAATCGATAACTGAGTTATCGTTGAAAATGTGCTTGCTCAAAAACCTTAAATTTTCCCTACAATATGGGTATCACTTTTGACCAAGAATTTTCGAGACCGTTTATCCGCAGATTGAATTTGATCACCAAATTAGGTAAAATTAAATTAAATTCATCTAATTTGGCAAACAAATTCATTCTGCGGACAAACATTCTCGAATTATCTTCGCCAAATGCGACGCATTTGGTGCAGTGTAAATGTATCATAACTTTGTGAACTTCGACGACCAAATTTTTATCTAAAATGTTGAAAGGGTACTTCGCAGGGGCGAATTATCTTCTCCAGCATCAGATTGAAGAAATCGCACGAAAGGGAGTCGCCCTGTCTGAAGCCTCGTTTGGTTTCAAATGGCTCAGAGAGGTCCTTCCCGATTCTGACGGAGCTGTTGGTATTGCTCAACGTCATTTGGCAAAGCCGTATAAGCTTTGCAGGAAGTCAAATTCAGACATGGCGGCATACATGCAACTCCTTTTTGCGCTGTCAAAAGCGGCTTTGAAATCGACAAAGAGATGGTGTGTGTTGATTCTTTTATCATGGGTCTTCTCCAGGATTTGTCGTATCGTGAAAATCTGGTCGATGGTAGACTTACCAGGTCTAAAGCCACACTGATAAGGTCCAATCAGTTTGTCTACGATGGGCTTCAGCCTTTCACACAACACGCTAGAAAGAACCTTATATGCGATATTAAGACTAATTCCGCGGTAGTTGGTGCGGTTAGCGGGATCGCCTTTCTTGTGGATTGGGCAAAGCACACTTAAATTCCTATCCGGAGGCATGCATTCGTCTGACCATATTCTGCATAAGAGCTGATGCATGCTTTTTACCAGCTCTTCGCGTCCGTGTTTGAACAGCTCGGCGGGTAGTCCGTCTTTCCCAGGCGCTTTGTTGTTTTTGAGCTGGGATATAGCTATCCTCACTTCATCATAATCAGGTGGTGGGACGACTTTTCCATCGTCAGGGATTGGGGTATCGGGTTCGACGTCTCCCTCGCAATTTAGCAGTGTGGAGAAGTGCTCCCCCCCCATATTTTAAGTACACTTTGTACGTCGGTTACTTTGTAGGTCGCCAATATTGTCCTTACAGGAGCTTGCCCCGGTCTTAAAACCTTCCGTCATCCGCCGGATCTTTTCATAGAATTTTCGGGCATCATTCCTGTAAGCCAGCATCTCAAGCTCCTCACACTCACGCCTTTCGGCCTCACGATATTGTTGCCATACACTGCCGGTTGTGCCCGTTCGCAACGTCTCCTTGTAGGCAGCGTCCTTTTTTTTCGAGGCAGCTTTGCATTCCTCATCGTGCCAGTTGTTCTTGCGGGCTCGCTGGAACCTTATAGTGGCCTCAGCGGCGGTACGCAATGAGTGAGAGATATGCTTCCATTGCTCGGTTACATCGTTAGGTCGAGGATTGCCCTCTGCTAGCAGGTGTGAGAGTCGAGTTGTGAAATTATCAGCTGTCTGTGTCATGCGCAGCTTCTCGACGTCAAACTTTCCTTCCGTAACTGTGCGCACTTTCTTCGTTGCACAGAGGCGTGTGCGTATCTTGGCTGCGACAAGATAATGGTCAGAGTCAATATTGGGACCATGCAGTGTACGCACGTCCAGAACGGTGGAGCTATGTCTGCCGTCAATCAAGACATGATCAATCTGGTTTCTAGTTCTTTGATCAGGGGACAGCCATGTGGCTTGGTGTATTCGCTTATGCTGGAACCTGGTACTACTGATGACCATATTGCGAGCAGCGGCGAAGCCAATCAACCTAGTGCCGTTGGGGGATGTTATATCGTGGAGACTGACTCCTTCCTTGCCCACCTTGGCATTAAAGTCGCCGAGCACGATTTTGATATCATGCTGGGGGCAGCGATCATAAGTCTGTTCAAGTTTATCGTAGAAGGAGTCCTTCTCTGCGTGGTCCGTCTCCTCAGTCGGCGCATAGGCGCAGATAAATGTTATGTTGAAAAACCTCGCCTTGATGCGGATCGCAGCGAGACGCTCGTCCACAGGAGTGAACGCTAATACTTGGCGGCGAAGTCTCTTTCCCACCACGAATCCTACACCACGCGCTTTGCCGCATGTCTGGCCACTGTAGTATACGTCACAAGGACCGATGGTCGTCTTTCCTTGCCCCGTCCATCGCATTTCCTGCAGGGCGGTGATGTTGGCCTTTGCGCCTACGAGGACATCAACCAGTCGGGCAGCGGTACCGTCCCTTGAAAGGGTCCGGACATTCCCGGTACATGCTCTAATATCCAAATCATTATGCCTTAAAAATCAAGTTTCAATCATCTCCTGTATTTTAACTCGGCCTGACATAACTGCAGCATTGGAGAGCGCTTAGCAGTGCATGAAACAAATAACTATTTGAAAAGTTTGTTACAAATCTAAAGTTTTCAAACAGAAACCAAGACACTAGAGTTACAGGTGCTTATAATTTCTCGCATGTCATATTTGTTTTTATTTTCATTGGATATCTTTCATTTGCCGGCAGAAGCAATTTTGCTACAAAGGAAAATAAACTCTCAAGCTTAATCATTCCGATAGAAAGTGTGGAACTTTTTTTGGCACTCTAATGTTCTCGTATATTTTTGGTAATACATCAAAACGCTCTATGTAAGGTTTGTCATTTTTGAGTTCTTTCGAAAATTATGTGTATTTTAATGTACTTTTACTTTTTTTCGCCCCACAAATCAATCTTTCAACTGTCCTTTTTCAAACGGCGAGGTAGAATAAGAGAAATATGCGTACATTGCGCACTTAAACCTGAAAGAATAATATTGACATAGAACGTTTTGCAGTATGAAAAAAGAATTGCTACAAACATACATACATTTTTCAAAATTTCATTTTTGTATATCTACCTACACAAATATTCTGTACTCCTGTTACATTTTTTTTTAATTTCAAAGAAATGCAGCAAATTAATTGGCGAAAATGGCAGATACCACTTAAACCTGCATGCGAATTACAGTAGAAATTTGCCGCCTTATTACCCGGGTCTTCAGACCAGTAATCGACTAGTCAAAAGCAACTATTCGACTAGTCGATTAAAGGTAATCGAATATTTTTTGAAACGACTACTCGAAATCGATTATTCGACTAGTCGATTTGTCGATTATCAAGAGCCCTGTTGTTGTTGTTGTTGTTGTTAACAGCAAAATACTCCCCGAAGGTTTTGGGGAGTGATGCCGAAGTTGACAGTCCTTGGCCGGATATGACCCCGGTACGCTGCGGTACGCCCTTGCGGTACTGCCCGGCTGTCGTGGTAGCGATTTGGTATGACCAGTGGAACCTTCTAGGCCATGTCATCCCTCCATCCGTGAGGAAGGAGAAGATGGGTAATGAGAGGTGAGAGGCATCATATCCGTAGATCAACCATCGAGTAGCACGTCAATTACCTATGTGCATATTAGTCGCCTTTTACGACCGGTATGCCTACCTCGGGCATATTCTAAACCCCTAACCCGCAGGGTCAAGAGCCCTAATTTGTACTTATGTAATAAATCAATATGCTAAATTTGTTCATTTCTCTTACTGGGCTTTCTGAAGAATTTGGTTTTATGGCTCTCAAGCTATCTTTCTAATAAAACTTAAAAGGTGCTTTCTAATGTTATTTCTAAATCAATTAATGTTACCTCTGGGGTACCTCAAGGCAGTCATTTAGGCCCACTGCATTTCACTCTTTTTATAAATGACTTGCCACAGATTTTAATTTATTCTCGAGCTCTTATGTATGCCGATGATGTGAAAATTTGCTATAGATGCTTGCTTACTTATCTCACTCAAATCTACTTCAGGATGATTTAGATTCATTTCAACGTTGGTGCACGATAAATGCACTAGTTTTAAACTGTTCTAAATGTAAGTTTATGACATTTCATCGCGTGAAGCCTGCCCTGTCTTCTTATGTACTTTACGGCACTCCTATGGAACGTATTTATTCGGTTAAGGAATTGGGTGTTCTGTTCGATTCGAAACTGAGCTTTAATTCACATATAACCGCTATTACTAATAAAGCAAGCTTGGTTTCGTTAAATGCTGGGCTAAGGAGTTTAACAATCCTTATCTTACCAAAGTCCTCTACACTTCGTTGGTCCGTTCAATAATTGAGTATTGCTCATGTGTTTGGTGTCCATTATATATTACTCATATAAAGCGTATTGAGTCAGTGCAGAAACAATTTTTAATTTTTGCTCTACAGGCCTTTAACTTGGACTCAAATCTTCATCTTCCATCTTATAGAAGCAGACTTCTTCTCATTGATTTGCCAAGTCTGGAAAATGGTAGAATATTTCTCGCGGTAATGTACCGCATAAACTGGATCTAGGCGACGTTGACTCCTCTGAGCTGCTAAGCCGACTGAACTTTGCTGTTCCAGCTAGGGCGTCCAGACACTAAAGCCCTGTTCATTTACCCCTTTGTCGTCTTAATTTCGTCAAAAGTGACCCCTACGTGTTTGGTGGTCGTACTATAATGACTTGTTTAAATATCGAATGTTCGTTTGTTGCCTGACGCAATGCCATATTTTCCAGTCTTACCTGATACTTTAAAATTTACTGTTATAAGTTAAGCTCGAATTGTTCCTATATAGTGCTAGATATAATTGGTAATTTTTATTTAATGTATGATACTTTACTCTGTATTCTGTGTTAGTCGACTTTAAATATATAATAATAATAATTTTGCATTGCTCTCTAGCATTGTCCAGATAACAAATTTTCTAAAATTTGACACACCAAAACTATAAAAATGCATTTAAAAATAGTAGGGTAATTTAAAGTGACATACATTATTTTACATAGAAGCGTCGAAAGTGATTCGTAACGGCACTGGAAGATCATAAGGAAGGTGTAAAACTGATAATATGAAAGATATAAAAGAAAAAGTTAAGGAGACAGATGAGAGAAATAAATTTAAAAAATATGACTAGTGTTTTTTTGCTCTGCTGACAAATTCTGATTTTGTAACTTGGAACGTTATTCGCGATGATGCTTCAATTGTCACTTTTCGCATGGACATGGAGAATTAAAAAGTCGTGAAAAATTTTGCTAATGTCATATTGCGCAATATTTCCTTGTCGCGAACTTAGTACTACTTTGCCGTGAAGTACATGCGAAATTTCACAACTTTTTCACGACTAGAAATTTTGTATGGATTTTGACAGCTATTTCACTTGAAACGCGAAGTTAGTACCTAGCTTAAAGTCAAACACGTTATTATTATTATTATTATTAGGGTTATCTTTTTCATTTCCTCTTGTTAGTTAATTTACATTTGATTAAATTTGGATTTTCTTAATCCATTTTAGGTTATATACCGATTTAATATTTACGCGATTGTTTTGGGTACATACAATTTTTTTGTACCTATTTTTGATTTAATTCAATATCTGTTATTGAATCTTAATTTCATTACCTTTTCTGGGAATCCCATATTGTTAGTTGTTTAAGGCTCACTTGCACATCGAAAATTTATATTTTTAATTCAAAGTTAACGTCAAATGAGGGGTTAAACTCATAAGTTTTTGACAACTTTTCAAATTAACTTTGAGTTAAACAGATAACTCACCGTCGTGCAAGTGGGCCTAAGTTATTTTATAAAAGTTTTATATTTTCAAGAAAAATTTTTTCTGACTAAAACTACTAGAACTGTCAAAATGAGAAAATCCGCGCTCAGTGCGAGAGCAACACCAAGGAGTACGGGATCGTTAAAATGGTAGAACTGTCAAACTTGAACGCTTGACAGTTCTACAACAAGTAGTCGGAACTTACCAGCAAAAAATCTGCTGACTAAATCTTGCAACTCGCTGATTGGAGACATCTCAATTTTCTGTTCTCACCAGTCAGAAAAGTGGCGTACGGGATCACTTTCCTGTAGTTCGTGACTGTTTCTGATTATTTCTGACTGTAAAATTGGTGTAAGGGAACAGAGCTATTATATCGTGTGTAATAAACAAAGCTTGTTAAGTTTGAATTTGAAACACTCGCTTTGTTTATTTATCTTTTTTGTTTTGTTTTATATGGGGTGAAATAAAAACACCATGTCTGGCTAAGTTAACAGACTATTGGCGTGGGTGTTGTACTTGTGCATTAGTGCATTAGAGGGGACATGGATGTGAGGCGACTTGGACAGGCAGGACTAGTTAGGAACATGGGACGATAACTGGCGGACAGACATGTGTCATGATCGATGAACGAGAGGCGCGGGATGACTCCTTCTGACACGGATAGGCCTTTTCCTTCTTTCCTCTTTCTTTCTGCTATGTAGCTTTCACCAAGGCATGAACCTCCTATTTTTGTTTGTATAGCTGTAGGTAAGACTGGTGAGCAAAAACTCACCCCACCCGACGAGCTAGCGGGATGCCACCGTGCCACCTGCCACCTTTGCCTTACCACCACTGTCAATTATACAACACGAGGTAAGGTTGAAATAAAGTTGTATGTAATTGACCCCTAATAGTGAGACAAAAATTTTCAGGTGACGTGTAAGGGAATTATAAGATTTTTGTATCAAAAACGAAATTCCTGAAAATGTAGCTTAAGGGCCAAATTAGTCTTTACGTATACTTAACTCAACTTAAGCCAAAAGTTGCCTATATTTTCTTGCAATTATACAGGTTTCTCATATACCAGGTTGGTTAAGTTAAGTATACGTAAATACTAATGGGGCACTATGTTAAAATTGCATAAACTACATAAATCGCCTAGGAGGTTAAAGACTATTTTAAGTAAGTAAGTACATAAACCAATAAAACAAATTTAATAGCAGAGAAACTCCGACTATTATGTGTATTTTTAAAGTATGTCAGATATCATGTTTAACCTTTGATGACTGCAATAGGTCGCAATTTTATGCATTTTTTGCTAATGCCAGCTGAGTGGCAAGTATCAACAACGTCGGTTACGTCTTTATATGATTCGGGAGCTTCTTCCATAACAAGCTTGGGTGATGCCACGCGGATCGCAATACCCATTTCTTCTAATCTCTCTAAGACATCTTGATAATCTAGATTTCTCCGGGATTTGGCACGTGATAATGCGCGGCCCTAATTAAAAGCAGTGAATTAAAGATAGTGAAATCTAAATTTGAAAATGTATACTTACCGCGCCATGACAAGTTGATCCGAATGTCTCATGCATGCCTTTCTCCGTGCCAGTAAGCACGTAACTACAAGTGCCCATTGTACCACCCACTAAAACAGGTTGCCCTGTTAGTTGATAGTCTACTGGAATAAGAGGATGATGAGGCGGAAATGCTCTTGTGGATCCCTGGAATCGAAGAGTAAGATTTAAGTTATAATAATAAAGATTCCTCTTTAAAAAAATGCCTTTTTCCAACGGAGTCAAGGGGTTTGTTATTTTTTAAGACTGATGTCAGTTCGTCAATACATTTCAGTATAAAATTTTAAAATTCATGCCATCTAAATCTTCACGTATCAATCTACATCTAACAACTTACTGCCAAACGATTGGCAATAAATCCTCTTTCGTATTTCAAATAAAATGGGTTTCGTTTATGAGTTTAACTGCCTCGTAAATGTTGTAAGCTTCGTATATCTATCACTTTTCAAAAACGAGCTTTACAAGGCTTATACAAATTTAAACGAATATTCTGAAAATTTAGGCAATTTTGCCTGTTTATCCCGTTCCATTATCGTGCAGGAAACTATTCATTATCCGTCTGGGGTATAAGGGAGTTCAAAGACACTTTTCCCGCGTTAAATGAATGTTGGCGAAGATGCACAGGCTGATGATACGCTTAATCTTCTCATTAAATGAAAACACTTTGGCCCGTAATCATAGTCGTTGCTTAACACGCGTATTAGTTAATATCTTCACTAAACTTAAAAGGGAATTTAAAATGTTAGTCAATCATAGTCATGCTAAGCAAACAAATTAGCTGAAAAGAAATTTAACAGGGACCCCTCATACAAAAATTAAATTAAACAGGAACCCCTTATGAAAAGAAATTAAGTTTGCTGGTGGTATGAAGAATTTTATTTAACTTTGGCAGGATCACCCTGTAAATAAGTTCTTCTTATTTACTAATTATTATAATTACATACTAAGCTAATATTATACTATGTTAAAATATTTACAAACTACAAATAATTCCTAACTTACATTCTAAACATTAGTTGCTAAAGTAATTATTCGAATATTTAAATAAATTTATTAAAATTTTTTTTTTTAATTGACATTAATTCAACATCTAAATCCAACTTAAGTTACCAAAATTATATTTTAGTATAAACTAATATTTATTTTATTTTATGTATTCTATTTTTATGAACTAATTTTTCTTTTTTCGTTTTATTATCAAAACCCGTTACATTTACACCATCAATATGTGTTATAGTGTACGGTCCCTGATATATGTTTGAGTGTTTATCTCTTGGCTCTTTTTGTATTACAACTCTATCATTTATATTAATAGTGAAAGGTTTATCTGTTTTATCGTAAATATTTTTATTTCTAATTTTATGTTTATTAATTAGTTCTTTTGCGAGTGCGTGTGACTTTTGCATACGATATTTTACCTCTTGCATAATTTTCAACATTATAAATTGGATCTATATTTTCCTTTTTTAATTCATTTGGCAAATTAACTTTTCTGCCAAATACTAATTCAAAAGGTGAATATTGATTATCAAAAACAGTATTTGTTGTTGTATTGTGCAAAAATGTAAAATATTTTAAATAAACATCACTCGGGAAAAGAATCGTCAAGATAAGCTCTTAAATATTCGTTAAATACACGATGATTCCTTTCAATAGTACCAACAGTTTCATGATGATAAGGTGTTGAGAAATTGTGCTCAATTTTAAAAAGTTTAGTCAATTCCGCAAAAATTTAATTTTTAAATTCTGTGCCTAAAGCTAATTTAATAGATTTCATTATTCCATAAATTAGAATAAAACTTTCAAAAATTGCAGATGCAACTGTTTTTGCACTCTTATCTGGAATAGCTATTGTAACTAAATAATTGCTTAAATCACACATAATGGTAACAGCGAACTTGTTCCCATCATTGGATTGAGGCAAAGGTCCTATCGTGCCTATAACTACAATATCAAAAGTTTTGCAAGGTGTTGGTGTAAGCACCACATTCTCTTTTGTTTTGGCCTTAACAGCAATTTTTAACAAATTTACCAATATCACGTGTCATATTTTTCCAAAAATATTTTGTACGTATTTTCGCATATAATTTTTTAATTCCGAAATGACCACCAGATATTGGACCATTATGATAAACTGTCATTAATTTTAATTTCTTGTCTTC
Source organism: Campiglossa producta (assembly GCA_964058755.1). NCBI lineage: Eukaryota > Metazoa > Arthropoda > Insecta > Diptera > Tephritidae > Campiglossa > Campiglossa producta. Next base: position 86,486,204 of record CAXKVI010000003.1, on the reverse strand, counting down.
GTCAGTTACCGTTTCTACTGGGTTTGTAAATATAATTACTTAATGTTTTAAAATTTTGTTCCCGATTTCTTTAAAATTTGCAATAGTAAAATATTGAAAAATTGTATCATCTGTTTGCCATTCAACTTAATATTGTGATTGCCAGCATTATTTTCCAGCTTCAAAAGTAGCTCATCTAAATTTGCTATTTTGTTAACAATCTCAAAATTAAGTAGTTCAAACCTTTTATGTTTTATGTGCGCACATATTTTTATGCTATTAATATCACCATTCTTATTATAATCTGTATTTGATTTTACTTCCGGGACTTTATTTGAAAAATTATAAGCAAATTTTTCGTAAACTTGTAATGTTTCTGTCTGCACCTACATTTGTTTTTCCCTTTATATACATACATCATCATCATCATAATCATTTATATACATACTCTATAGTAAAATTAGACTCTGATAACTCTAATCGTATTCTAGAGAGTTTTGACGTAGGACCTTTCATATTAAATAAGTAAACTAACGGCCGATGATCTGATCTATCTGTAAAGTGTGTACCATAAACGTATGGTCGAAACTGCTTAACTGCAAAATATATTGCCAAATAATTGCTATTTTGTTCAGCTTTTCTGAATGATTTTGAAGCAAAACATATTGCTAAATCGTTACCATTATGATCTTGGCTTAATATAGCACAGCACCCAATCTTCGAAGCATCAACTGTTATTAAAAAATCTTTAGTAAAATCCGGATATTGCAAAAGTTTTGGAGACATTAAACTTTTTCTTAATTTCTCAAATGCTACCTCACACGAGGTATCCCAGTTAAATTCAACATTTTCCGACTCAAACGATTCAAAGGTGCAGCCAAAGAAGCAAAATTTGGTATAAATCTTCTATAATAATTGGCAAGTGCAACAAATCTTCTAACTGCATCTTTATCACATGGTTTAGGATACTATTTGATTGCTTCTATTTTAGAATCGTCAGGTAACAAACCCTTTGCTGAACATTTATGCCCCAAAAATGTTACCTCAGATCTAAGAAAATTGCATTTAGTAGGGTTAAGCCGCAAATTAAACTTTCTACAAGTCTCAAAAACTGTCTCTAAATTGTTTAAGTGATGAGTTTCACTACAGCCAATAACTATAATGTCGTCTATATACATAAAGGCTTCGTTAGGTGCAATACCAGAAAATGCTATTGACATCATTCTCGAAAAAGAGTTAGGAGCAACATTTAGTCCAAATGGTAAAACTTTCCAACGAAAAGATCCACGATCTGTACTAGGGATTCCAATTTCCGGGATTTCTAGCCTCTCGGGCTTTTCGGGATTTGAAAGTTCAATCCCTGGTAAACCTAGCCAAATATACGTACATATTTGATTAATAACGGCTTACATATGTAAGAACAAAAAAAATTTACATTAAATTTGTAAATAAAATATATGTATTCAGGAATTTGGTACAATTTTTTGTACCACAGGTACAAATAGCATATTTGATTCTGTGGTGAATGTTCTCAAGAATCGCTCATCTCCCAACTCTAGCGTATTTCCACCACTAGCGTCACTACCACAACTACAGTTGTTTAGGTACATGACGCGAGAGCGAGAGAGTGCGAATGTGACACAAAGAGGAGATGACGATAGATAAATGTTTCGAGAGCACTGTTGCGCGAATAGCCCAGAGGTGTGTAGACGTTTCTAGGTTATGAAGCTGCGGTATTGTTAAATAAATACAGGATAACAAGAACATTGTAAAGGCAACAAGGATATTGCAAGGATAACAAGGACATCGTAAAGGTAACAAGGACATTGCAAGGATATGGCAAAGTTTAATGAATTGAAGATCCAGCAACTCAAAAACGAGTTGGAGAAACGTGGATTGGTAACAGCAGGCAATAAGCCAGAGCTACAATCACGTCTACGCGAGGCTATGGAAGCGGAAGGAATCAACGTTGACGATCATGTTTTTCAACTTTCGGAAGAGGGAGCGACGAAAATAGAAGAGCAAAAGGACTCTCCGGATTCAGTGGCAAATTGGCTGCCTTGGCTCAGATGTCAAACAACATAACATCAAGCATGTCATCTCAGTTGGAACAACAAGAGACACGCATGGCATCAAAGTTGGAGTAACAGAAGTCACACATGGCATCTCAGTTGGAACAACAAGAGACACGCATGACATCAAAGTTGGAGGAACAGAAGACACACATGGCATCTCAGTTGGAAGAACAAGAGACACGCATTACGTCTCGGTTGGAAGAGCAGGAGACACGAATGTCGTCGCAAATTTCGGCACAGGTATCATCAGCACAGCTAAATATGCAGGACAGGAAAATAATACAGATTGAGGAGAAAGTCGAAGCCGAGGTGAATGCGTTAAGCAGTCGTATCCAGGAGTTGCAGCTGAATCGTCCAAGTGTTTCAGCAACCACTCCCAAGGTAAAACACCCATCCTTTGACGGTTCTGTTCCTTTCCAGGTATTTAAGCTACAATTTGAAAAGACAGCAGCTGTGAACAACTGGCGCGCTGAAGACAAAGTCCTGCAGCCGAAATCTTGCAAACTATTCCGGACGCTGAAAGAAACAACTATGAAGCATTGATGGGAGCCGTTGAAAGACGTTACGGTAGCGAGCATCGGGATCAGATTTACCAAATAGAGCTACAAAATCGATGCCAGAAGCCCAATGAGACCTTACAAGAATTTGCATCGGACATCGAGAGGTGAGCGCACCTAGCAAACGCGGATGCACCTGTAGAGTACACGGAGAGGGTAAAGATACAAAGCTTTATAAATGGAATACGTGATGTGGAGACGAAGCGGGCCACCTATGCAAATCCAAAGAGATCATTTGCGGAGACGGTATTACATGCTCTAACTCAAGAAACAGCATCACTTTTGTGCAAACCAGCGTACAAAGCTCATCGTGTGGAAGTAGAACGACCAGAATGGGTGGACGCAATCCTAGAATCATTGAACGGAAAGCAACAGAAAAATGAAGCTGCCATTAAATGTTTCAAGTGTGGAAAGTCTGGCCATATTGCGCGTTATTGTAACATCGGCTCCAGAGACTTCGGCAATGCAGGTAGACGTAAGGGTAACGCTGGAGGAGATGAGCAAGATGAATGCCCCATAGTTTCTGTCTCGCAGTTCGGAGGGAAAGCAAGTAATGTTACTGTTAGAGGTTTCTTGGACGGAAAAGAGCGGTTACTCACTGTGGATACTGGCGCATCTCATTCCATCATTAGAAGTGACTTGGTCCATAAGAGAGTAAGACCATTGCAGGATGCAAAGTTGCGGACAGTTGCTGGTGAAAGTAAGCTAGTCCAGGGAGAAGTGCGGTGCAAAGTTGTGATTGAGAATGTGACTACATACCACAACTTCTTAGTAGCGGATATTGTGGATGAAGTCATCATTGGCATCGACTTCTTGGCTGAGACAGACATTCACATAAACGTGAGAAATAGAGTTATGACATACAATGGCCAAGAAGTACCACTGATCTTTGGACACAATATTGGGTATTGCACCAAAGGAATTTCATTGGAGCTGAATCACAGGGACACTCGGAAAGCAAAGGTACCTCCTCGACCAATGGCTTCGATAGACAAATGCCTACTTGAGAATATTTGGAGAAGTTGAGCGAAACAAACGACCAGCAAGAAAAGAAATGTCAGCACAGAGTCCAGTTGCCAAGTCATATTGGGCGCAATGGAACAGTTTACGATTGGTATCCGGTTGTTTGCATCGAATATGGGAGAGTGAGGATGGTCAATGCGCTCGGAAGCTTATAGTTGTTCCAAGGAAGCACGTGTCTGATGTTCTCCGGGAAATGCGATCCAAGTGGAGGCCATCTAGGAGTCAAGAAGACCTTGGAGAGGATTAAGCAGACATTTTATTGGGTTGGTTACGGTCAGTCGGTAAAGGAGTGGATTGCCAAATGCGATGAGTGCATCAGAGCAAAGGTGCTGAGGTCCACGAGTCATGGTCGAAGGAGGCAGTGCAACTCAGATGCACCGGTTGAGAGGATTACCTTGGATGAAGCTGGTCCATTCCCCAGAACTATAAGCAAAAACATGAAAACCAGGCACGACAAAGCAATGGAAACGGAAGGGTTCCTGGAAGGAGTTTTAGTGTTCCTATACGGGCCACAACGAAAGAAAGGTTTGTCCCCAAAACTGCAATGTAACTGGGAAGGCCCATATAAAGTAATAAAGCGGATAAATGATGTCTACCGCATACAAACTGTTGGAAGACCACGAAACAAAATGAAGGTGGTTCACCTGGAGAGGCTAGCACTTAGGTGGAGGGCGGTGTGGTGAATGTTCTCAAGAATCGCTCATCTCCCAACTCTAGCGTATTTCCACCACTAGCGTCACTACCACAACTACAGTTGTTTAGGTACATGACGCGAGAGCGAGAGGGTGCGAATGTGACACAAAGAGAAGATGACGATAGATAAATGTTTCGAGAGCACTGTTGCGCGGATAGCCCAGAGGTGTGTAGACGTTTCTACGTTATGAAGCTGCTGTCTGCTAGGGTATATAAACCGCGCCAAGACAACGCACTTCAATCAGTTTATTTTGAAGTGTTGTACAGTGAAGTACTAAACAGTGAATTAACCCGCGATATTGTACTACGGTTTTTAGTAGTGAATAAAGCGTACTACTTATTAAGCAGAACCTGAGTGTTTTATTTAACGTAAAGTGATCGAACTCAGTGAAAATAATCCAGGATTCATCGAATTCGTCACAATACATTAATAACGACTTATGTATATAAATGACTAAAAATTCTTAAGCGATAGTGGCGAAAACTACTTACATAGTTATGTTTTTTTTATACCCAGCTGTACTTGTACACAGGGTATTATAACTTTGTTAGAATAACGGTTGGTTGTACAGGTATAAAGGAATCGAGATAGATATAGACTTCCATATATCAATATGATCAGGATCGAAAAAAATTTGATTGAGCCATGTCCGTCCGTCCGTCTGTCCGTTAACACGATAACTTGAGCAAATAATGAGATATCTTCACCAAATTTGGCATGCGTACTTATTTGGGTTCAGAATAGATTGCTATTGAAAATGGGTAAAATCGGACCATAACCACGCCCCTTTTTCGATATCGAAAATTTCGAAAAACGTATAAAATGGGTTAATTCAATATTAGAAGCAGCTACAATGATAAAATTTTCAATATGTATTGATTTAGATGTTCTAAGGCCGATTTTATAAAAAAATTTGAAAAGGGGGCGTGGTACCGCCCACGTATATTTGAAGAAATTTTAAAATTTTGACTCTTAATAACTTCAGAACAGTTTATGCTAGTATAACGAAATTTCGTAGAGGACATACTATTGTTGTGGTAAATTCAGCTATAGAAAATAAACGAAATCGCTTCGCGACCACGCCTACTTTTTCATAAAAGTTATATTGAAAGGAGGTGGAAATATTGAAAAGTCCATATCTAATTAACTGATTTCGCTATAATAATATAATTTGGTACATACATCAACTTTCATATTATTTACATAATTTTTTCAAAATTTTGGAAAGTGGGCGTGGCACCACCCACTTATGAGTCAAGCAATTTTTAAATTCGACTGCTAACAACTTCAGAACGGTGTGAGATAGATTTACGAAACTAGGTACCAGGCATGTTATGTTTATGTAGAGTACTACCACAGAAAATAAGAAAAATCGGTGAACGATCACGCCCACTTTATGTGCACAGCTGGGTATGTAATGTTCGGTTTCACCCGAACTTAGACTTCCTTACTTGTTTTAATTAAATTTTTTCCATTTGGTCTCCGACAATTCAGGTATGCATAGTAATAATAAAAATTTCATTGTAGATAAAAAATAAAATGTAATGCCATTTGACTTAGAGAAATATTACTTTTTCTGAAGTTTGAAGAGTAATCTTAAAGAAATTATTGCATTATTACTATTTTCGGTGAACCCGGGATTTAGGTCTACTAATCCCGGGGTTTTCGGGACTTAAAAAACAACGGGATCCCGGGATTGGAATCCCTAATCTGTACTAAATGATGTTATATCTCTCGAATCTTTATGTAATGGAACTTGGTGAAAACCCGAAAAAAGATCTAAAGTTGAAAAATATTTAGCCCGACCAAGATTATCTAAAATCTATGGACTGTTATAATTTGAAGTACTTCCCTCAATCAAATCATTTTTAACCAAATTTTCAACCTGTTTATTTATTTCAGCACGCTGTGAATAGGGCAATCTATAGTTTTTTATGTATACTGGTGTCTTGTCTATTAGTCTTAATTTTTGTTCATAAAAATTATTAATCGTCATAAAGTCTGTTTTTAGAGCAAAAATATCTGAATATGTCAAACAAAAATCAAGTAATCTACTTTTCGCATATGAAGGCATTTGTTTCACTAAAACCGACTTGAGCTCTTCTATGCGCTTCAAATCAACACATTTATCATTTTTTTTTACCTTCAAGCTGGGTAGTGGCCTAAGGTGCTAGACCTTCTAGCATACAAGTCCCTACAGTGTTGTGAGTTCGACTCTCACAATGCCGGGAAGAAAAGTCCTTGAAGAGATGTAACTCCAGTATCATCGAAACATATGTCGGCTTGTCTGGTTCCTGCAGCGCGTAGGTAAAAATTTTTCTCAAAAAACACATTTTCATACAATCCCGAAAATTGCTTGTAAATACCGTCGGTATTTACAGCAATAGACTACAAGTCAAAAAGCAACAAAGAGTTTAAATGTTATAAATGGAAAAATATTCGTGCTTAATTAAGCATAGAAAATTCTTTCATAGGTTTCACACCAAGTCCTAAAATTCGCAAATCTTTCATATAAGTTAGCATTGAAATTAAAGAAATGTTCTATATGGAAGTATATATATATGCATAAATGGACACTGAGAAGGGTTTACCTTCAAGCTGGGTAGTGGCCTAAGGTGCTAGACCTTCTAGCATACAAGTCACTACAGTGTTGTGAGTTCGACTCTCACAATGCCGGGAAGAAAAGTCCTTGAAGAGATGTAATTCCAGTATCATCGAAACATATGTCGGCTTGTCTGGTTCCTGCAGCGCGTAGGTAAATTTTTCTCAAAACACACGTTTTCATTTATACAATAGATATCGAAATTTTCTACGTCCTCAGTTTGAATATTAAAGTTTTTGACGTACTTTACCTCATCAGTAGTGTTTATTACTTTTAAAATGGGATTTTTCGTATCACTGACACATTTTGCAGTAAAAACTCCACTACAAAGTTCATGAGAATCGACAAAAACTGGACTATCGGATTTATTCAAACTAAAAACACGAAAAACTTCACATCTTGGTGGAATTACAAGAGTATCTGTTGAAGTAGTATGCAAAATTGAGATATTAACCCTTTCTGTCCCTAGTCCTATCGTTATTGTGTCATTCGGATAATTGATTATGCATTTGTTTACTTTTAAAAAGTCTTTTCCTATTATACCGCCCGAAGGAATATTAAAGTTGTCATCAACAACATGAAAAGTCAAAGGAAAAAAAAATTATTTGAAACTGCTATGTCCGTATTAATTGTGCCTAAAGTTGTTACTGTATCTGTTGTTACGCCTGTTATATTTATGCGTCGAAAAGGTCGACGACACAGCGAGACTTAGACGAGTCCTCTCGAAAAGTCAAACAACCATCAGCTATTTGCGAAAACCTGACGGATCCTGGACCAGCACGGAAGAGGAAACCCTTGAGCTGCTCTTGAATACACATTTTCCGGGGAATCTGCATACCCATCACTAAGGAAAGAGTAAGGTGGGCAGTTAAGAGCTTTGAACCGTATAAGGCTGCCGGGCCGGACGGGATTATCCCCGCGCAACTTATAAACACGTTGGAGACATCAGCTAAATGGCTGGTATTTCTCTTCACAGCCTGCCTGGCTCTCAACCACATTCCGGGCTCCTGGAGAAGCGCCACGGTAGTGTTTATCCCTAAGGCTGGGAAGGCATCCCACTACGAGCCAAAAGACTACAGACCGATCAGTCTCTCGTCCTTTGTACTAAAAACATTTGAGAGGATACTAAGCGACTACCTCTTAACGACTATTGATAGCAACCTTATCTCTAGCTATCAGCATGCATACACCAAGGGTAAATCAACAGAAACCGCTCTGCACAGCCTAGTGTCTGTCATTGAGAAATCGCTGTGTGAAAAGGACTTCTGTCTCGTGGCCCTCCTAGACATTGAGGGGGCTTTCAACAATATAATCCCGGAGGCTATCAACTCCGCTCTAACTAATCTGGGCGTAGATAGACCTCTAACTGATTTAATTGAACAACTTTTAAGGGGAAGGAAAATAGCTTCTTCACTTGGTACGGTTGAGTTATCACGTTATGTCACAAGGGGAACACCCCAGGGTGGTGTTCTTTCCCCGCTTTTATGAAACCTCACAGTCAACTCGATGCTACGTGACACAAGCTGGGGGGGCGGGAAGATAGTGGCATACGCAGACGATTTAGCTATTGCATTCAGAGGCAAGTTCCCACAAACTCTGTGTGACCTGATGCAAGTAGCACTGCGAGAAGTTTCGACGTGGTCCTCTCGCTGCGGACTTAGTATCAACCCAGGGAAGGTGGAACTTGTCCTCTTCACCAACCGGTACAAAATACCGCCACTAAGCCTACCAGCACTAGATGGCACGCGCCTGGGCTTGTCGGATAAGGCCAAGTTTCTAGGCATAGTTCAGGACAGGAAATTGAATTGGAAGGTGAATGTTCTGCCAGAAGAAAGCTTGCATCGCTCTTTACACATGCAAAAGAGCCATTGGCAAAAAATGGGGGCTCAGCCCTAGAGTATGCAGTTGGATCTACACGGCCATCATTCGCCCAATCATGCTTTATGGAGTCGTCGTATGGTGGCCTGCGCTGAGCAAGGCAACATACCTGAATCTGTTGCGGAAAGTCCATAGATCCAATATGATCTGTATAAGCGGTGCGCTAAGGACAACGCCCAACGAAGCCCTCCAGATCATTCTGGGCATTTTGCCACTTGATCTGGAAGGGTTTCGGTCAGCGGCGGCATCAGCTCTGCGCCTAAGAGAAACCTCCAGTTGGGCTGCGGGTACTATTGGACACTCCAGTATTCTGGAATCTTACAGCTTTCTCCCTCTAAGCACAGATCGTTGTGCGACTACTACAGTCGGGGATAGCTGTTTCAAAATAAACATTCCCAGCAGAGAAGACTGGGAGAGGACGGATTGGTGTCCCGAAACAAATGGTGGCACTTCCATATACACCGACGGCTCGAAGTTGGACGGCAGAGTTGGAGGAGGAGTTTATTCTAGAGATTTGGACCTTGAGCTCTCCTTCAGACTACCTGATCATTGTAGCGTCTTCCAGGCGGAAGTCTCGGCAATCCTGGACGCCGCGGCCTGGTTAAGCAAACGTGTTATCGGAGAAGATATCGCTATTTTCAGCGATAGCCAAGCGGCCATCAAATCCCTTGGCTCATACACGTTCAACTCTGAACTGACGCTCAGCTGTCGTCGATCTCTTCAGGAGATGGCCCAACAGAACCGCGTAAACCTCATATGGGTCCCGGGACATAGGGACATTGAGGGAAACTGTAAGGCAGACAAGCTTGCCAGGCAGGGCACGACCAAGCAGGTTCTTCAGGATAAAGAGCGCTTAGGTATGCCGTTTGCCACATGCAAACTAATGCTGAAGGAGCACACACTCCGTCAAGCCAACGAAGGATGGCTGCAATCCCCAGGGTGTTGCATATCGAAACAAACCTGGCCAAAATGGGATCTTAAAAGGTCTAGACGCATTTATGCCCTAAATAGGAGGGAAATCTGCATATTGATAGGGGTATTAACCGGTCACTGCCTCATTGGTAGGCATGCAGAAAGGCTAGGTGTGCACTACCGACGATGCTGCAGGAGTTGCAAAGATGATGAGGAGGAGGAAACAGTGAAGCACCTCATCTGCAACTGTCTGCAACTGTCCGGCTGGATAGCCTAAGCCAGATCGCGGAACTGGACATAAAGGACTTGATGGGCTTCATAAAGTCATCTAAGTGGTTCGAGGAGGAGTAACAGTGTCGGTTTAGGAGTGTCAGTCCCGGGATTCTGCTATGTGGAAAATCCCAACAACTCAGGGATTTTCCATATGGCTGGGTCCCGGGACTTACTTTCCTTGTGTTGGTGGTATCACAACGGGCCTTTCAAAACTGGCCTAAGTGTGCCTCTGCGGCAGCCACTTGAACCTAACCTAACCTAAATAAGAATTAGAATTTGAAGTTATGTTAACATTCGAAATCGAACTAGAGAACGAAGTAGGTTGATTTGAATTGTCAAAGCCTAAAAAGTCTTAAAGCAAACAATCTCTAGCAGCACGAAATTCTATTGTGGCATTTGAAGATATATGTGGACTATTAGAATCGCTCATCTAAATAAATACACAACGACAAACTGTGATATCAAAATTCAATATGGAAATATGAAAATGAAACCTTAATATTGAAGGAATTACCGTGTATTTTATTGTAAAAAAAATTTAATTTCTGCTGAGCTAACAAAGTTCACGAATATATTTCTAAAAACATTAAGATTTAAAACTATATTTCACAAACGCACCGCTTTCAATTTAAATTTATCAAATTATTTTGCAGACACACCGCTTTATTTAAAAATATAGGCTCATAATCATAGTCCTGAGTTAGTGTACACTTTAGTAAGAGTAATACTTAAAAATTGAAGTGCACTCCTTTTTTAAGTATATCATAGTCAGTTTAGAGCCATGCTCTACCGAGTAGCAATGGTAACGCAGTTCTATATAAAAATGATAATGCAGTGGGCCACAGTAGCCTAGCGGTTAAGACGTCGCGGTAGTAAGCGGGAGGTTCGAGTTCGACTCTTGGCAATTTCTTTGATTTTTTATTTTTATTTTTTATTTAATTTATGTTTTAAAATAATTAATTTTTAATAAATTGCTGTAAAACATGTGTTTGGACGTTGGAGAAACAAAAAAATTGCGAATATGCATGTTAAATAGAATAAAATAATATGAAATGAGATGAAATAAAATATTACAAAAATAAATTAAATTAAACAAAATTGAATAATACAAAATGAGCCATAAATGACTTCCAGGAATAGTAAATGACTCTACCAAAAGTTATAAATGACTCTTCCAGAAGCCATAAATGACTCTTCAATGAATCATAAATGACTCTTCAATGAATCATAAATGACTCTTTCATGAGTCATAAATGACACTTTTAGGAGTCATAAATGACACTTTTATGAGTCATAAATGACACTTTTATGAGTCATAAATGACACTTTTATGAGTCATAAATGACACTTTTATGAGTCATAAATGACACTTTTATGAGTCATAAATGACTCTTCCGTTAGTCATATACCACTTTTATAGGCATCTGTGGCTCTTGTTTGAGCCAAATAGGACTGCTAGGAGTTTATGTTTATGATGAATAAGCGCGTAGTCGTTTTTTATACCCAGCGTACTAGTACTAGTACAAGGGTATATTAATTTTGTTCACATAGCGGTAGTTTGTAACGGCACAAAATAATCGAGATAGATATAGAGTTCCATATATGAAAGTTCAAAGTTTGAAAAGAGGATTTCATTCAGGCATGTCCGTCCGTCCGCCTGTGTACACGATAACTTGAGTAAAAATTGAGATATTTGCATGAAATTTTATATACAGGTTACTCTTTGGCCAAGGTAGGTTGCTATTGAAAATGGGCAAAATCGGATGATAACCACGCCCCCTTTTTCGATATCGAAAATTTCGAAAATCACACAAATTGACATATCTCGGTAACTTAAAAGGCTAAAATGATGTAATTTCAGAGGTGAATCTAACCAGCCATCCTCTTATGATTTTCCAAAAAAATTTTATAGTGGGCACCGCCCACTTTTAAGGGTGGAGTTTTTGAAAATTTGACTGGTCGTAACTTTTAAACTGATTAAGATAGAACGATGAAATTTGGTACTAGGCATACTAGTATCGTTGGGAGTATATGTGATGAAATTGGATAAAATCGCCCCCCAACCATGCCCACTTTCGATATCGAAAATTTCGAAAAACACACAAATTGAGATATCTCGGAACTGAAATGGCTAAAATGATATAATTTCATAGGTGAATCACCCTGGTCATCCTCTTATGACTTCTCCATAAATTTTTTATAGTGGGCATGGCACCGCCCACTTTTAAGGGTGGATTTTTTGAAAATTTGACTGGTCGTAACTTTTAAACCGATTAAGATAGAACGATGAAATTTGGCACAACGCATACTAGTATCGCTGGGAGTATGTCTGATGGAATTGGATAAAATCGCCCTCCAACCATGCCCACTTTCGATATCGAAAATCACATAAATTTAAATAATTCGGTAACGGAAATTAGGTAAATCTTCCTAGGGCCTAATGATTGTTATCCCGTTCTAAAAATTACCGCTGGGTATTGAATGTTCGGTTCACCCGAACTTAAACTCCTTACTTGTTTTTTTTTCTATTTGTTTGTAGCAGTTGTTGATATTTAAAAAAAAATGGCACAGTATGAAAAATAAAAGTATTTTTTTTAAGTAAGATTTTTATTTATTGTTTATACCAAATTTTAGCAAAATCTAAAGAACAAAACGCTATATATGAGAGATTTTTTTAACCTCAGTATATTTAGCAGCGGCTTTAGTGACAGCTATTCGCCGCTCTAACTTTAGCAATGGCTCTAACTGAAAAAGTCGACTTTAACTCGACTATGAATAAGATGAAGTATACTTTTCTTTAAAGTATGCTCTAATTTTAGTTAACGCATACTTTAAGTTGACTATGATTATGCGCCATATATTTTATCATATCTTAGTAGTAGCTTATAGACATAATTATGTAGTGTGTATATGTATATGCGTATATGTATATAGGTACCTTATCATATCTGTAAAATTTTAAGTCGTTCAACAATCCATGTTGCTGTGATGTTGTTGCGATGTTCTTACTAGAATAATTGTTACTACCGGTTGTTGCTATTTACGTTTTTGTTATTGCTGCTTTGATGTTGTTGATAGAAATACTGTTGCTAGCGTAGGTGTTGAGTTTTCGTGTTTGTTGTAAAGTGCTTTATAACCGCTTGCTGTTGCTAACACTGCTGCATCGTAATTGTAGTTGTTGTAGCGTTGTGCTGTTGATGTAGCAAGTCGCCTATTGTTGCTGCGCTTCTACTGTTGCTAACACTGCTGCAACGCAATTGTAATTGTTGTAACGTTCTGCTGTTGCTGTAGCAAGCGCCTGTTATTACTGCGCTTCTGCTGCGTGGTTATTATCGTATCAGCACTGGTATTGTTATTGCGCTGTTATGGTTGTAAACTTCTTTTTTATATGGAATTGGATATTCTTGGAGTAGTATGGTACTCCAGCGTTTTTACAGGGCTCTGTTGCTGTTTCTAACACGGTTGTTGTTGAAAGCGTTAATTTGCTGTGTTGCAAGCGCTCTTTTCGCGTTGATGGCTGTGGTTTCGCCACCACTAATTGTTGTTGATGCCACGGTTGTTAGAAACACTTTGTTGCAACGATTTACTGATCGTTATTAAAAATTGTTGATGTAGCGCTATATCAGCGCGTTTATGTTGCTTTATTTTTTAAGAAGTTTTTTAAATATATATTACACTGCACGACTTCGGTCAACAGTCGCGGTCGCCATAAAAGAACTTTAAATTATTAAAGTTCTTTGTGGACAATTCAAATATTATTTTTTTTTTTAATTTTACAACATTTTTATTTTACAATCAAATCAAAATCTTTTCTTTTCTGACAAAATACAAAAATCATATTTTCTTCAAAATACCTACTTATTATTATATAATCGCAAATGTAATAAACTAAAATTATGTTTCCATTATACCTGTACCAGCTAACATAGCATATCTGTGTCACAAACCATTGCACATTTGTGCTAATAACCGACAGAGGGCAAACTCATGTACTGTCACCCACACAACCATACACACCCCGCTTTATTAAAATGATGAAATGACATTTTCTTCTTTTTTTTCTTCATTTTAATTTTAAAACTCCATATTAGACATAAAATGTATTTTATGTTGACTATGACAGACATAGAACGATGTTTATGTTAGAATGATGTTAAAGTAGATTAAACTCAATTCTAATTCGACTATGACTGCGGGCCAATAAATTTAGTAACTTATTAGTAAACACACTGCAGCTCCATACATCGAATAACTTCACTATCTCCGAAATGACACAAATTCCACCTAAAGAAGAGCTGATTCAGTGTAAGCGGCAGACGTTCTCCTGCCAAACATTTATTCGACTACATGTTTCTCTAACCCGATCCCTATCCCAATATACCCCTGCCCTTATCCCTATCCATATCCCTATAAAGCAGCTGCTTTCTATTTCCATCAGGATTTAGCATCACGTCCTTAAAGGCAATATGAAAAAATAAAAATGATTGGCGCTTTCATTCATGTCTAACAGGGTTTTGGTAAAAAAATTGACCGGTGTCCTATTAATTGAAAAAATCGGCCCAGGGGACTGAAGTATGAAGTGTGAATTTTATTAAAAAAGAAACAGCTCAAATGACGAGTTAAGAATTGAAACTATTTGGTTTAAAGTTAACCAGAAAAACAAAAACTGAAACATTTGGGTTTAGATTTGTTTAAGGATAAATGCACTTAAACTAGCCTACCTACACAATTACACTACTAGAAGCGATCGTTCTTCAAAGAAGATAAGAACAAACAACATTGTAATAAAACACTCATGCATACATTTTCTAATGTACAAGCATAAGTATATAAAACCATGCCATTAATATTCACAGGGAGTATTTTTATCTCCAAAATAGAAACACTTGAGAAGTAGTAAAAAGGCAATAAAACCAACAAGTCCAACTGATCGTAAGACAACAGGGGTGACTTTCTGTAATTCGATATCGAGCAAAAACGAGTATCGAATTATCGTTCTTGCTTTCCCTAACAAAAAATGTCGTATTTTATCGAATGCTCGATAGAAACTGTTCGACACCACTTTTGCTCTCGTTTTGCTTTTTCTCAACCGTCAATCGATACAAAATGTAAGTAAAAAATGCTATTTTAAAATTTAAAATTTTTGTATTAATACATTTTACATGTATATTTAGGAGTCAATAAACTAATTCTACTCAACATAAACTTATGCTCGAATTCATGGAAAAACACGATGCGTTGCTAAAAATAGCTTGCAAAATGTTTCGAATGGCCGCGCATATAGCTTTAATCATCATTTTATGATCACAGGTCTATGAACATTAAAGAAGGTCCAATGCGACAATTAAACAACAAGTTCCAAGGAAATGGGTTTTTTTTTCAGAAAAACCTTACTTACAATCATTGCATTGATGCTATGCCTTCATTTTCTATTGAAATAAATATGCTCGTTTTCAATAGGTTTTAATAGCTGTAAATGAGTTCCATCGACAGCGCCAACAACTGCAATGTATTAAAATGAGAAAGTTTCATAAAATTTTTATATTTATAGCCTTATTTCACCTCCAGGAAAATTATATTTTTCACTGAACCATTCTTTACGCTCCTGGAAGTCTTTTTCAAACACTATCCATTGCCGACAGAGGTGTTCTTCCATGGATGACAAAGTGTGTCGAAAGATCTTCGAAAGTGTGCTATGCCCCATTGGTGCTGTGTGTGCGCCACCCGTTTGCCATTGGTAACCGCCCCCTTCTAATATGTCTAAAGTTGCTGCTAGTCTAAAGATTGGCGGAATGTACGTGCTCCTAATGCCTTCTGCCAAACGTATTTCATTCAAAACGTACATAAATGCCTCTTTGTTAAGCCGAAATTTTGTTAGGAAGCTGTGTAAATATAAAATGAATAAATATTTTTCCGTACTTTTTAAAAATGTATTAAACTTACTATGTATTTATCTTGAAGCTCCAATGGATTGGATGCATCTTCTATTCAAAGATGCGTTTTCCGAAGCAGAGTCGTCCAAAATAAAAAAATTGCGCCAGTTATACATTTCAACTTTGAAATTATTCTTTATTTTTATTTCACATCAATTTTGACAGCTATAAAAGCACTTTCCAAACACTTCCTACAGTATGAAAACGATAGTGGATACATCGAAATACGGAAACCAAAAATGTATCGTGGAGCGTTCGATATCGTATTGAAATATCGAGCTGACGAGCGTCGATTATCGAATTACGGAAAGCCACCCCAGTATAACCAGTCGCCATATTCACCCCCGAAGTTACACATAAAAAGTTCGAAGATAAATGAGCAAGTATGATTACCGGAAAATGGATAGATATTTTCAAAAAACATTTATGACATTATACCAGTTATGCATATAATAACAAACATATGCCCAAAAAATTACATTTTTCGGATAACTAGATTTAAAGTTAAAGCAGAAAGTTGTTTGGATTTATTTCGTTTTGGTGTGAAAATTTATATTTCTTGTGTTTTGGTTTGAATGCTACTGAAGTTATTGCGTTTTAGTGTGAAAATTGCTGAATTCTCAGAGAATGGGGTTTATGGAGCTATTTCGATAACGATATATTGATTTCTGATTAGTCCCAGAGCAAAATACAAGTTTTAAAGCAATTTATCAGAGTTCCTAGCAATATCCATTGGATAGGTAAAGACCACGAAATAATGTTATTGTAAGTAATATATTGGTCAAACAAGATGTTACTATTGTTTAATTCAGTTTACCAAAAATGCTTTCATTCGTTAAGAAACTTTACTTCATAATGATAGTGCAAAAAAATCGCCATATTTTGCAAAAATGACCTAATATAGAAAAAATGATGACACCCTCATAATCTAATAAATCAAAAATAGAGTTTACGTGTTTCAGCGTTTTTATGTGTCATTTCAAAATAAAAAATTCTATATATAGTTTAGTTTTCACTTTAGTATATATAAAAATCGTATGGAGTTATTGCGTTTTGTTGTGAATTCGATTGTCATGAGTGCATGTGTGTATTATTATTTGTGGAATTTTCACCTACCCTATAAGGATAGTCATGGCGGCAAATTCGAGCCCGTTCTATTTTAACGGGCGGACAAAGTTTGTTTACATTCAGATGAAATTTGTGAGTTCATTTAAAACACACGTGTGCGGATGTGTGTTTGCTGCCGGACGGTAAAAGTCGGTTGAAGTGTGAGCGTAGCGTACTCTCATCCGTCAAAATTTGCAATTCTGGCTTGAAATGCTTTCTGCCGAAAGTTTCGGAAAAAAGCATTAATTAAATTAACGAAATATATTCCAGAGCAAGCGCATTTAAGGGTGGAATACATAAAGCTTTGTTAACCGCGCCTGACATTTGCTACCTCAAAACTTTGCGTCCAACTTCAGAGGTATGCTACAATGAACGCCTTGACGCTTCTCTTTTATAAATTTGTTTTCGTTACTTTTTTCTTTGCATTCAGAGTGTTTTGGTTAATTTATTAATTTAATATAGAAAAAATTAATTCATTATTATTTCCTCCAACTTTTTATTCTTTAATTAAAGCAAAGTCATCAACATCTGATTGTCAAAGCAAGCAAAATTTGAAAGTTTGCCAAATTTTAACCTTGCTTCAACTTTGAGGTCTCCAATTTACCATGCTTCGTTTAAATACGTATACTGAACTTTTCTGTCAAAGTCAAAATGAAGCTTTATGTAACTGGCCCTTAAGTCTTTCACTACATTTGTTAGAATTGAAAATTCACCAACTTACAAGGGTGCTTTTTTACGCAAAACTACTATTTACTGGCATCACTCAGAGCGGTCCGATCATCAATGTGCATTTGTACGAAATTTCACTATATGACCTTTAATATATATTTTTTATACTTGGTGTAGTGCAGTACATTCATGGTTTTATGTTAATTCATGGAATACATGCACTAAAATTAATTTTTTCATTAAAATATTTCTAAAGTTTTTTTTGTTGCTGACATGCAACCATGCGTACATGAAATTCCGTGGTAGGATTTTAACTCTGAAAAATTCACCTCTGAGGAGGACTTTCACCACAGTGCAAATACTGGTTAAATTGTGGTAAAACTATGATTAGAATCAGTCCCTTTTTTGACTGCCCTTTTCTTACTTCACACAAACGTATACATTTAAAATAGGAACATAGATTTAAGATTTTGTATATAAACCCTTGTCTTTTTATTCAACAAAATTGTTTCTGCCGCCCACCCGTGGTAAGGCAGATTAAAGAATAAATTAAACTTGGTCGTTTAAATGTAAAACAAGAAAAATTGAAAGTGAAACATTTTGGTTTGTTTTTTAAAACAATGCGGTATGAATTTGAAACCACAAAAGTTTAAATTTCATTATTTTCATGACTTACCACCATCCCCCTTTATTTTATCATTTTTTCTCTTTTTAAATAAACTTGGCGACTATTTGTATGGGATCCAATTTTCTGGCTGCTAACTTTACATTCGCATGGGGTTTTTATTTAGTTGATACGAAATAATAACAAAAATGTTAGAAAATTCCAAGGTTCTGCTACTTACGTTATCAGATAGACCTGGGAGCACCCCATAATCCCGACCAGTGTTGCCGCGGTCATACAGAGTACATTTCATTTTTATATATATAGATTACCTATACCTATTTCCCATAGAAAATTGTGAAATTTAGACGTCGCAGCTTTCTTCATTTTTCGGCATGAAAAATTATGATAAGAAAATAAAATTTTCAGTGATCAACAATGGATTGAAATGAGGAGGTAGTAACTTATACTACTAAATATAAACAATGCGTTTTCAGAAAGCTACCAGACGGCTGAAAAAAAGAATGTAGAAGTAAAAATTCAGAAGTCAAAATAGAGAAAGTAATCAGACAGATCATAATCATAATCAGAGAATCAGGCAGAAAAAACATAAAATTTTATTTTCCTACCTTTTTGCTATTTCTTAAATTTTCCTTTCTTTTCCATATTTTTTATATTTTTGGTTTCTATACATTCCCATTAATTTTGCCTTTTCCTCCCTCTTTACACCATTCAGTAATATAGTTTCAATGTTGATAATTATTTATTCTATTCCTTTGCTTTTATTTCCTTTCATTTCCTCTCCTTTCATCTCAATTTATTTCTTTTGCTTTTCTTTCCTTCCCTTCCCTCTCCGTTCTTTTCCTTTCCATTCCTTTTCTCTTCTTTCATTATATTTTATTTCCCTCCTTCTTTCTTTTCTTTTATTTTCCTTTCTTTTCGTTTCTTTTATTTTTTTACCTGACCTTTCTTTCCATTTCCATTACATTCCTTTATCCTTTTTATTCTCTTTTTATTTCCTTTCCTTTCGTTTCCTTTGCTTTAGTTTCGTTTGGTTTCCCTTAGTTTCCTTTCATTTTTTTCATTTCATTTCTTTTCTTTTATTTTTTTTCACTTTTTTCCTTGGATTTCTTTTCCTGTCATTTCGTTTCCTTACCTTTCCTTCCCTTACCTTTTCTCTTCTTACCTTTCCCTTCCTACCGTTTCCTTATTTTCTTTTTTTCCTTTCCGTAACTCCTTTAGTTTTCTTTCTTTTCCATTCATTTCCTTACCTATTTTTTTAGCTTTTCCTTACCTTTCTTTCCGTTATTTTTCATTCTTTTTATTTTCATTTATTTTCCAAACCTTCTTCCTCGCTACCTTTTCTTTCCTTTCTTTTTTTCTTCTTTCCCTTCTATGTCTTTCTCTATTTGCTTCTCTTTTCCACTCCTTTACCTACATTATATTTCCTTTCTTCCCTTCCTTTTTTCTTTTCCATTCCTTTCCTTTCCCTACCTTTATTTGCTTTTGATTTTTCTCTCATATTTTCCGTTCCTTACCTTAACTTACCTTTATTTTCCTTTTATCCATTCCTTTCCTTTCCCATTATTTCCTTTATTTTATACTTTTATTTATTTCATTTTGTTTTATTTTTATTTATTTTATATTATTTCCTTTCCTTTCATTTCCAACAAATTTCTTTTTTTACTTTCAATCACTTTTCTATTTCTTATTTTACTTTTTTTTTAATTTTATAAATTTTCCATTTTATTTTATTTCACTACGCTAGCCACGAAGGGCTTTGTGCATGACCTAGCTTATTTGTGCTTTTTTTTCCAAAACATTATGTCTGAGCAAGCATTTGCTTCTCTGAATACCCTCTCACAGATTTTGTTTTTGTAAACACTGTTTGTACCTACGCTCAATAAAGTTGGCTCAGTTTATTATTGTTGCCAACAAAACAACTCACACTCGGACTCTCCCCAACTGCAATGAATGCAAACACAAGAATGGTAGTGGTCATACCTACATACACACATAACAGCGGCTCTATAAAGTGAATGCGTGTTTAGCACTTGTAGTGGTGTGACTTTCAAAACATATTATAATATTAATTTTTTTTAATTTTTGGTGTGTTGTCGCACACCCTGCTTGGGGAGACCTATCGATACATATCAAATTTTATATACCTTAGAATTGTGGTTATTGCAAAAAAGGGAGAAAACTTTTGAACAATGCGCATTTATATATAGAATACATTCATCGTGCTCATATTTTCTAAGTAAAATATGTCTGACATAAAATACGGACGTGAAATTAGAACTTTTTTATAAAAAATGGTAAGTCATTTTTTAAAAACCCATATTTTTTAAAGTTTATTATTAGTTTTGTTGGCAAAGTCCAATACTTTTGTCGTATGTGCTATGAGTCAAAAATATATTTGTGAGCAGACGTCACATACGAAAAATGCATTCTGAATTAAAAGTCGTATATCTTCTAAAACTTTAAAGATACTAAACTTTTGAAAATAGGAAATAATAATAAATACCACTCTCTACAACTCATTGAAATTTCAGAAAAATCTACCGATCAGACACATTTCCCGATCCAAACGTTGCTAGCCTCTCCAGGTGAACCACCTTCATTTTGTTTCGTGGTCTTCCAACAGTTTGTATGCGGTAGACAACATCATTTATCCGCTTTATTACTTTATATGGGCCTTCCCAGTTACATTGCAGTTTTGGGGACAAACCTTTCCTTCGTTGTGGGTTGTATAACAGCACTAAATCTCCTTCTTTAAAACCTTCCGAGTTGATGGCTTTGTCGTATCTGGCTTTCATCTTATCACTCATGATCTTCGTCCGTTGTCTTACAAGGTCGTGTATTTCTCTCATTTCTTCTTCCAAGATGCTAGTGGATTTCCTGGCATTTATTCCTTCATCAGCATTTATCCCAAACTTCAAGTCAGCTGGCAACCGCAGATCTTTCCATAAATTACTTTTGCCGGAGTCTGACCCGTTGTTTCATGTATTGCCGAGCGATATGCCATCAGGAACAAGGAGATGTGCGTATCCCAATCTTTCTGGAGCTTATCCACTACTTTCCTTAAGTGCTCTTCCAAGGTTCGATTGAAACGTTCCACCATGCCATCTGACTGAGGATACAATGCAGTTGTTCGAGTTTTCCGAATACCCAATATCTTGCACATTTCTTGGAATACGACTGATTCGAAATTCCTGCCTTGGTCAGAATGTAACTCCATCGGTACACCAAACCTCGCTATCCAATTGTTAGTGCACACCTCTGCAATGGTTTCTGCCTCTTGATTTCGAATCGGGTAAACTTCTGGCCATTTGCTGAAATAGTCCATAACAAGTAGTCCAAACAACGTACTTGTTCCCGAGGATGCTAGTAGGAAATGGACCAGCTACATCCATGGCAATCCTCTCAAACGGTGCACCTGTGTTGTACTGCTTCATCTGTCCATGGCTTCTCGACTTCGGACCCTTTGCTTTGATGCACACCTCACAGTTGGCAATCCACTCCGCGATCGACTGCCGGCAACCAACCCAATAGAATCTCTGCTTGACTTTCTCCAACGTTTTCGTGACTCCGAGATGACCTCCACTTGGGCCATTATGTAGCTCATTCAAAACATCAGAGATTTTCTTCCTTGGGACAACTACCAGCTTCCGAGCGCATTGACCATCTTCGCTTTCCCATACTCTATGTAAGCAACCGGATACCAATTTCAGACTGTACCACTGTGCCCAATATGACTTGGCAACAGGATTCTCTGCTGACATCTCCTCTCTTGTTGGTCGTTCGTTTTGCTCGATTCCTTGCATCACACGTACCAGATCTGGGTCCTCTAGCTGATGCTTCCTTAGTTGATCCATGTTCCATTCGTCCTTAGATGTTATAGTCATCAGCCGCACATCTATAACATATTCCTTAGCCTCAGCTTTCGAACAATGCTTGCATTCTAGGTTACATGGTCGCCGGGACATTGCATCTGCATTGCCGTGGTTGCTGCCTTTGCGATGCTCTATCAAAAAGTCATAACCTTGTAGTCGCTCTATCCACCGTGCCAATTGACCTTCCGGATTACGGAACTGCAAGAGCCATTTCAAGGCTGCATGGTCTGTCCTGACGTGTCCATAGAGATACTTGTGGAAATGCTTGATGCACTCCACCAATGCCAGTAGTTCTCTCCGTGTTACACAATAGTTCCTTTCGGGCTTCCCAATTGTGCGGCTATAGTACGCCACTACCTTCTCTTGCCCATTGACAATCTGTGACAAAACTCCTCCAATCGCGTAACCGCTCGCGTCTGTATCCAAAATAAATGTTGAGCCTGGTATTGGATACGCTAACATTGGGGCAGTGCACAGCCGTTCCTTCAAGGTTTGGAAAGCCACTTCATGTTCCTTCTTCCAATCAAATGACATATTCTTCCTGGTCAACTCATGAAGGCTACTGGCTACGCTGGCGAAATTCGGTACAAATCGACGATAATACGTGCACAGTCCGAGGAAACTTCGTAGCTCATGTAAATTTTTCGGTCTTGGCCAATCCTTTACTGCTTCGATCTTCTCTTTAGCAGTGCAAATTCCCTCCGTAGTAACCTTGTGACCCAAGTAACTTACTTCCTTCTTGAACAACGCACACTTTTTGGGACTTAATTTCAGACCTGCGCCAGCTATCCTTTGGAAAACTTCCTCCAAGTTCTTCCTCAAAGCTTTTTCCCAGCACGATGATGTCATCCAGGTACACCAAACATGTTTTCCAATGCAGTCCTTTCAATACTTGATCCATGAGTCTCTCAAAAGTAGCTGGAGCGTCACATAGTCTAAAGGGCATTACCGTAAATTGCCACAGCCCTTCTCCAATTCTGAAGGCTGTATTTTCCTTATCCTCATCTTTAACCTCTACTTGCCAATAGCCGCTTTTCAAGTCCAATGTTGAGAACTATTTCGTACCAGATAGTGAGTCCAGAGTATCGTCAATTCTGGGTAATGGATAGCTGTCCTTTTTCGTTACGTCGTTCAACTTCCGGTAGTCCACACAGAACCGCATTTTTCCATCCTTTTTCTTCACTAGCACTACCGATGAGCTCCATGGACTAGCTGATGGTTCGATCACGCCGCTGTCACTCATTTCTTGTATAATTTCTCTTACCACTTGGCGTTTGGCCAATGGAACACTTCGAGGAGCTTGGCGGATTGGTCTTGCGTCACCGGTATCAATGATGCTTCACTACATTGGTCCGACCTGGTTTGGAGCCATCCTTGCCAAATATAGTAGAGTACTTTAGTAGAAGTTGTTTTGCCTTACTCTGGTGGTCTTCTTCGAGATCTTGCGTCCACGCCGTGATATCATCTGATAGATGAATGTTGCTGGTAGAAAAATTTTCCTGGAGCTGTTCACAATTTATAACCACCTCCACCTCCTGACACTGTCCCAATATAGCTCCTTTGGAAAGCTTGATTGGCGATCGAAACTCATTTAGTACTCTTACCGGTATACGTCCATCTTATTTTGTCATAGCCAGTGTTTTTCCTACTAGTATATCCGTCTTTGATTTGTTTGCTGCCTCGACAACCCACAATTTGTTTGTCCCATAATCTCCATCAATCCTTGCCCAAACGACTGCCTCCGACTTCGGTGGAATTTGTTGCCTATCTTCCACGAGTACCCGCTTACTGATGTACTTGTTCTCGTAACCAAAATTGAGTGGCACATCCATATTCTTATAGCTCATAGTCCTGTTTTGCATGTCGATCCTGATGCCTTGGTTGCTTAAGAAATCCACACCAACTATGATGTCATCAACAATATCTGCCACTATAAAATTGGGCAGTACGGTGACATTTCCGATTCCGATTTCACATGTTATTTCTCCTTGGACTTGAGTGTCCTCACCAGTCGCCGTACGCAATTTTGCTCCATGTAATGGCCTCACTTCTTTGTTGACTAAATCAGATCGAATGATGGAATGAGATGGGCCCGTATCAATAGTCGGTAAATGCTCTTTTCCGTCCACGAGTCCTCAAAAAGTAACATTACTTGACTTCCTTCCGATCTGTGAGACAGAGATTATGGGGCATCCAATTGCGGGAGCCAGCCTACGCCCCTTGCGGCTGACTCTCTTTAGTTTAATGGTTGGTTGGATTGGGAGACTTGCTCATCTCCTTCAGCCTTGCGCTTACGTCCGCTGGCATTACTGGAATTATTGGAGCTAGATCCAGACCCACAATAACGTGCAATATGACCAGATTTTCCGCACTTGAAGCATTTAATGGCCGCTTCATTTTTCTGTTGCTTTCCGTTTATTGCTTCTAGGATTGCGTCCACCCATTCTGGTCGTTCTACTTCCACACGATGAGCTTTGTACGCTGGTTTGGACAAAAGTGATGCTGTTTCTTGAGTTAGAACATGTGATACCGTCTCCGCAAATGATCTCTTTGGATTTGCATAGGTAGCCCGCTTCGTCTCCACGTCACGTATTCCATTTATGAAACTTTGGATTTTCACCCTCTCGATGTATTCCACTGGTGCGTCTGCGTTTGCTAGATGAGCCAACCTCTCGATGTCCGATGCAAACTCCTGTAATGTTTCGTTAGCCTTCTGGAAGCGATTCTGTAGCTCTCTTTGATGTATCTGCCTTCTATGCTCGCTGCCGTAACGTCTTTCAACGGCTCCCATCAACGCTTCATAGTTGTTTCTTTCAGCGTCCGGAATAGTCTGTAAGATTTCGGCTGCAGGTCCTTCCAATGCCACAAATAAAGCAGCGACTTTGTCCTCAGCGCCCCAGTTGTTCACAGCTGCTGTCTTCTCAAATTGTAGCTTAAATACCTGGAAAGGAACAGAACCGTCAAAGGATGGGGTTTTTACCTTGGGTGTGCTTGTTGAAACAGATGGACGATTCAGCTGCAACTCTTGGATACGTCCTCTCAGCGCATTGACTTCAGCGTCCATTTTATCTTGGACCTCTGCAATCTTTGCACCTTGTGCTTCCAACTGCGAAGTGATAAATGACCGCTGTTCCTCCATTTGAGCGGAGATCTGTGATGACACCTGTTCCAGTCGAGATGTCATGCAAGTTTTCTGTTCTTCCAACTGAGATGCCATGTGTGTCTTCTGTTCCTCCAACTTTGATGCCATGCGTGTCTCTTGTTGTTCCAACGCAGATGTCATGTGTGTCTTCTGTTCCTCCAACTGAAATGCCATGTGTGTCTTCTGTTCTTCCAACTGAGATGACATGCTTGATGTTATGTTGTTTGACATCTGAGCCAAGGCAGCCAATAGAGTTTGTGTCCACATTTGCCACTGAATCCGTAGGGTCCTTTTGCTCTTCTATTTTCGTCGCTCCCTCTTCCGAAAGTTGAAAAACATGATCGTCAACGTTGATTCCTTCCTCTTCCATAGCCTCGCGTAGACGTGATTGTAGCTCTGGCTTATTGCCCGTTGTTACCAATCCACGTTTCCCCAACTCGTTTTTGAGTTGCTGGATCTTCAATTCATTAAACTTTGCCATATCCTTGTTACCTTTACAATGTCCTTGTTATCCTGTATTTATTTAACAATACCGCTTCTGACACCAATTGTGACGAATTCGATGATTCCTTGATTATTTTCCCTGAGTTCGATCACTGTACGTTAAATAAAACACTCCGATTCCGTTTAATAAGTAGTACGCTTTATTCAGTACTAAAAACCGTAGTAAAATTTCGCGGGTTAATTCACTGTTCAGTACTTCACTGTACAACACTTCAAAATAAACTGATTGAAGTGCGTTGTCTTTGCGCGGTTTATATACCCTAGCAGACAGCAGCTTCACAATCTAGAAATGTCTACACAACAGTGTTCTCGAAACGTTTCATCTATCGTCATCTCCTCTGTGCCACATTCGCAAAAATGCGAGCTGCCTCTCGCTCTCACGTCATGTATCTAAACCAGTAGCCGGCAAACAGAGAGGACGCAATATGTGGGAGTATTAGTGTATTACGCTCAAAAATGCTTGTGTGTTGGTGGCACTGGAAAAAATTTGTATGTTGTATAACTTAACACAAATCTTGACGACGGCCACTAAACTTATATTTAATAAGAAAACATATGTATATATGTATCTTATGTTTTGTGTATACTTGAATTTTTTTTAAGATTTTTGAAGAGTGTAATTTTTTTTTTTTATTAAAAAATTCGGAAGGTTTTTAACGAAATCAAGCACTATGAATTTAATTTCAAAATTCAAGATGTAAATGTTGTATAACCTATCAGATAACTTACATATTAATAGAAAAAAAACACGATTTGTGTTTATTTGATTTTTCTTTTAAGTTTTTTAAGAATGAAAAAGAATTCGTTTTAAAAATTAAAATGCTGGTTTTCAACGAATTAAACGGGTGCTTCAACCACTATAAATTTATGTAAGTTCTGTAATACGAAAAGTACCTGTACTAGGTATAACTGAACAAATAAATTTTGACGACATAACCTAAATATTAGCAGAATTTTTTTGATTTATTTTAATTTTTTTTTGTCAACAACTAAAACTAGTGTTTTTTTTTATTCAAATGTGGGTGTTTAGAAAATAAAGCTTACGTGCTTCGTGCACTATGAATTTGTTTAAAACTAAGTTAGGTAAATAATTAAAAATAGCGTTATTTTTTTCAAATGTGGGTGTTTTGAAAATAAAGCTTTTGTACCTCCATCTTATTAATAAAATATATTTTGCATTTATGCTCAGTGTACCAATATAAGCAAGAAATAATAGAAGCAATGCGGTATCGACCTGCTTCAATCAATGTTAGCATAAAACTGAATAAAATTTTATTCTTTTCAGCTCTGCTTGTTGACGTTCGTGCTGTGTGCGTGAAATTACGAACTGTGTACGTGAGATGGCCGAACATTCTTCGACTCCCAGGAAAATATCTGCCGGTCTTTGATCTAAACAGCTGTAGTTGTGGTAGTGACGCTAGTGATGGAAATACGCTAGATGTGGGAGATGAGCGATTCTTAAGAACATTCGCCACAATACTTTTACCGACAGAAGATCCTAAAATACGCGCATATGGCTGATTCCTTGAAAACTGATATATTTCACATCGACTTTTTCTGAAATGTCAATGTTACGATAAATGACTTTTGAAAGTGTATACAGTGTAAATGGGGTATAAGAAATAACCCCTGATTCGCATTGCGCTACAACTTAATCATTAACGCCCACTGTACCAATGAAATTAGATGTATGCCACCCAGGTCAATATGTGTTCTAATTTTCAAGGAAAAATTACACCTAGTTTAGAAGAAAAGCTGTGGTAAAGTTGTGACATTAGAAAGTGTGACACATATATTAAGCGCGAAATCTTCCCAACCCGTCTTCGTAATGGAACCTACTCTAGCACAGTTTGATGTTGACATTAGACTTAACATGTGTCAAAAAAATTAACATTATATGTTAATTAATATTCGCACACGACCACTGTGACCACCATTTTTTTCATTTTTTACAAAACTGGAGAACAAAGTTTAGTCCTCTATAGGACCCTAGTCAAGCGAATTATTTTAAAAACAATTTATTTATTTATATTTTATATTTATGCAAATTTTGTTAGCTTGTGCAAATTTTGTTTTGATCACAATTTATAGCATATCATGCCAATAAAAGTACATGACCTCAGCAAAGGCACACTATAAATTGTGCCATTTTTTTTCTTTTTTGTGTGTTTAAAACAGAGCTGTTAATTTTGATTAGTAATTAGTAATTGATTGATTAGAAAATTTTTTTAATTACTAATGATTATTTTAATTGCTTTCAAGAAAAAGCAATTACTAATTGATTACGATTAGAAAAAAAATAAAAAAAAAATATAAAAAAATCAAAAAAAAATTAAAAAAATAAAAAATAATCAAAAGTAATCAAAAACGGCTTTATTTTGATTACTTTTGATTTTTTTGATTTTTTCTTGATATTTTTTATTTTTTTTTTATTTTTTTTTATTATTTTGTTTTTTTTTGGATTATTTTAAAGTTTTGTTGTTAAAAGTATAAACATCTGTGTATCTTTGTATGCAAATATATACACCTACTTACACTTTGGGGCTCATGGATTTCTAGAATGAACCTTGATCGCTAAGTATATGTACATATGCGAAAAAATGCCAGGTTTGATGGTTATATGCGTTGTAGTGGTGAAAATTTGTCCCTTTTATATCTAAACGGGTAGTGTCGTGCATTTCTCGTTTAAAACTCTATGGGTACGGTCGGATGGTTCTATTCGAACACTTATAAGTATGCTACACAAAGTAAAACGTGGGCATACCAACTACATATGTATGCCCAAAAGAGACTAGTAATGATCAATTGATCAAAAATTAAGTGGTTATTATCCATAGAGAGAGGTCCGGGATTAATAACTTTCGGCCATAATGGACGACGTAGTCATTTTGTTGGAGTAGAGAATAGTAGAAGTAAAATCGTTTTATTTTTATTCATTTTTGTTTAAGTAATGCTATTTAGTAATATTTGTGAATAATATGTAAGTAATAATGTAATGACAATTAAAGAACAATAACACAAATAGTCAACAATAACGGTATTCAGTTTAAAAATAATTCATGTAGGTGGACATGAGTGCGTATCGACACGCAAATTTTCGCCGTTCACTCATATAAAGTATTTGTGTTGAGCGTTCGGCATGTCAGATAATGACCCACGCTTTGGAGCATTAATAATTTCAGCAAAAGAAAACAGCCTTTCAACCGGACCGGACGATATTAATGGTGTGTTGAAAAATAGTGCAGCCTCTTTTAGAACACCTCTTGTTTGCCATATGTCAGCTCCAGTTGCTGAATCACCCATATAACTATATAATTGTGTTTGCACAACATATGTATTTCAACGCCTCCGTCGTTGTTGTTGGGATTACACCGTTACTTCTTGCTTCACCTATACATTTGTATGTTTGTGCAAGTGAATATTTATGTATGAACATATTTTTCTACAACAGTACTGGAAAAAATCAAAACAAATCAAAAAATCAAAAGTAATCAAAAGTAATCATTACTTTTGATTATTTTTGATTACTTTTGAATTTTTGATTTTTTTTGGATTTTTTTTAATTTTTTTGATTTTTTTTGATTTTTTTTTAATCAATTGAAAAAATAATCATTATAAAGTGAAAGTAATTGGTAATCAATCATTAGGTGGCTTCTAAAAAAATAATCAATGAAATGCTAATCATTACCGATTACGAATCAATTATTAACAGGTCTGGTTTAAAAGTAATCCCCGCTATTAAATGATTACATTTTGCACTTAATTTATATGACTCGATGAGATATATAAGACTGCATATCAGTTTATTTACAAAAATATCGATTTGTTATAAATTTTTGACATTAAAGTCGGTGAACACAAATACATCAGTTTCCAAGGAATCACCCTTATATAATACTAGCGGACCCTCAACCGCTTCGCTGGGTGAAAGAAAAGGAGAAATAAAAGATGTTCTTTTTCTTGTTTTATCAATTATTTCATGTTCGGCCTCTATTTTGTGAGTTATTCTAATACCAATGTTTTATTTATATTAGTGACTTACTCTAATTATTGTAAACTACCAACTTATTCCAAAGCCTTCTGATTAACAACATTTTTGGTTTTATTTTCATGCGATGTATAATTATACAGTAACGATGATTTCCCTACTTTTATCTCTATCCTAATTTTCAGCCCCCCTACCTTAACCCCATTTAGAGACATTCAACCTCAAGAAATTAAGTTTGTATGGGAGGTGCCACGCCGTCTTTTCACATAACCCCTATATCCTTTAGCTCTATAGCGATTTCCAGGTCCTTACCTTAGACCCTTTCACAGATATTCTGCTTGAAAATTTATGTGTGAGAATGCTTTTGATATCATATAGGTCTATACCAATTTTTAGGTCCCTACCTTGAACCCTTTCACAGATATTATGCTTGAGAAATTTAGTTTGTATGGGAGGTGCCACGCCCCCTTTTCTGATAACCCCCTTTTTTATGTCTGAGAATGCTTTTGATATCATATAGGTCTATACAAATTTTCAGGTCCCTACCTTGAACCCTTTCACAGATATTCTGCTTGAAAAATTGAGTTTGTATGGGAGGTGCCACGCCCCCTTTTCTGATAACCCCCTTTTTTATGTGTCAGAATGCCCTTGATTTCATATAGGTCTATACCAATTTTCTGGTTCCTCCCTTGAACCCTTTCACAGATATTCTGCTTGAAAAATTTTGTTTGTATGGGAGGTGCCACGCCCCCTTTTCTGAAAACCCCCCTTTTTATGTGTGAGAATGCTTTTGATATCATATAGGTTTATACCGATTTTCAGGTCCCTATCTTGAACCCTTTCAAAGATATTCTGCTTGAAAAATTTTGTTTGTATGGGAGGTGCCACGCCCGGTTCCAGTTTTCACAATACTTCTTACTCAAAATTGAAAAACTCGTTCAAACGTAACGTTAGGAAATGCCCATATATTAAGCAAAAATATATTTGAACGTATATGAAAAATGTATATTTTTGGTTATTATATTGTTCATATAATGTTTATTGACAAAGTAAAATATTAATATACTTAGCAAGAACGAAATTGCAATCACGGTAGCGGTATGTGTCAGAATGCCCTTCATTTCATATAGGTATATACCAATTTTCTGGTTCCTACCTTGAACCCTTTCACAGATATTCTGCTTCAAAAATTTGGTTTGTATGGGAGGTGCCACGCCCCCTTTTTTGATAACCCCCCTTTTAATGTGTGAGAATGCTTTGGATATCATATATGTCTAAACTAATTGTCAGGTTCCTACCATGAACCCTTTCAGATATATTCTGCTTGAAAAATTTAGTTTGTATGGGAGGGGCCACACCCCTTTTCTGATAACCACCTTTTTGAAGTGAGAATGCTTTTGATATCATAAAGGTGTATACAAATTTTCAGGTCCCTACCTTGAGCCCTTTCACAGATATTCTGCTTGAAAAGTTTAGTTTGTATGGGAGGTGCCACGCCCGGTTCCAGTTTTCACAATACTTCTTACTCAAAATTGAAAAACTCGTTCAAACGTAACGTCCGTAGCTGTCATTGTTTGTGAGTTGTTGCTCAGTTTGCTCGTTAATAACAAAAAAAAATAATTTAAGTAATAAATTATTTGATCGGTCAAATAGTCCATGAAAAATTTTCTACCATAAATAAAAAAATAAATCAAAGTCACCAAAAAAAAACAGAAATATGATTTATTAACTTTAATACTAAAAAAGTTTTGAAAGAGTAACTACAAAGAAATTTTGTTTAACCTTTTTTGTAGTCCACTCAATTTACTTAAGAATATATGACTATATTTTTCGTATTTGCATTTTTGATAAGTTTTGAAAGAAAAAATGGGAAAACGAAAAAAAAACATGGTAGTTTTTGAGGCTAGAAAACTAGAAAACGGCTAGTGTGAGAAAATTTTAGTCTTTGCAGCTTTTGTAGGGAATTCGATTTCCTTCAAAAATGTGATTAGGTAAATGATGTTTTACAACAACAGTTTGTCGTTTTTATACCAAACTAGCTGACCCGGCAGACGTTGTCCTGCCACAAATTTCTCTAACTCGATCCCTACATCTATTTTAATCCATATCCCTATCTCCCTCGTATAGGAGGAACCACGCCCCCTTTTTCGGTACCCCCAGTTTTTTTGGGGGTGGCAGGGATTGATCTTGTATAACTCCTTACGAAATTTCAGTGGTCTAACCTAAATACTTCCAGGGATATGGACTATGAAATGTTTCCATCGTTTGGGAGGTGCCACGCCCCTTTTTCTTTATCTTATAGCATATAAAACACGTCCTTTCTCGATGGTCTCAAATTACAATTGAAGTCTTCAACACCAACAGCACTGCCATGTTCGCGCATTTTCTTTTATTTATATTTCGATTCTCGCTCGTTTGACGAGTGCTGCCAGACTGTGTCATTCAGTGTATATTTATTTTAGTACATTTTATACTACATTTACATTTATATTAGAATATACTACAGCTCGGCCAACCTGACTTTTATGGTCGGCCCGATCATATGCTACATAATAATTATGTATATCTGCTTACAAACTAACTTTACATTGGCTAAGCGTCGCCTTCAGTCGATGATTGATTACACAGCTCTAAAAAAAAAAAAAAAAAATCTTGTTGCCCTGGGTATTTTTGCAAATTCTTATACCTTGGGGTACCCAAATAAAGACTGCATTCAAGAAATTTCTGGAAGTCTTCTAGTTTTTAAAATAGGGGTCAAAAACCCCTTTTCCATAGGTTGGGGCATATATTGGTCCATAACTTTTTTTCTGTTTGTCCTATCAACTTGATGTTAGTGGCGTTGAAAAGATGTGATTTCTCCCTTTAACCACGTATACAACTTGTTAACGCATCTTGATAAATGTCAGAGATATTGTCAAAATAATGTCAAAAAAATTTTTTTTTATAAAAAAAATCCAACTATCAGTTACGTTTTTCTCTAATAATTTGTTAACTAGTGTATATATAAACTATTTTGAAACGATCTCTATTTATTTCTCTTTTCAACGAAACATAATTTGTTAATATCCAAGCACGTGTTCCTAGGATATTCCAGTTTAATCAAAAAACGGGAAAGTATGCATACCAAAATTTCTTAGTTATGTAATGTTCATATGACACTAAATTTTTTCTTTGTTTATTTCCTGTAATTTTTTTTGTGTTTGTTATTGAAAAACTAAAGTCACAAAACCAATTTCCAAAAAAAAAGACAAGGAAAAGATTAGATAAATACCGACATACATATGCTACGAAAACCGCAAAAGTTTTATTCAGATGCATGGCCTCTAAGAAATTCTTTAACTGTGGGTAAAGGCAATGTAATAAGGGAGCCATTGGTCAGCCGAGACAAAATCATACTTCCACCATTACACATTAAATTAGGAATCATGAAGCAATTTGTCAAAGCGCTGCACAAGGAAGGAGATTGTTTTAAATACATTTGCAGAAAATTTCCCAAGCTTAGTATGGAAAAGTTGAAGAGTGGAATTTTTGATGGCAATTGATGAAAGACACAAATTTTGTTAAAGTTATGACTGTTCCGGAAAGTATGGCTTGGGAAAGTTTTGTAGTAGTGATTGAAAATTTCTTAGGGAACCACAAAACATCAAATTATGAAGAAGTCGTACAAAATATGATGGCAAATTTTCACACTCTAGGAGCAAATATGAGTATAAAATTACACTATCATTTCAATCATCTCGACAAGTTTCCAGATAATTTAGGAGATTATAGCGAGGAACAGGGAGAGCGGTTCCACCAGGATCTAAAAGTGATGGAGGAGCGATATCAGGGTCTATGGGATTGTCACATGATGGCGGATTATGGCTGGACCTTAAAAAGAGATTGCCCCCTAAAAACGTATAATAGAAAGGCTCTTAAAAGACATTTTATGGCCATATGAAATTAACATTTTTAATATGTAAATATGTATGTATATATGTTATTTGGTTTCTTCTTTTCCACTGTTTATAATATAAAATGAAATAAAGATTTTAATTTAACAACTTTAAAAAAATTAATACAAATAAAAGTTATTATAGGCTGATTTTGAATAAAACTTTTGCGGTTTTCGATTTTTGGTAGCATATGTATATCCGTATTTATCTAATTTTTTTTTTGTCTTTTTTTTGGAAATTGGTTTTGTGACTTTAGTTTTTCAATAACAAACACAAAAAAAATTATATTACATATGTAATAACTAAGCAATTTTGGTATGCATATTTTCCCGTTTTTTGATTAAACTAGAATATCGTAGGAACACGTGCTTGGATATTAACAAATTATATTTCGTTGAAAAGGGAAATAAATAGAGATCGTTTCAAAATAGTTTATATATACACTAGTTAACAAATTATTAGAGAAAAACGTAACTGACAGTTGGATTTTTTTATAAAAAAAATTTTTGTTGGCATTATTTTGACCATATCTCTGGCATGTATCAAGATGCGTTAAGAAGTTGTATACGTGGTTAAAGGGTAAAAACACATCTTTTCAACGACACCAACATCAAGTTGATAGGACAAACAGAAAAGTTATAGACCAATATATGCCCCAACCTATGGAAAAGGGGTCTTTGACCCCTATTTTAAAAACTAGAGGACTTCCAGGAATTTCTTGAATGCAGTCTTTATTTGGGTACCCCAAGGTATAAGAATTTGCAAAAATACCCAGGGCAACAAGATTTTTTTTTTTTTGTAGAGCTGTGTTATCCTTCTCTTTGCTCTTCAATAATTTGATATTACAAGCTTCAATTACACTATTATACGGTATTTGGGTAATTTGCCCATTTTCGATGTCTGTTACTACATACCGATCGTTAGGAAGTTTTTTATGGATGACATAAGGTCCCTTAAACTTGGGCAGAAGCTTCTTATTAGTGCCTACTGTTGTGTCTACATTCTTAATCACAACGAAGTCGCCTTCCTCAAATGAATTAACCCTTACCTTCTTCTGTTCACTCAAATTATAGTTTTGTACTTTGCGTATGTTTTGTTCTGCTCTGTGACGTATTTCTTTTAAATACCTCCCCTCCGGGCCCGAGATGTACTCGTCCAGGTACTCTGAGAGTTTGTCAACTATTTCCCCGCGTTGGTTGACACCAAATAAGGCCTGACTTGGCGTTGTTCCTATCGATCTATTGACGGAGTTGTTCAATGCGAATTCTATTTTTGATAACTGTTTCACCCAATCTGCATGAGACACAGAATCGCTAAATTTTGCCAACATACCAGTTAAGCTTCGGTTTACCCTTCCTACTTGCCCGTTTGCTTGTGGGGAGTGGACTGCCACTTTTATGTGACTAATGTTCTTGTTTTGTATGTATTCTTCGAACTCTTTCGAGGTAAAGCAACTACCTCTGTCAGTTATGCATCTTTTTGGTCGACTGTAATACTCAAAATATTTAGTAAGCGCCGCGGTCACTTCTTTGGTGCTTGTAGTTAAAACTGCGTAAAGTTTTACGTACTTCGTAAAGGCGTCGATTATAACCAAAATATGTTTTCGTTTTGACTGTAAAGAGGGAAGAGGGCCTAAGTGGTCTAGATGTATTGTATGGAAAGGTTTGGGACTCTTCGGTATATTATGGAGACTCCTAGCATTAGGATTATTGGGGGCCGAGTACATTATGCACTTTATACAGTTTTGCTTAAATGTGTTAATTTTATCTTTCATATTAGGGAACCAATAACTCGTCTTAATTTTTTGATAGCACTTATCTACTCCTTGGTGGCCTAATTGCTCATGAACGGTTCTTATTACCGCCTTTTCGAGTTCCTTGGGAACGTATAACTGTAAGATATTATTGTCTTTTTTGAACACGACACAGTTTTCCATTACGAAATTCGTCATGTTTTCATTCTCTAATTTATTTTTTAGCATTACTATATCTTCATCTCGCGCTTGCATTACCTGTAGCTGAAAGTCTAAATCCTCGCAGTCAATGGCCCCAATAACATTTTCAGTATTGGATATGTTTCTGCTGAGCGCATCCACATGTGGCATTTTGGTACCTGCTCTGTGTGATATTGAGTAGTTATAGTTTTCTAACTCAAGAGCCCATCTAGCTATGCGACTGTTTACCAATTTTTTGTTAAGTGTTAAAGTTAAAGAATTACAATCTGTTAATATTTTAAATTTGACACCCTCTAAATAGACTCGGAACCGGGTTATATCGCCGGTCGACGGGCTGGAATTTTATTAAGCCAGGAATTATGTGCTATTTATGTGCTCGAAGATTCCAAAAAGATTTTTTAGGTTGTTAAATTTTTAAGTACTTTTTTTAAAACCCCAAAAGTGGGGGGTCCAGCTAGACCCCCCCCCTAAGAAAGAGTGGCATTGGAAAAAAACTTTAAATGTGGGAATTAAGTGCTATTTATGTGCTCGAAGAAAAACAATAATGTGTAAGGAAAAACAGAGGGGGTGGCGAGGGGTGGGGGTTATATTGCCGGTCGACGGGCTGGAATTCTATTAAGCCAGGAATTATGTGCTACTTATGTGCTCGAAGATTTCAAAAAGATTTTTTTTGTTGTTTAAGTTTTAAGTACTTTTTTTAAAACTTCAAAAGGGGGGTTCCAGCTGGACGTCCAGCTCACATTTTAAATATTTTTTTTCGAATTTTAAAATTTGGGTACCAGCTAATACCCACCCTAATAAATGGTAGCTGTAGGGAAAAAATTTATATGTGGGAATTATGTGCTATTTATGTGCTCGAAGATTTCAAAAAGATTTTTTTTGTTGTTTAAGTTTTAAGTACTTTTTTTAAAACTTCAAAAAGGGGGGGGGGGGGGGGGGTCCAGCTGGGCGTCCAGCTAGACCCCCCCTAAGAAGGAGTCGCTTTAGGAAAAAACTTTAAATGTGGGAATTAAGTGCTATTTATGTGCTCGAGGATTCCGGAAAATTTTTTTTTGTTGCTCGCATTTTAAATATTTTTTTTCGAATTTTAAAATTTGGGTACCAGCTAAAGCCCACCCTAATAAATGGTAGCTGTAGGGAAAAAATTATATGTGGGAATTATGAGCTATTTATGTGGACGTCCAGCTAGACCCCCCCTTTTGAAGTTTTAAAAAAAGTACTTTAAACTTAAACAACAAAAAAAATCTTTTTGAAATCTTCGAGCACATAAATAGCACATAATTCCCACATATACATTTTTTCCCTACAGCTACCATTTATTAGGGTGGGTTTTAGCTGGACATCCAACTGGACCCCCCACTTTTGAAGTTTTAAAAAAAGTACTTAAAACTTAAACAACAAAAAAAATCTTTTTGAAATCTTCGAGCACATAAATAGCACATAATTCCTGGCTTAATAAAATTCCAGCCCGTCGACCGGCGATATAACCCCCCCCCCCCTCTGTTTTTTCTTACACATTATTGTTTTTCTTCGAGCACATAAATAGCACTTAATTCCCACATTTAAAGTTTTTTCCTAATGGGGTTTTAAAAAAAGTACTTAAAAATTGAGCACAAAATTTTTTTTTTGGAACAAATTAGCACATAAATAGCACATAATTCCTGGCTATTCAAATTTAAAATCCGTCGTGGGGGGGTCCAGCTTGACGCACCTCAAAAATAAGTCGTCCTGTCCGACATAAAAATCGGGTCACTCGGTGCAGGGTCGATTTCCACATATATGTCGTATATAAGTCGTATTAGGCGGGAGTCCGGCCTCCCCCTCTCTGAAAAAACCTGTGAGTGAACCAACCAGCTCTCCGTCTATTAAGGATCAGGCAGTGAACATCGCGATTGGTTTTGAAAAAAATATTTTGAAATTAAATTGAATAAAATACAACTGGTTTTTGGCGCAAAAATTCAAAAACACTTTTTTGGGTACAAGCATATTTTTCTTGATATTTTATCAAGACTGAGAATTCATCAATAACGCAGAATCCGGGTGTTAGTCTACTTAAAAAAAGAAATTGCATTATAGGAAAGTAAGATTTCATAGATTTTCGGAACATTGTTGTTGATTTTCGAAAAAAAGGTGTTAAAATAAAAAAAATAAAAAATGGACGGAATCGCCCGCTGGCGGGCGTGAAAAGAAAAAACAATACCAGAAATGGATTCCTCGACCCTAAAACCCCTCAGATGCACATAAAGAATGAAATTTGAATTTGAATGAATAATATTTGTTTTCTAAAATTCATAAAACAAATTAAAATAAAAGAAACTTTCATAAACGATATAATATTGATACGAGTTTTGCTTGAATGCACCTCCCCTTTCCTTAATTTTCAACGCTAAGTCAAATTTCATAAATTTCTGAAACATATGGCCAAGGATTTATAACCCCAAAAAAAGAGCGAAAGCGCCCTCTCGCGGACGTCAAAAGAAAAAATTAATACCGGAAATGGATTCCTCGACCCAAAAACCCCCAGATGCACATAGAGAATGATTTTTTTAGTTTTCAACACAGCTTTTTAACAAGTGAATCCCTTTTTGAAGGAAAAAAAGATCGAGAAAACTGCTAGCTCGAAATACAAGTTAGTCCTAGAGTTTCTTGGGCAAAAATGCATGAAATGATCCAAATAACTATAATCGCAATGGGCCCCTTTGAATTTTTTTGGGTCCAAACAAATCGACTCGCCCTAATGTATATGTAAGGCGGTTTAATTTTGTTTTTTTTTTCAAATACGGTGCGTACGTAGATATACATACAGTTTTTGCATTTTTAAGTATTGCGGTTCCGTGAACAGCTACGGTGGTCCCGTACAACAACCACCTTAAATTTTTGAATAAAAACGGTGCGTCCGTTTCCATAGCCCAGTAAACATAAAATTTAACATTTTAAAAACTTTTACTAAATAACACAATAGTTGAGATCGATTTTCTGCCATTTTCTTCCAATTTAAATTTAAACAACACAATTGTAATTCAATTGACTCGTTAATTAAATTTAAATACCATATTTGTAATTTAATTACCTTGATAAAAAAAATTTAAAAAAATACACTTTGGCTGTAAATTTGGAAAAATTCACATGAATACAAAACTACACAAAAAATACTGCTTTGTTTGGAATTGCATGATCCCCTAGTTCCAACTGCGTGCTATGTCCCAAAATTTTACATGACTTTCAGCGGATTACAGTGGACATATGCACAGTGGATCAATTTCATCAATCGGGTAAACAAATTTTTTTTTTGTATTAAATTGAATTTTAAATGTGCTTGCGGTATAGAACTAATATGCATGAATATTAGCTCTGCAATAAATTTCATCCATTTTCAATCAACTTTTATTATTGTTGCCTTATCAGATTTGCTACATTGCCAAATTAAGCTTCTAAATATTGTGCAGATAAATTTTCAATTTGATTTTCCTTTCAATATACATATATGTCAGAATCCGATCCGGGAAGTTCAACAGATACCGCCATCTTAGTTTCCGATTCTGAGTCAGACTCTGGAAGTTCATCTTCGGTTAAAACAGTGGAAAAACAGAAAGCTAAATTATCACTTTCTGCTGACTTTAAGGGATTTGGAGAACTTGAATTTTAACTTTCCGGTCGCCTCTAATTATAA
The DNA here is from genome assembly GCA_964058755.1 of Campiglossa producta. Lineage (NCBI taxonomy): Eukaryota > Metazoa > Arthropoda > Insecta > Diptera > Tephritidae > Campiglossa > Campiglossa producta. Next base: position 86,446,809 of record CAXKVI010000003.1, on the reverse strand, counting down.
GGCCACTACTGTAAGAATATTTTTCACTATTGGTCATTCTCACAGTGGCGGGTTAACTTACGTTCCACAGTTAAGTTATTTGACTAAGTTTTTACTAAATAAATGGTTGTTAGACGGCCTCCTGACATCCGGTTAACTCAACAATTTTGGAAAGTTAACCTTAGGTTAACTCAACATGAAAATTCGAAATCTGTGGAACGTAAGTTAACTAGCCACTGTAAAAACGGGAGTATGAGGAAGATTTACCTTTCGATGCACCAATAGTTTTTTCTCTTTTCCGTTGACTATGTGGTTCTCAACCTTAGCAATGTTGTGTGAAACATCGTATATTACATGCATATCAAGATCGTCCGGTGTCGTATGAAACATTTTCGCGAAAGCTTGTCGAGTAAGAAAAGTCATCGAACTACGATTAACCCAAGCAAAGTTAGCTGCAGCTGCCATGGCCTTTAAATAATCCTGCCCTTCTTGTGAATTTATGCGGGCACAAGCTAATTGCCGATCATTCGTTTCGATCTTATCACGTTTCATAGCTTTCTCCATTTGAACCAAAGCATCCGTGGCTACTTGGTGACCAAACCCCCGGCTGCCTGAGTGTATCATAACGCAGACTTGGCCTTTTTCTTCAATACCCATTTTACTGGCACTCCATTTATCATAAATTTCATCTACAATTTGTATTTCGGCGTAATGATTGCCAGCACCTAATGTACCTAATTGAGGTAAACCACGTTTTTTGGCTCGTAAACTGACCTTGGAAGGATCCGCATTTAGCATGCGACCATATTCTTCGCAATGTTCTTTGTCTTCTGCCCACACATATCCTTCCCGTAAAGACCAATCCATCCCCATTTCTAGAGCTTCTTCCATATCATGTGCATTCATAGGAATAATACCTTTAGACCCTACGCCAACTGGAATGTGGTCAAAAAGAGATTGTGCTATTTGCTCTTTCAACGGTTGGACATCTTTTTCGAATAAGTTTGTTCTCAATAAACGCACACCGCAGTTAATATCAAACCCGACTCCTCCTGGACTAACCTAAAATGTTACATTATTTGTTAGTATATCATTGGATTTAAGGAAGTTGATAATGATAATGATGGTATCATTACCTGCATATCTTGGCTGGAATAATGAAACAGTGTTAAATTAGAAGTATAGTTTTGAGAAAAATACGTTTAAAGTTTCTACAAACTCAACATTAATATGTGAACTTATTAAACACTAGCTGACCCGGCAGACGTTGTCCTGCCACAAATTTATTTCCCTGTCTGTTTCTCTAACCCGATCCCTATATCTATTTAAACCATATCCCTATCTCCTTCATATAGGAGAAACCACGCCAAAATTTCAGTGGTCTAACCTAAATACTTCTACAGATATGGACTATGAAGTATTTTATTCGTATGGGAGGTGCCACGCCCCCTTTATCGTTAACTCGAGTTTTTTGGGAGGTATTAGGGATCGATTACATATAAACCCTCACCAAATTTCAGTGGTCTAACATAAATACTTGCAGAGATATGGGCTATGAAATGTTTCCTTCATATAGGAGAAACCACGGCCCCTTTTTCCTTATCCCCAGTTTTTTCTGGAGGTGTCCGGGATTGATCTTATATAACTCCTCACAAAATTTCAGTGGTCTAACCTAAATACTTCTAGAGATATGGACTATGAAGTATTTTATTCGTATGGGAGGTGCCACGCCCCCTTTATCGTTAACTCGAGTTTTTTGGGAGGTATTAGGGATCGATCACATATAAACCCTCACCAAATTTCAGTGGTCTAACATAAATACTTGCAGAGATATGGGCTATGAAATGTTTCCTTCGTATGGGAGGTGCCACGCCCCCTTTTTCTTTATCTCCAGTTTTTTTGGAGATGATGGGATTAATCTTATTTAACTCCTCAAGAAATTTCAGTGGTCTAACCTAAACACTTCCCGAGATATGGACTATGAAGTATATCATTTGTATGGGAGGTGCCACGCCCCCTTTTTCGTTACCCTAGTTTTTTTGGAGGTGGTAGGGATCGACCTCATCTAACCTCTAACCACGTTTCAGTGGTCTAACATAAGTTCTTTCAGAGATATGGACTATGAAGTATTTCATTCGTCTGACATGTGCCACGCCCCCTTTTTCGTTATCCCCAGTTTTTTTTTTGGAGGTGGTGGGGAACGATCTCATATAACCCCTTACCAAATTTCAGTGGTCTAACATGAATACTTCCAGAGATATCGACTATGAAATATTTCATTTGTATGGGAGGTGCCACGCCCCCGTTTTCGTTATCCCCAGCTTTTTTGGAGATGGTAGGGGTCGATCTCATATAATCCCTTAACAAATTTCAGTGGTCTAACATGAATACTTCCAGAGATATCGACTATGAAGTATTTCATTCGTATGGGAGGTGCCACGCCCCCTTTTTGGTTAACCCCCAGTTTTATGAGTGAGAATGGTGTTGTTATCCTATAGGTCTGTACCGATTTCCAGGTCCCTACCTTAAACCCATTTAGAGATATTCACCTTGAAGAAAAATGTTTGTATGGGAGGTGCCACGCCCCCCTAATATTTTGTTCTGATTTTATAACATGACCTGCGCGTGGTAATAACAAACAAACCCCCTAAAAGAAGTATATGATTTGGTTCAGCCGTTTTCGAGCTTTAGCGTAACGACTGAACACCATTTCATTTTTATATATATAGATTGTATGGGAGGTACCACGCCCCCTTTTTCGATAACCCCAAGTTTTATGGGTGAGAATGGTGTTGTTATCCTATAGCTCTATACCAATTTTCATGTTCCTACCTTAAACACTTTTGAAGATATTCACCTTGAAAAATTAAGTTTGTATGGGAGGTGCCACGCCCCCTTTTCCGATTACCCCTTCTTTTATGTGTAAGAAGGCTTTTGATACCATATAGGTCTATACCAATTTTCAGGTCCCTACCTTGAACCCTTTCACAGATATTCTGCTTAAAAAATTTAGTTTGTATGGGAGGTACCACGCCCCCTTATTGGATAACCTCCGGTTTTATAGGTGAGAGTGGTGCTGTTATCCTGTAGCTCTGTACCAATTTTCATGTTCCTATCTTAAACACTTTTGAAGATATTCAACTTGAAAAATTCAGTTTGTATGGGAGGTGCCACGCCCCCTTAATATTTTGTTCTGATTTTAAGACATGACCTGCGCGTGGTAATAACAAACAAATCCCCCAAAGGAAGTATTTCATTTGGTTCAGCCGTTTTCGAGTTTTAGCGTTACAATTATACACCATTTCATTTTTATATATTAAACATAAACTTCAATCGACGGTGCAGTTGTCAAATAATAGTGTACGTGGCACTTATAATACATTGGCGAAACATTGCAAATTTGGCGCTGCTTTTCCATACAAATCTCAAATTTGAAATTTCATCACATTTGCCAAATTTGCCGAACAATGCAATCCACAGTTCATCCAAATAGCAACTCTGGGGCGTTTCACATTTAGGATTACCCAGCAAGAACCATAATGGCTACATGACGTGTGAAAACTTATGGCACACCTGTAAATAACAATTTCAACTAGTTTTTTTTTTAAGAAAATTGGTCAATGCTACCAGAAAAAGACAGAAGCCTTTAGCATAAGTTTAAGTTATCACAAGTCATATAACCATTAAGGTTCTTGCTGGGTAATTCTAAATATTTATTTATTTCTATTTCGATGAACTTTGGATGAATTTGCTCGGCAAATGCGGTGAAATGTGATAAAATACCAACCCAACAAACATTTAGGCTTGAGTTACATAAGTTAGATCTCAAGTTGAGAACTAAGGCTACGCTCACACTGCAACCGACTTTTTCCGTCCGACAGCAAATACACATCCACATACATGTGTTTTAAATGAGCTACCCGATTTCATCCGAATGTAAACAAACTTTGGCCACCCGATAAAATAGAACGCGATCGAATTCTCCTATGTTGTCGGATGAAAAAGTCGGTTGCAGTGTGAGCGTAGCCTTAGGGGTTTCTCAAACCTCAAGCGTTGAGTCCAGAGGTAAAATTATGGAATTTTTTGAATGTGTATTGTAAGATCGTCCACTGTCTGATGTTGTTGTTGTTAGTCTGATAGCAACTGGGTGTGGTACGTGTTCACTATGCAAGCGCTAAAATCAAAGTAAATTAATAATTGAATTAGCTTTCGTGGTCGATGCGTGATCGTGCTTACTAACACGCTCGCAATTCTCCAACCGTGTCTATGAGGTCGTGCCCACCCTTTAGATATCAGCTTGAAAACTATAAATTTATCAAAATATCTCAAAGGTTAGAGAATACTTGGAGTATGATGTTGGGTATCAACTTGAGAACTATTAAATTATCTAAAGATATCAAAGGTTAGAGAATACTTGGATATTAATGTTGGGTATCAACTTGAGAACTATTAAATTATTAAAACATCTCAAAGCTGGAAAATACTTGGAGAATGATGTTGTATATCAACTTGAGAACTATAAAGCTATCAAAATATTTCTAAGGTTGAAAAAAATGGATAATTATGTTGGATATCAACTTGAGAGATATACAGTTTTTCAAAGGTTTGAGAAAAAGTTGAGCCATGTTTGCTGGGAAATTTGGAAAATGAGATTTGTATGGGGAAAAGCGCCAAATTTGAACTGCTTAGCCAAGTTTGGTGCAGCGTAAATGTATTATTGTACTGTTTCCTTATTTCAGCGATGATATCTAATTACTTTATTTAACTTACAATTGATGTAGGGTCGTTCATGTCGAAAGCAGCCATGTTTCCTATAGCGAAACTGGAAAATATTCATGATTTTATATAGAAAATAAAATAAATAAAAATAAAATAAATACAAAGGCCCTAGCGACACATTTTTCGAAAATGAGTTTTTCACATATTTAAGTATGATATATTAATATACACACTGACTAAAATTTTTGGGAGTTACTAGTAGTAATAACGGAGATACTCCAAATTAACAAAGCAATTTGCATGCGTTCAAAGTAAAATTTTTTTTTTGTTTTTTGCTTCTCCTGAAAAATTTGTTTATGTCAGTTAGGGCCTTTGTAAATTATGGTAACGATACCTACACTGCCGTGCTTAGCTCCCTTAAGCTAGCCCAAACTTTGTAGCCCAAACCAAAAAGGAAAGCGTACTAAATTGCCCAATATTTAATGCTAATTTAATACGCTTTCATTTAATTTATTACATTTAGGGTTTTAAAAATTACCTAACATTAAAAAAATTTAGCAAAGCCAAAAAAGTAAAAATGCAGTTATTATCTACATATTTATTGCTAATTTAGTACGCATTCATTTTATTTATTACACCTGGTATTTTAAAATTACCGAGGGTTTTAAAGTTAACCTAGCCCAACCATCAAACAATTTTTAGCCCAATCAAAAAATGAAAGCGTACTAAATTGCCCAATATTTAATACGCTTTCATTTAATTTATTACACTTGGGCTTTTAGAAAATACCGAGGATTGGGCAAGCTTAACCTTAATGCTAATTTAGTACGCTTTACTTTAATTTATTACACTTTATTAATCTTAAGCTAGCCCAACCCTCGGTAATTCTAAAAGACCAAGTGTAATAAATTAAAGTAAAGCGTACTAAATTAGCATTATATAAGTAGAAAATAACTGCGTTTTTACTTTGTGATTGGGCTGAAATTTGTTTGATGGTTGGGCTAGGTTAACCTTAAGCTACTAACCCTGGGTAATCTTAAAAAAACCAAGTGTAATAAATTAAATGAAAGCGTACTAAATTAGCATTAAATAAGTAGAAAATAACTGCGTTTATACTTTTTGATTGGGCTGAAATTTTTTTGGTCTTTTAAAATTACCCAGGGTTGGGCTGGGTTAACCTTAAGTGTAATAAATTACTAAAAAGCATTAAAAATTTGGGCTAAAATTTTTTTCATGGTTGGGCTAGCTTAACCTCCTCGGTAATTTTAAAACCCCAAGTATAATAAATTAAATGAAAGCGTAATAAATTAGCATTAATTACACTGGATCACAAATTCCAACTTTTTTTCTCCACCAGAGACGCCATAGTGAAATTCCTATGTAAAATCACCTCCTAATTCCGAAAATCAAAGTTATTTTTACTTGAATGGTACCGTTTTTGAGATATTTACGATTTACCGTTATTTCAAAAAACAAAAAAGATGGCTCCACTTAATCGTGTATATCTCAAGAACAAATTGAGCTATTCGAAAACGGTTTGAAAAATTTGAAAGCTTATAAAATTTACTATAATCAGTACATACAACACTTTTTGCTAGGTCCTGCAGATTCAAACATAGTGATCAATCATTACGGATTTTTTAAATTTTTTTTGTAAAAATATAAAAAAATTTGTACTTTGCGAGGAAGCATCTCGAAAACTTTTTGTTTTTTAGCAGATATTCCCCCCCCCCCCTCTAAGCTCTGTTTTATTACAAAAAAAAAAACAAGCTATCAGTGAACAAAATCGATGAACTAATACAAAAGTTATAAGCATTCAAGTAAATATATCCATTTAATACTTAAGTACCCTACAAATAATAGCATATGTACATATGGTTCTGTCTTAACTCTATGATCTTGGGTTGATTTGATTTTGTGTTTTTCCGACAGGGTGGATACTAGATGTATATTGGAACGATTTTCCGTCATCCCATGTCAAATTTGGTTTTGTAACAAACCGGTTTCGGCGATCTGCCATCTTCAGTGTTCGGAGAACGAAATCAAACACTGAAGATGGCAGATCGACGAAACCGGTTTGTTACAAAACCAAATTTGACAAGGGATGACGGAAAATCGTTCCAATATACATCTATGATCTTATTTTATAATTGAAAAAGTTATGTGTCTTGTTTTGACGCTTATTTAGATTACGATCGGTTTCTCTTATGAGAAACCAACAGTAGTCGCCCATCATAGCGACATCCCAGAATCCTTGATACCGACTTTCAATCACTTTCATTTGCTGGTGAAACCTTTCGCCATGCTCGTCACTTTCGTCGCCAAGATTTTGCGGGAAAAAATTTAAGTGGGAGTGTAAGAAATGAATTTTTAAAGACATATTTACTCCTGAAAGAAAAAAAAAAAGTAAATTAGATAAATACATAAGTGACACATTAGTATATAATTTTCTTAGGCTGGATTTATCTTTCAATTCAGAACAAATTTTTTGTTTATATTTTTCCCGTTCTTGTTTGTTCGGAACTGGGCGATGAATTCAGATTTATGGCTATATATTCTCATGTAAATTTATGTAATATATAATTTATTATAATATGTTTTTTTATTTACCCATTTCCGCATAGTTTTTGATTAAGTCGTTCACTATCATCTCGTAGTTAGGACTTTTGTGTTTGCCTAAAAAAGAAGTAACGACCTTTTCAAAAGAATCCCACGCTGCTGCCTCCACTGGTGACAATAGTTCTTTGAAATGGTTATTGGTCATCATTTTCCTTATTTGCTTCTGAAATCTCTTGGAAGATTGTCTTCAAATGATGAAAAGCTTCGCCTTCTCTGTCCAAAGCCTTCACAAAGTTTTTGATAAGGCCGAGCTTGATGTGGAGCGGAGGTAGAATTATTTTTTCCTTCTTTATAAGTGGAGAGTATTTTATGTTATCTACCCCAACTTGAAACTCGATTCGTTCTGGCCAATCCTTTATGATGTAGTGGTCTTGACGAGCTCGGCTATCCCATTTGCATAGAAAGCAACAGTATTTTGTGTATCCACTTTGTAGACCACATAGCATTCCTACGACTTTAAGATCGGCACATATTTTCCAATCATGTTCTTCGTATTTGATTAACTTGAGCAATTTTTGCATTATCTCATATGTTTCCTTCGTATTTACTGCATGCGCGATCGGGATAGATGGCTTTTGGTTGCCAATATGCAATAATACGGCCTTTAAACTTAATTTATTGCCGTCTATGAACAATCGCCACTCTTTTGAATCATATGGTTCACCAAATTGTTTGAATAGACCAGCAATGTCTTTGCAGTAACAAACACTGTCCTCCTTCGTATAGTACTTGGAAAATTCTTCGTGACGAGTTCTATAATATGTTACCTTAACATCGGATGAAACAAATTTAAATTATTGCATTCGAGAGGCGTGTAGTTCGGCCTTTTCCTTTGACAATTCCAAATCCCTTATCCAATCATTGAGTTGTGCTTGTGACAAAGCATTTCTTTCGTTTTCCGTTTGAAATTCAGTACAACATGATGCCGCGTAATCAGATACTACTGTTGACAATGAAACTGGAGCCGGAACTAAAGTTAAATTTGATTCTGGCAATGTCGCTTCTGTTGAAATTAGTTCTGGTAATGACACTGTAGATACGCTCGCATAGGTTACTTTTCTGGACTTTCCAACCCCAAGTACTTTTGTAGTACAAATATAGCAGTCCGTTGAATGGCAAGTTGGTTCCCTCCACTTCATTGGTGTAATAAATTTCACACGTCGCCTAAATAGATAGTTTCAGAAATTAGTCAGCTATGCATTAAAAGGGAACAAATTCCTAATTTTTACAACGTACCTTTTTGTTCCGGTTTCCGAAGAAATCAATTCGACTCGGCATGTGGTCCACACAGTGTTCGGTGTCCATGGTTTTTAGGCTCAATTCCAAAACACTTATAGTATGTAACTTTCAAAGGATTTGAAAACACACGTCTCATACTTTTAACAATAAATTGACCGCAGATGAAACAGAACATATCTGGATCATTTGTACACTCAAACTCTCGCGCCCTTTTATTCATTTTTTATTTTTAAGTAAATGACGGGTTATAAACTGCAATTATAAACTGAACAGTATCCGGCGAGCCTTGCAGATATTATGAAGGAACAAGGCGCATGTACTCTTATTTATACTTAGATCCAGTAAAAATTCAAGCCTACCTAAACAAAAAGGTTCCCTAGTTCTACAAAGAAAACACTACCTGCCTCAAAAATATGCTCTTGTTTAAAATGTACCTAGGTTTGAGAAAACGACACTAACAGCTTTTTGTATCTAATAACTTTTCGAAAATCTACCTGCTAACTAACTGATATACGAATACTAACACATATGTACCAGTAGGGTACTTAAGCATTAAATCTGCTAAAAAACAAAAAGTTTTCGAGATGCTTCCTCGCAAAGTACAATTTTTTTTATATTTTTACAAAAAAAATTTAAAAAATCCGTAATGATTGTTCAATATGTTTGAATCTGCAGGACCTAGCAAAAAGTGTTGTATATACTGATTATAGTAAATTTTATTAGCTTTCAAATTTTTCAAACCGTTTTGGAAGAGCTCAGTTTGTTCTTGAGATATACACGAGTGGAGCCATCTTTTTTGTTTTTTGAAATAACGGTAAATCGTAAATATCTCAAAAACGGTACCATTCAAGTAAAAATAACCTTGATTTTCGGAATTAGGAGGTGATTTTACATAGGAATTTCACTATGGCGTCTCTGGTGCATTTTGGCTGTAAACCAGTGTTATTGGGCAATTTAGTATGCTTTCCTATTTTGATTGGGAAAATTTTTTTTTTTATATCTCATATACACAATGAAATGGAAATGCTTCCAGTTAGGGAGCATAATGAAATGCTAAACAAGCAGTACCTACTGAATTGCTGTAAACCACAGCATCCCAGTAGACAACTGCTTGAACTCATTCCGCCTCCTAGGACCATAAGATCGCATTTACGTAGGTACCGAATGTATGTCCGGCATGCGGCTCATCCCCCCATAATACCAATCACTTATTTTCTTGCTTCTCTGAGCCCACTCTTCTGACACCCATCTCTCTTTGGTCCAACCCTATTGAAACTGGTAGTTTCCTTGGACTCCCGTTAGAAGATATTGATTACAATTTAGGCTAAGGAAAAATACGTGTTGGGCAGGACTACACCTCGTTACAACAACAACAACGGTGACGCCCTCTGGTGGTGGGGGCATCTTCGATAGATAGAAGTTAAACAGTGTCGGGGATAGGACACCACCCTGTGGCACCCCCTGTCTAATACGTCTAGGTTTTGATGTTGCGTTTCTAAAGTTGACCGACGCCTGCCGTCCATTCAAATAATTAGCGGTCCATCTCTTTAACCCATCAGGTATCTGTGTCTCAAACAGATCTTGTATGAGAGTGGTATGGTTGACTGTGTCAAAAGCTTTCGACAGGTCAAGTGCCACTAACACAGTCCTGTGATTTGGTTGGTTTTGATTTAGGCCGCTATTTATTTGAGTTGTAATGGCATTGAGTGCGGTGGTGGTGCTGTGCAGCTTACGGAAGCCATGTTGATGACTAGCCAGGTGCAGATTTGCAGTATAATACGGGAGCAAAATGGACTCTAGCGTCTTCACTACCGGTGACAAAAGTGATATAGGACGATATGAATCGCCTATGTTTGCCGGTTTTCTAGGTTTTAGTAATGGAACCACTCTCGCCTTTTTCCATATTTCAGGAATGCCGAAAGTGTTCAGTGAAAGACTGAATAGAGCCGCTAAGTATTTGTGTCCCTCCTGGCCTAGATGTTTCAGCATCTTCATGGCAATGCCGTCGGGGCCGATGGATTTTGAGGGCTTAGCCTGTCTGATGGCTTCCTTGAGCTCTGAGGCAGTGATGACAATGGGCGTATTTTGGTTTTTATATTTACGCGCCTGTCGCATGGTTCTACGTTTAGCTCTATCGGGCGGGGAATGTAGTACAAATTGTCTACAGAAGGAGTTCGCACATCCCCGAGGGTCCTTCTTCACCCTATCACCGAAAGTAATATCTTCTTTGTCCTTGTGTTGCGTTGGATTAGATAGAGCTTTGACCGTAGTCCATAATTTGCCAACACCATCAGAGAGGTTGCATTGCTCTAGGTGTTGTTTCCATTTGGGCAGTTTATGTTTATCGACCAACCTACGAATTTCCGCGTTGAGATCCCTTATGCGGGCGTCTGCGGGATTGAGACTTCGCCCTTCATCTCTTTCTCTAGCCATGGCCGCTGCCTCCGCGGGGAAATTTGGTCTTATTTGGGATATTCGACCCGCAGGAATGAAGCGTTTAGAGGCCTTTGCGTACGTCCGTAGGAATGGATAGAGAAGCCAAGGATTCGTCCGTATATGTCTGAAAACTGTCGCAGTCCGCCTTGGTTAAGTTAATGTATGTACCATGCTCAGGTGTAATAAAGTCCGTCGGTCGTTCAAAGGTAATGACTATTGGGAGATGGTCAGACGCCAACGTGAGTATTGGTCGCCAATTTGTGTTGTTCAATAGTCCTGCGCTTCCGATAGAAATATCTGGCGAACTATAGTAATTACCCGATACTCTCTTTGGGGCGTCTCCGTTCAGTGTACAGAAAACCGTATCATCTATTTGTTCTGCAAGTACATGCCGTTATTGTCTGCTGGCAGGTTTGAGTGCCACATGTCGTGGTGCGCATTGAAGTCGCCACGCGGTTATCTCCTAGTAGTAGCAAGCTAATGTCGGGGTGATAACCGGTGGGGCAACTTGAGACAGGGGGTATGCAGATGTTAATGATTTGCAGGTCGACATCTCCTGTACGGATGGTTATACCTTGGCTTTCTAAGATATCATCCGTTCCTTCGATGTCGGTATCAAATAGATCATACTGTACAGAGTTGTGTGTTATGAACGCTAGACCACCTCCCAGACCTGTTACTCTATGACGGTCTTTCCGATGGATGTTATATCCGCCATAGGCAATGAGGTCCGACCTAGGACTGAGCTTGGTTTCTTGGACTGCGGCAAATTTATGTCATATTGCGTCATCAAATTAGTTATCTCTGCGATCTTACCAGTTAATCCGTTACAGTTGTGCTGTAAGATTTGGAAGTGCGCCGGTGGGGTCGATGTCGAGTTAACCATAGGCGTGAGAGACGGATGTGTTCGCCCAGCTGTGCCTCAGCCTAGTTAGCTGTGGACCTGGTATAACCGGTTTGGCTGGCGTCGTAGGTTGAGGCGTGTTACAGCATGGTGCGATGAACGCATCCGTCCAATGGTTCCTGTTTGCGTGCCCAGAGTATGATGTACATGGCATTGGCCTAAGCAGTTATTGCATTTGACCGATGACGCGAGCGTGTATAATCTTTGTCGACAAACAGTACACGTAGAGACTGGTGCGAGAAGATGTTGATCCTGACTCACGTGTAAATTTAAATGGGAGGGGGGTGTGATGAAGAAACAGAGAGAGACTGGTGCTCGGCATTACTCATGTCTAAACTGCTCCGGTGGGAGCGAGAGTGTTGAGCTGCTGCGCGTGATGTTGACGCCATAAGGCACGAGCTACAGTCTCGAATTTGTGTGGCGGGTATAGCAAGAAGTACTGCTAGTCGTTAAGACATTATTATCTATTATATTAATAGGCTAACGAATTTTTCATATAAATAATTACCAAGCTTAAACCCATACTAAATATGCATACATTTTTATAAAATGCATATGGATTTGCTGGTATTCCTCTAAAGAAGTGCATAAGCATTTAAATTTTAACCAATACTGCTTCATTTATCTGTAATAAGCTAATGAAAATTTCTCATACCACTTGAATTGGTTATCTGACAATCAATTTGTACATAAAGCGATAGCCCAGTGGGAAGCGTCGGGGGTAGTGGGCGAGCGGTTGATGGTTCAAGTACAGCTATCGGGCAATTTTTTCTTATTTTTTGTCATTGAAAATTGTTTTTATTTTTTCAATATATAAATATTTCTTATCTTGACTTTTTTAAAAATGCATACATACCACCCATTATAGAAATGCGATAACCGCTTATTCAATTTGGGTTTTTTTTTCTAATTTGTGATGATATAAAATCGAAGTTGCGAAATTTTTTCAAACACAGTAGTCTATTTATCGGACTTCGGTAGATTACTTCTATAAATTTGAGTGATTTCTACCGTTTGAGACAAAGTTGCTGATAGACTACCTATTTAAAATATAAAATATAAGCATATTTAATATGTACTTAAATTTTGAACTAAACTAAGTGGTTAGCGGTCGTCTTAGCTTTTACTGAAGGCAAAAACTGATTTCTATTCACATGTACATATGTATTAACTTTTAAAAGGGCAGATTTGCAACCCGAGCCCCAAACAAGTCTAGACCAAATTGAATAGAAAAATCAATATATATTTTTTCTTTAAATCAAATAAAAAAATACATATAAAGTGTCTTAAATATAGCTAAGTTATGGTTAAAGAAAAAAGCTAGAAAATCCTCAAACTTTTTTTGACCTAACCAGAATTTGTAATTTACCCCCACTAAAAAGATTAAAAAACCCGCCATGTATAATAAATTTCTATAAATAGAACTCATATTTCTGCAAAATGAACCTTTCAATCCTTCACAAGCTCCTCCTTTTATTAGAGAAACAATTTTCATTTTCTCGCTCATTGCACATACAGCTTGAATGGGTGATTTGACAATGAATTCGTAGATAAAGCAGTAGAGCAGTGGTTAGCGCATCGGATAGCGAGCGAACTGTTGTTGGTTCGAGAACAGCTCGAGCTACAATTTTTTTTCATTGAAAATAGTTTTTTCTTTTTTAAAACATCTTTAGGTATATGGGTATTTCTAATCTTGATTTTTTATAAGCTCATTAAATTTTCATAAGACATATTTTTATATTTGATACTTTTTTCGGAAAAAAAATTACTGCGAATATTTTTAGTTAACGGACACCCATTATAGAAATGAGATAACCGCTTATACAATTTGGGTTTTTGGTAAGTTTTTCCAAAAATTAAATTTTTTTTAAACATACCCTCATATTCATAAAAAATAAAATTGGTTTATAAAGTTTTTTAAAATGACATTTTTATAAAAATTTTGAATAATAAGAGCTTAATAAACCTTTTATATTTTTTATTAATAAGGGGGATAGTGCTCTGTTTATCGGACTTCGGTAGATTATTTCTATAAATTTTGGAATATAAAAATCGATAATTTTTTCACTGGTCCTTAAATTTTGTACGAAACGAAGTGGTTAGAGGTCGGCTAAAATATTACTAAAGACAACAACTCATTTCTATTCATTCAGATTTACAACCCGAACACCAAACAAGTCTAGACAAAATTTGACCACTTTTGAATAAAATTAAAAAAATCAATATAAAATGTCTTTTTAAATATTTCTAAGTTATGGTTAATGAAAAAAGCCAGAAAACCCTGAAACTGTTTTTGCAAAAGGCTACATTTTGCGCGGTTTCACCACTTTTGAATTATTTTTTTTTTTTTAATCAATATACCCACATTTTTTTCAAAAATCAAATCAAAAATCGATATGAAATGTCTTTTTAAATATTTCTAAGTTACGGCTAAGGAAAAAAGCTAGAAAATCCTCAAACTATTTTTGCAAAAGGCTACATTTTGCCCGGTTTCACCACTTTTCAGTAATTTTTTTTTTAAATCAATATACGTACAACTTTTTTCAAAAATCAAATCAAAAATCGATATGAAATGTCTTTTTAAATATTTTTTAAGTTATGGTTAAGGAAAAAAGATAGAAAAACCTTTAACAGTTTTTGCAAAAGGCTAGATTTTGGCCGATTTTACCACTTTGAATACATTTTTTTTTTTTTAAATCAATATACCTAGATTTTTTTTTTAAATCAAATCAGAAATCAATTTAAAATGTCTTCTAAATATTGCTAAGTTATGGATAAAGAAAAAAGCTAGAAAAACCTTTAACTGTTTTTGCAAAAGCCTAGATTTGCCCTAACCAGCATTTGTAATTTACTAACACTAAAAAGATGAAAAGAAGCCATGTATAATAAATTTCTATAAATAGAACTCATATTTCTACAAAATGAATTTCATTCTTTCACTCAATAAGCTCCTCCTATTATTAGAGAAATTATTTTCACTTCCCCGCTCATTGAGTACTTGGGTCCATTATCTATTATATTAATAGGCTAACAAATTTTACATATAAATCATTGCCAAGCTTAAACCCATACTAAATATGCATAAATATTTATGAAATGCATATGGATTTGTTGGCATACCTCTAAGGCAGTGCACAATTATCTAATATATAACCAATACTGCTTCATTTATCTATAATAAGCGAATGAAAATTTTTCATGCAACTTAAATTGGTTATCTGACAATCAATTTGTAAATAAAGCGATAGCCCAGTGGGAAGCGTTAGGGGGTAGTGGTCGAGCGGTTGATGGTTCGAGTACAGTTAGTTACACAGCTATAGGCCAACATTTTTTTCTTTTTTGTCATTGAAAATTGTTTATATTTTTTATATATTTTTATATTTCTAATCTTGACTTTTTAATATTTTTATAAACAATATTTTTATGTTTGTGATCTCTATTTTCGAGAAGAAAAAAATTTGGTGCGAATATTTTTAGTTTACGGAAAGCCATGTGAAATAATAATTTTATATCATAAATATACATACATACCACCCATTATAGAAATGCTATAACCGCTTATACAATTTCTTTTTGTTTTTTTTTTTTGGTAAATATTTCAAAAAATTACCATTAATATAAGTCTGACTGCTCTAATTTTTGAAGATGAAAGCTGCAATTTACGAATTTTTTTTCAAATTCTATCGATTGAGCTAGAGTTGCTGATAAATTCCGTATTTAAAGTATAAAAATCGACAAAATATTTTATGGATACTACGTTATTTTGAACTAAACCAAGTGATAAGCGGAAATCTTAAATTTTACTGAAGACAACAAATAATTTCTCCAAACAAGTCTAGACCAAATTGAATAGAATTTTTTTAAAAATCAATATACATTTTTTTTCTTTAAATCAAAAGAAAAATCCATATAAAGTGTCTTTTAAATATTGCTAAGTTATGGTTAAAGAAAAAAGCTAGAAAACCCTCACACTTTTTTTGACCTAACCAGAATTTGTAATATACCCCCACTAAAAAGTTTTAAAACCACGCCATGTATAATACATTTTTTTAAAATACAACCCATACTTCTCTAAATTGAATGTGTAACTATTTTCGTTCTCTCGCTCATTAATACTCTTTAATATTACACGAACTCATATTTCCAAATTTCCACCCCTTCAAAATAAACGTCAAGCCAATTTCATACTCATATCTATTTATATACACATATACATATATGCGTAAACACTCCAATTCTCTCGCTCATTGAGTTCAAACAGTAGATTCGGCGTTGAACTCATATGTATATTGAAATGTTACACTCCAAATAGATGGCGTCGGCGCGAATAGCCAATTTGTTTCCGCATGAGAGTTGCCCCAATATGTGTTGTTATGTACCAAAGGATTAAAAAAAAGTGACAATTTGTTTTTCTCATATCTCGCACGCTTTAGTAAGTTTAGTTTAAAAATAAAATTTTTAGGAAAGAAGCAATCAATGCTTTAACTTTCTGTATTGAAATTCATCAAGGAAAAAAAAAAAAAATTAGATTGAAATAGATACACACATTGCCGTCAATTTTATATAATATGAAATTTTGCTTTTTTAAAAAAATAAAAATCAAACATCTTTTTCGTAGAATTCTATAATAAAAATGAGATAACTATGGTCGCCATATATTCCAAAGTATTAATAAACAAATGAAACACTAAAAATGTTATATTGTTGTGCCATAAAATCCTGAAAATCTTAAATTTTCAATTACATATATTTATAATAAAATGTAATTTAACTATACAATTTTTTGGGAAAACGTAATCAAAATTATATTTTTCCATAAAACTCTAATATGTATGTATATATCTAAATAGAGATTCAAAAGCCCAATAAAGCTTCACTTAATTGTAGAATTCCATATTAAAAAAATTTATTCAAGGAAAAATTCCGATGTAATAGATTTGTTTAAAATGAAATTCTACAAAGTTTTATGTTTTCATGACACCATTATTAAAATGTGAAATAGGGCAACCATGGTCAAACTTTTAATTTGAAAAAAATATGTCGCAATCAAAGTTGGCTTGCGTACCACCATACAAGAAAAATGTTTCAAAAAAAAAAAATAATAATTCAATATGGCTCCTGTTGTTGGAGTACCAAGCTTATTTTGAGAAATTTGTATATGTGTGTAAAATACCAGCAATGGAAATATTTTGATTCTCTCGCTCTTTGAGAGTTAGAGTAATAGCGTCAAACTCATATTTCGAAGTTGGCTGAACTTCAAAGGAAACCACTCTTTATCTTCATTCTCTCCCTCATTAAACACGTCCTATTATGAGAGAGAAATTATTTTCATTCCCTCGCTCATTGAGTACTTTGGTCCATTATCTATTATATTAATAGGCTAACAAATTTTACATATAAATCATTGCCAAGCTTAAACCCATACTAAATATGCATAAATATTTATGAAATGCATATGGATTTGTTGGCATACCTCTAAGGCAGTGCACAATTATCTAATATATAACCAATACTGCTTCATTTATCTATAATAAGCGAATGAAAATTTTTCATGCATCTTAAATTGGTTATCTGACAATCAATTTGTAAATAAAGCGATAGCCCAGTGGGAAGCGTTAGGGGGTAGTGGTCGAGCGGTTGATGGTTCGAGTACAGTTAGTTACACAGCTATAGGCCAACATTTTTTTCTTTTTTGTCATTGAAAATTGTTTATATTTTTTATATATTTTTATATTTCTAATCTTGACTTTTTAATATTTTTATAAACAATATTTTTATGTTTGTGATCTCTATTTTCGAGAAGAAAAAAATTTGGTGCGAATATTTTTAGTTTACGGAAAGCCATGTGAAATAATAATTTTATATCATAAATATACATACATACCACCCATTATAGAAATGCTATAACCGCTTATACAATTTCTTTTTGTTTTTTTTTTGGTAAATATTTCAAAAAATTACCATTAATATAAGTCTGACTGCTCTAATTTTTGAAGATGAAAGCTGCAATTTGCGAATTTTTTTTCAAATTCTATCGATTGAGATAGAGTTGCTGATAAATTCCGTATTTAAAGTATATAAATCGACAAAATATTTTATGGATACTACGTTATTTTGAACTAAACCAAGTGATAAGCGGAAATCTTAAATTTTACTGAAGACAACAAATAATTTCTTTTCAAATGTATATATGTATTAACTTTTAAAAGGGCAGATTTGCAACCCGAGCCCCAAACAAGTCTAGACCAAATTGAATAGAATTTTTTTAAAAATCAATATACATTTTTTTTCTTTAAATCAAAAGAAAAATCCATATAAAGTGTCTTTTAAATATTGCTAAGTTATGGTTAAAGAAAAAAGCTAGAAAACCCTCACACTTTTTTTGACCTAACCAGAATTTGTAATATACCCCCACTAAAAAGTTTTAAAACCACGCCATGTATAATACATTTTTTTAAAATACAACCCATACTTCTCTAAATTGAATGTGTAACTATTTTCGTTCTCTCGCTCATTAATACTCTTTAATATTACACGAACTCATATTTCCAAATTTCCACCCCTTCAAAATAAACGTCCAGCCAATTTCATACTCATATCTATTTATATACACATATACATATATGCGTAAACACTCCAATTCTCTCGCTCATTGAGTTCAAACAGTAGATTCGGCGTTGAACTCATATGTATATTGAAATGTTACACTCCAAATAGATGGCGTCGGCGCGAATAGCCAATTTGTTTCCGCATGAGAGTTGCCCCAATATGTGTTGTTATGTACCAAAGGATTAAAAAAAAGTGACAATTTGTTTTTCTCATATCTGGCACGCTTTAGTAAGTTTAGTTTAAAAATAAAATTTTTAGGAAAGAAGCAATCAATGCTTTAACTTTCTGTATTGAAATTCATCAAGGAAAAAAAAAAAAAAATTAGATTGAAATAGATACACCCATTGCCGTCAATTTTATATAATATGAAATTTTGCTTTTTTAAAAAAATAAAAATCAAACATCTTTTTCGTAGAATTCTATAATAAAAATGAGATAACTATGGTCGCCATATATTCCAAAGTATTAATAAACAAATGAAACACTAAAAATGTTATATTGTTGTGCCATAAAATCCTGAAAATCTTAAATTTTCAATTACATATATTTATAATAAAATGTAATTTAACTATAAAATTTTTTGGGAAAACGTAATCAAAATTATATTTTTCCATAAAACTCTAATATGTATGTATATATCTAAATAGAGATTCAAAAGCCCAATAAAGCTTCACTTAATTGTAGAATTCCATATTAAAAAAATTTATTCAAGGAAAAATTCCGATGTAATAGATTTGTTTAAAATGAAATTCTACAAAGTTTTATGTTTTCATGACACCATTATTAAAATGTGAAATAGGGCAACCATGGTCAAACTTTTAATTTGAAAAAAATATGTCGCAATCAAAGTTGGCTTGCGTACCACCATACAAAAAAAATGTTTCAAAAAAAATAAAATAATAATTCAATATGGCTCCTGTTGTTGGAGTACCAAGCTTATTTTGAGAAATTTGTATATGTGTGTAAAATACCAGCAATGGAAATATTTGGATTCTCTCGCTCTTTGAGAGTTAGAGTAACAGCGTCAAACTCATATTTCGAAGTTGGCTGAACTTCAAAGGAAACCACTATTTATCTTCATTCTCTCCCTCATTAAACACGTCCTATTATGAGAGAGAAATTATTTTCATTCCCTCGCTCATTGAGTACTTTGGTCCATTATCTATTATATTAATAGGCTAACAAATTTTACATATAAATCATTGCCAAGCTTAAACCAGTGGCGTGCCTACGTGTTTCAATCAAGGCAAGCCCCAGTCCTTATAACCCCAACAAAAGCACATACTGCTGCCAAAGAACATTTCAGACGAAGAAGAAGAGTTCAGGATAGATATTTATCGACTTCTGCACACGGGGAAAAACTTAAACATTTAGGTTTCTTCAATAGGCAAGTTATTGTTTTGTAGATTTTTTAAGCTTTTCCAATCCAAGGGAAAAGGTTTACTTGCACTATTTCCCATTTACATACATCGCAGAAGCCAAGGCTCACTTGCACAACGAAAATTTATATTTTTAACTCAGAGTTAATGTCAAATTAACTCTGAGCTAAAAAGATAACTCGGCGTCGTGCAAGTGGACCTAAGAAACCTAAAAAATATTTTTTATATTTTATAAATTTAAAAAAAAAAATATTACAGCAATCACCACTATTGAATTCTTTTTTTCTACTTTAAAATATGCGCCAATAATTTTTGAGTAGAGCACATTAACATTGTAGATATGTATATACATATCCAGTTTGGCTTTAAAGCTTATAGTAACAACAGCACGAAGCTGGCTTCGTAGTTGCATACAAAATTTCTTCTAAATTCAAGAAAACTGTAGCTTCAAAAAGACATTTTAGTAAGGGATTTGAAAGCCAGGTAAAAGCCAATAAGTAAAAGCGAGATGGCAATCATCGCCTAGGCGGTTAAAGGCTATTTTAAGTAAGCAAGTAAGAGATGCCATCATATGCGCTGAAAAAATGTTAATTGTTTTGCTATCAGCCGACAGATGGCAGGAAGAGCTTTATTTATATGTTTATGCTATTGGCAGTTAGTGAAACCAAATGTAAACGTTAAAGAAATTGTTACGATACATTTTTGAAACATATTGTAGCTCATAGAGGATTAGCTAGGCAAGCCGGGCTTTTCGGCTTATATGGAAGGCACGCCACTGGCTTAAACCCATACTAAATATGCATAAATATTTATGAAATGCATATGGATTTGTTGGCATACCTCTAAGGCAGTGCACAATTATCTAATATATAACCAATACTGCTTCATTTATCTATAATAAGCGAATGAAAATTTTTCATGCAACTTAAATTGGTTATCTGACAATCAATTTGTAAATAAAGCGATAGCCCAGTGGGAAGCGTTAGGGGGTAGTGGTCGAGCGGTTGATGGTTCGAGTACAGTTAGTTACACAGCTATAGGCCAACATTTTTTTCTTTTTTGTCATTGAAAATTGTTTATATTTTTTATATATTTTTATATTTCTAATCTTGACTTTTTAATATTTTTATAAACAATATTTTTATGTTTGTGATCTCTATTTTCGAGAAGAAAAAAATTTGGTGCGAATATTTTTAGTTTACGGAAAGCCATGTGAAATAATAATTTTATATCATAAATATACATACATACCACCATTCATTATAGAAATGCTATAACCGCTTATACAATTTCTTTTTGTTTTTTTTTTTTGGTAAATATTTCAAAAAATTACCATTAATATAAGTCTGACTGCTCTAATTTTTGAAGATGAAAGCTGCAATTTGCGAATTTTTTTTCAAATTCTATCGATTGAGATAGAGTTGCTGATAAATTCCGTATTTAAAGTATAAAAATCGACAAAATATTTTATGGATACTACGTTATTTTGAACTAAACCAAGTGATAAGCGGAAATCTTAAATTTTACTGAAGACAACAAATAATTTCTTTTCAAATGTATATATGTATTAACTTTTAAAAGGGCAGATTTGCAACCCGAGCCCCAAACAAGTCTAGACCAAATTGAATAGAATTTTTTTAAAAATCAATATACATTTTTTTCTTTAAATCAAAAGAAAAATCCATATAAAGTGTCTTTTAAATATTGCTAAGTTATGGTTAAAGAAAAAAGCTAGAAAACCCTCACACTTTTTTTGACCTAACCAGAATTTGTAATATACCCCCACTAAAAAGTTTTAAAACCACGCCATGTATAATACATTTTTTTAAAATACAACCCATACTTCTCTAAATTGAATGTGTAACTATTTTCGTTCTCTCGCTCATTAATACTCTTTAATATTACACGAACTCATATTTCCAAATTTCCACCCCTTCAAAATAAACGTCAAGCCAATTTCATACTCATATCTATTTATATACACATATACATATATGCGTAAACACTCCAATTCTCTCGCTCATTGAGTTCAAACAGTAGATTCGGCGTTGAACTCATATGTATATTGAAATGTTACACTCCAAATAGATGGCGTCGGCGCCAATAGCCAATTTGTTTCCGCATGAGAGTTGCCCCAATATGTGTTGTTATGTACCAAAGGATTAAAAAAAAGTGACAATTTGTTTTTCTCATATCTCGCACGCTTTAGTAAGTTTAGTTTAAAAATAAAATTTTTAGGAAAGAAGCAATCAATGCTTTAACTTTCTGTATTGAAATTCATCAAGGAAAAAAAAAAAATTAGATTGAAATAGATACACCCATTGCCGTCAATTTTATATAATATGAAATTTTGCTTTTTTAAAAAAATAAAAATCAAACATCTTTTTCGTAGAATTCTATAATAAAAATGAGATAACTATGGTCGCCATATATTCCAAAGTATTAATAAACAAATGAAACACTAAAAATGTTATATTGTTGTGCCATAAAATCCTGAAAATCTTAAATTTTCAATTACATATATTTATAATAAAATGTAATTTAACTATACAATTTTTTGGGAAAACGTAATCAAAATTATATTTTTCCATAAAACTCTAATATGTATGTATATATCTAAATAGAGATTCAAAAGCCCAATAAAGCTTCACTTAATTGTAGAATTCCATATTAAAAAAATTTATTCAAGGAAAAATTCCGATGTAATAGATTTGTTTAAAATGAAATTCTACAAAGTTTTATGTTTTCATGACACCATTATTAAAATGTGAAATAGGGCAACCATGGTCAAACTTTTAATTTGAAAAAAATATGTCGCAATCAAAGTTGGCTTGCGTACCACCATACAAAAAAATGTTTCAAAAAAAATAAAATAATAATTCAATATGGCTCCTGTTGTTGGAGTACCAAGCTTATTTTGAGAAATTTGTATATGTGTGTAAAATACCAGCAATGGAAATATTTTGATTCTCTCGCTCTTTGAGAGTTAGAGTAATAGCGTCAAACTCATATTTCGAAGTTGGCTGAACTTCAAAGGAAACCACTCTTTATCTTCATTCTCTCCCTCATTAAACACGTCCTATTATGAGAGAGAAATTATTTTCATTCCCTCGCTCATTGAGTACTTTGGTCCATTATTTATATTAATAGTCTAACTTTGTTGTTGGTATATTGTTAATTCTTAAACTGCTTTGTGCATAAGGTAATGGCGCGGCGGTGAGCGTATAGAATACGGTGTGCACAGTTGCAAGACCCGGTTGCGGAATATTCCTTTTTTTTCTTAAATTATGTTTTTTTTTATATTAAAAAACCTTTAATCTTAACTATTACAATTTACTTAATTTTCAACCTAATATTTTTTTGTTCTTCCCCTGCTCAAAACGATCGCATAAATTAGTGGCTATTTGTTAAGCACAATGTCATCATCCGATTATTCAAGTGCAACATAAAATCTCGAAAACCGAATATTTGCATGGCATTTGCCATAAATAATTTTGGAAAGGGCTGCTGTAATTTAATATTTTTATCATATAATAACAGCCGCTATTTTTTAAATTCTTTGATGGCCTCATTTTGCCTATAGATGAGTTTTTAATGTATACATTTAAGTTGGTCGAGGTTCGGCCACGGGTTCTAAAGGCAGCTATTGACAAAAAGTTGATTAGATGTTTGAATAAGTTCAACTATTTTAAATTGGTCGAATTTCGACCACGGGATATACTAGTTTATAATAATAGCCTAACTTTGTTGTTGGTATATTGTTAATTTTTAAAATTCTGATTCTCATAAAGCCTAATTGCAGAATTTGATAACTGCTTTGTGCATAAGGTAATGGCGCGGCGGTGAGCGTATGGAATACGGTGTGCACAGGTGCAAGACCCGGTTGCGGAATATTCCTTTTTTTTCTTAAATTATTTTTTTTTTATATTAAAAAACCTTTAATCTTAACTATTACAATTTACTTAATTTTCAACCTAATATTTTTTTGTTCTTCACCTGCTCAAAACGATCGCATAAATTAGTGGCTATTTGTTAAGCACAATCTCATCATCCGATTATACAAGTGCAACATAAAATCTCGAAATCCGAATATTTGCATGGCATTTACCATAAATAATTTTGGAAAGGGCTGCTGTAATTTAATATTTTTATTATATAATAACAGCCACTATTTTTTAAATTCTTTGGTGGCCTCATTTTGCCTATAGTTGAGTTTTTAATGTATACATTTAAGTTGGTCGAGGTTCGGCCACGGGCCTAAAGGCAGCTATTGACAAAAAGTTGATCAGATGTTTGAATAAGTTCAACTATTTTAAATTGGTCGAATTTCGACCACGGGATATACTAGTTATTATTATTATTATTGCTACTAGAAAGCGGCGGTAGGGGTGCGCTTGATCGGCGCTTACCGCGGGACGCCCGAGGGCGCAAACAACAAGGGGCCACAAAAGTACTAAAGAAAGTACGGGGTCTGTGGATGTTAAGGTTAAGCCCTGAACATCCAGATTTATGGAGCCATCACTTACACGAGAAGCATTGCACAGAATGGGACCGTTTAATATATATCTTTTTGCAACAGACACTGCATATCGATTCTCTTGGTCCGGGGTTCGGCTCAACGCCCGCCCGTAACAATGGAAATCTTGCAGCCCAGCTGCAAGGGGGGAGGATGATAGATTCGGAATGGGACAAAACATACTAAACAGGGTTGCTTTGAAAGTGACAGTCCTTGGCCGTGGTAAGACCCCGGGTGGTTCCACTGCGCAGAGATCCATGGCGATATCCTGGGTTTTCTGCTCTGAGAAGTGACTGTACATAAGGGAACCCTTGTTTGTGTTCGTTGACAAGCCGTCTGATTTCCACGTTGAGATCACCTATCTGTGGATCTGAAGGATCGATGTTGCGTATGAGGTCACGTTCGTTAGCCAAGACTGCGGCCTCAGCAGGGAAGTTTGGCCTAATGTTTTTTATTCTACCAGCTGGTATAAAGCGGCCTGTAGCCTTTTTTATGACCTTACGAATATTACGCTCACCAAGGTGTACATCAGTCGGAATGGGAAGATCACCAAAGGAGCTCTCCGTGTATTCCATGAAGCCAACCCAGTTAGCCTTTTTGAAGTTCACGTATGATATTTTCTCCGAGGTTATAAAATCAGGGCACGGCGACGGACAGGATGATGGGCAGATGGTTAGATGACAAAGTCACCATCGAGTGGCAGTTAATGCTGTTAATTAACCCGGGCTAACAGTAGTTAGGTACGGGGAGCTACTGCAATTAACTGCCATCCTTGTAGCGCGTCTCCGTTTACAGTGCAGAAAGGGAAAGCGTCAATTTGCTCGGCTAATTCTCGTCCTCTGCTATCCTCAGAAAGGAGTGAATGCCACATATCATGGTGGGCATTAAAATCGCCCATGATGATACGGTTATCACCACAAAGAAACGCACTAAGGTCAGGGCGATAAAGAGCACAGTGTAAGGGCTGATCATTAGTCATTGCATTCCTACAGGGCCATGCCACCTGTTATGTGATCACGTAGTGCACCCTGTGCTGGTAAAAGGTTTGTAGACTTTGCCAGAGGGGTGCCACACGACATCACATGACAGATGACATGCGCCTGTGGAATGTAAATGAAAGAGACCGATAGCCGATAGCCGCGTTGCCATGGTGCTGCTGTCGGCTCGGCCATAACTATTTCATCACCCGACAGCCATCTTCATTATACACCTGACAGCCGACAGAGTTTTATTAACCTTAGAACCCTGAGTTGGGCACTCAGTGCCCATAATAAATTTTGATGTTAAGTTACTGGGGACCAGGACGTCCAATTACATTTTTTGACAGACTGATAAATTGTTGATTTGTTTCAGGTTCTCAGGTTGGTTCTCCGTACGTGAATTGGGGCACTCAGTGCCCATAATATTTCTTCATACATTTTGTATGGAAACATAAAAATTTCTAACGGATCTTGGACAATTTTCTGCATTTTTATTAGTTCTGCATAAAAGTTTCAAGTGAACAGTGTGATTTCATATTTTGTAAGTATTTTTTATGAAATGAGTGAGCAATTAGCAGTTTATTTGGCAAACCTACGCCGTGAACTGACTGAAGAAGAAGAGGAAAATCTTGCAAATTATTTCAATGCTCACGAAAACGATGATGATGATGGAGGAAACGACCCTACATTTGAAGCCGATGATGAACCAATACCCAGCGACCAGTCTGCCTTCGGCGACGAAAATGTGCAGCCCATTTCAGACCCACGTTTTGAAGAATATGACTACGAGGAAGCACCAGTAGATATGGATCCCGGTGAAAACATACCTTCTCCAAGTTCAGCTATTGAGAGAAACCGTGGAGAAAAATATTATGGCCAAGGAAGGAACGACCGAACTGTATGGTGGTCAATGCCAAGCCAAACTGAGGAACAGCGAACAAAACTGGCATTGGAAATGCGCAGACAATCATACGACCTTGGTAGGCACAATAAGAGGAAATAAGCCCCAATTGCCAAAGCTTTTTACATCTTCTGAAGAAGCAAAGAAAAGGGGTATATTTGAGTCAGTTTTTTGCTTTTCAAACTCAATACAATTGGTAAGCTTTACATCACATTCAAAGAAAAACGTCTTACTGCTTTCAACGGCCCATGCCAGTGAAGAAGTGAATCCTGAGACAAAAAAACCACAAGTCATACATGATTATAATGAGCATAAAGGAGGAGTCGATACTTTTGACAAAATGCTTCGCGGATTCACAGGTAAAAGAAAAACTAACCGCTGGCCCATGGCATTATTTTATAATATGCTGGACGTTGCTGGACTTGCTGCACTCAGGCTTTTTGAACATAGTAACCCTACATGGAACATCCATAAGTCTGAAAAGCGCAAAATATTTTTGAAAGACTTGGCTATGGAGTTAGCACAGAAACAATTGCAAAATCGGTGCAAAACAAAAATTAATTCTACAACAAAAATAGCAATGGACTTGATAGATTTCAAAATAGTTCCTTCAGTATCGAGAGCACGTCCTACAGTACAGGTAAGTTTTACTAACTTATATGTGTAATTTCAAAACAATTTCATTATTTTCCTTTCCCAGGTAAACGCTTTACCCCGAAACGGGTTGTGCGCTGGGTTTGGGACCCGCCACGTAAAAAACTTAATTCCAATGAAAAAATATACAAAGCCTCGGATGAGAACCCCCTTTAATGTTGACGACCCGGCAAAACGAATAAGGCATAACGATTTGGATATTAGGGCATGTACCGGGAATGTCCGGACCCTTTCAAGGGACGGTACCGCTGCCCGACTGGTTGATGTCCTCGTAGGCGCAAAGGCCGGCATCACCGCCCTGCAGGAAATGCGATGGACGGGGCAAGGAAAGACGACCATCGGTCCTTGTGACGTATACTACAGTGGCCAGACACGCGGCAAAGCGCGTGGTGTAGGATTCGTGGTGGGAAAGAGACTTCGCCGCCAAGTATTAGCGTTCACTCCTGTGAACGAGCGTCTCGCTGCGATCCGCATCAAGGCGAGGTTTTTCAACATAACATTTATCTGCGCCTATGCGCCGACTGAGGAGACGGACAACGCAGAGAAGGACTCCTTCTACGATAAACTTGAACAGACTTATGATCGCTGCCCACAGCATGATATCAAAATCGTGCTCGGCGACTTTAATGCCAAGGTGGGCAAGGAAGGAGTCTTTGGTCCCACAGTTGGAAAATTCAGTCTCCACGATATAACATCCCCCAACGGCACTAGGTTGATTGACTTCGCCGCTGCTCGCAATATGGTCATCAGTAGTACCAGGTTCCAGCATAAGCGAATACACCAAGCCACATGGCTGTCCCCTAATCAAAGAACTAGAAACCAGATTGATCATGTCTTGATTGACGGCAGACATAGCTCCACCGTTCTGGACGTGCGTACACTGCGTGGTCCCAATATTAACTCTGACCATTATCTTGTCGCAGCCAAGATACGCACACGCCTCTGTGCAACGAAGAAAAAGTGCGCACAGTAACGGAAGGAAAGTTTGACGTCGAGAAGCTGCGCATGACACAGACAGCTGATAATTTCACAACTCGACTCTCACACCTGCTAGCAGAGGGCAATCCTCGACCTAACGATGTAGCCGAGCAATGGAAGCATATCTCTCACTCATTGCGTACCGCCGCTGAGGCCACTATAGGGTTCTAGCGAGCCCGCAAGAACAACTGGTACGATGAGGAATGCAAAACTGCCTCGAAAAAAAAGGACGCTGCCTACAAGGAGACGTTGCGAACGGGCGCAACCCGCAGTGTATGGCAACAATATCGTGAGGCAAAGAAGGAAGAGAGACGCCTTTTCAGAAAAAAGAAAAGTGAGGCCGAAAGGCGTGAGTGTGAGGAGCTTGAGATGCTGGCTGGCAGGAATGATGCCCGAAAATTCTATGAAAAGATCCGGCGGATGACGGAAGGTTTTAAGACCGGGTCAAGCTCCTGTAAGGACAATAATGGCGACCTGATAACCGACGTACAAAGTATACTTAAATTATGGAGGGAGCACTTCTCCTCACTGCTAAATTGCGAGGGAGACGTCGAACCCGATACCCCAATCCCTGACGATGGAAAAGTCGTCCCACCACCTGACTATGATGAAGTGAGGATAGCTATATCCCGGCTCAAAAACAACAAAGCGCCTGGAAAAGACGGACTACCCGCCGAGCTGTTCAAACGCGGAGGCGCAGAGCTGGTAAAAAGCATGCATCAGCTCTTATGCAGAATATGGTCAGACGAGTGCATGCCTCCGGGTTGGAATTTAAGTGTGCTTTGCCCAATCCACAAGAAAGGCGATCCCGCTAACCGCACCAACTACCGCGGAATTAGTCTTCTTAATATCGCATATAAGGTTCTTTCTAGCGTGTTGTGTGAAAGGCCGAAGCCCATCGTAGACAAACTGATTGGACCTTATCAGTGTGGCTTTAGACCTGGTAAGTCTACCATCGACCAGATTTTCACGATACGCCAAATCCTAAATCGAGCAGCAGAGCTAAACCGCAATGGTACAATCTTTTACAAGAGCGTGCAATTGCTGGCGTATGCCGATGATATTGATATCATTGGCCTTAACAACCGCGCCGTAAGCGCTGCCTTCTCTGGACTGGATAAGGAAGCGAAAAAAGTGGGTCTTGCCGTGAACGAGGACAAGACGAAGTATTTGCTGTCATCAAAGAAAGAATCGGCGCACCTGCGCCTTGGCAGCCATGTCACTGTTGATAGTTACAAATTTGAAACTGTGAGGGACTTCGTCTATTTGGGAACCAGTATCAACACCGAAAATAATATCAGTCTAGAAATCCAGCGGAGAATCACTCTTGCCAACAAGTGCTACTTTGGACTGAGTAGGCAATTGAGAAGTAAAGTCCTCTCTCGAAGAACAAAGATCACGCTCTATAAGTCTCTCATCATACCTGTCCTGATGTATGGCTCAGATTCATGGACAATGTCAAGAGAAGATGAGATGGCCCTTGGAGTATTTGAGAGAAAAGTTCTCCGGAAGATTTATGGTCCTTCCCGTGATGCCAACGGCGAGTATAGAAGGAGCTTTAACGATGAGCTCTACGCAGATCTGACCATAGTCCAGCGAATTAAAGCCCAAAGACTCCGCTGGCTGGGCCATGTTATGCGAATGGACAAAGAAGCTCCAGCACAGAAGGTTTTCCTATCGTCGCCTGAATTCGGCAGCAGAGGAAGGGGGAGGCCTCGACTGAGATGGAAACAACAGGTGGAGGATGACTTGAACTCCCTTGGGGTTTCCAATTGGCGTCCGTTATCGCTAAAAAGGAATGACTGGCGTGCTTTGATACGAAACGGCCAAAATCGCTTAGGCGGTTAAGCGCCAATAAATGATGATGAGGTAAACGCTTTGAAACGACGATGTGAAACCTGCAGAACTGCTAAAGTCGACAACAAAACAATGGCAGTTTGCGACCATTGTCTTACTCCGACCTGCACGAAACACTATATAAGGACTTGCGAAAAGTGCTACTTCCAAAAATACAACGCCGATGCTGTTACGGACTCAGATATTGATGAGGACGAGGACAATATTCCAACAACGTCAACAGCAAATCAAAGTTCATCAAAAAGACAGCGGAGAACTTCACCCGTTTGAGAGGTCCAAAAGTTGAACTTATTTGGATTTTTACTTTTATATATTAAAAAATATCTGTATATAACAAAATAAATATGTTTCATTGAATTATATAAACAACTAAACGAAATATTTGCATTTTTATAAAGAAAACCTCTTAAAAAGCTTACATTTTCATACAAAATACATTACTGGGCACTGAGTGCCCAAGTCACGAGATTAGGTTGTATGGCCATGTCACGGTTCTAAGGTTAAAAGTTGTAAATTAAAATAAAATAAAGTTTTGCTACACAACCAAAAAGTTGGTGGTTTAATTTGGTAAATTAATGAGGATGCGGATAGGAGGATTGTGGAGGCGGCGTCCTCCGAGAAGCAGCCTAAATTGGTAAGCCCAACAACAGCGCTTACCCGAAGGCCGGCGCAATACCAACGTGCACCTGTGGAGGCACAATATGGCGACCGTGCAGCGTGCACGAGCCGAAGGCGGTGGAGTGATGGCGAAATGAAATAAAATGGAAAGATCATTAATTGGACAGCAGTTGAAGGAGTAGCGTGGTTTTTCAGTGCTTGTGTGGTGGTGGAAATGTGATACAAATAAAAAGAAATTACATTTTTATAATAATTAAACAACTAAACAGATACAGAAATAATATAAAGAAACTACATTTTTATCTATTATATTAATAGGCTAACAAATTTTACATATAAATAATTTCCAAGCTTAAACCCATACTAAATATGCATAAATATTTATGAAATGCATATGGATTTGTTGGCATACCTCTTAAGCAGTGCACAATTATCTAATATATAACCAATACTGCTTCATTTACTGTAATAAGCGAATGAAAATTTCTCATGCAACTTGAATTGGTTATCTGACAATCAATTTGTAAATAAAGCGATAGCCCAGTGGGAAGCGTCAGGGGGTAGTTGGCGAGCGGTTGATGGTTCAAGTACAGTTACAGCTATCGGCAAAATTTTTTTCTTTTTTGTCATTGAAAATTGTTTATATTTTTTATATGTATATTTTTATATTTCTAATCTTGACTTTTTAAAATTTTTATAAACAATATTTTTATGTTTGTGATCTCAATTTTCGAGAAAAAAAAATTGGTGCGAATATTTTTAGTTTACGGAAAGCCATGTGAAATAATAATTTTAGATCATAAATATACATACATACCACCCATTATAGAAATGCTATAACCGCTTATACAATTTCTTTTTTTTTTTTTTTGGTAAATATTTCAAAAAATTTATGAGATAGAGTTGCTGATAAATTCCTTATTTAAAGTATAAAAATCGAAAACATATTTTATGGATACTTAAATTTTTAACTAAACCAAGTGATAAGCGGAAATCTTAAATTTTACTGAAGACAACAAATAATTTCTTTTCATATGTATATACATATGTATTAACTTTTAAAAGGGCAGATTTGCAACCCGAGCCCCAAACAAGTCTAGACCAAATAGAATAGAATTTTTTTAAAAATCAATATACAATTTTTTTCTTTAAATCAAAAGAAAAATTCATATAAAGTGTCTTTTAAATATTGCTAAGTTATGGTTAAAGAAAAAAGCTAGAAAACCCTCAAACTTTTTTTGACCTAACCAGAATTTGTAATTCACCCCCATTAAAAAGTTTTAAAACCACGCCATGTATAATACATTTTTTTAAAATACAACCCATACTTCTCTAAAATGAATGTGTAACTATTTTCGTTCTCTCGCTCATTAATATTCTTTAATATTACACGAACTCATATTTCCAAATTTCCACCCCTTCAAAATAAACGCCAAACCAGTTTCATACTCATATCTATTTGCATACACATATACATACATGCGTAAACACTCCAATTCTCTCGCTCATTGAGTTCAAACAGTAGATTCGGCGTTGAACTCATATACATACATATGTATATTGAAATGTTACACTCCAAATAGATGGCGTCGGCGCGAATAGCCAATTTGTTTCCGCATGAGAGTTGCCCCAATATGTGTTGTTATGTACCACGGATTAAAAAAAAATGACAATTTGTTTTTCTCATATCTCGCACGCTTTAGTAAGTTTAGTTTAAAAATAAAATTTTTAGGAAAGAAGCAATCAATGTTTTAACTTTCTGTATTGAAATTCATCAAGGAAAAAAAAAAATGAGATTGAAATAGATACACCCATTGCCGTCAATTTTATATAATATGAAATCTTGCTTTTTTAAAAAAATAAAAATCAAACATCTTTTTCGTAGAATTCTATAATAAAAATGAGATAACTATGGTCGCCATATATTCCAAAGTATTAATAAACAAATGAAAAACTAAAAATGTTATATTGTTGTGCCATAAAATCCTGAAAATCTTAAATTTTCAATTACATATATTTATAATAAAATGTAATTTAACTATACAATTTTTTGGGAAAACGTAATCAAAATTATATTTTTCCATAAAACTCTAATATGATTCAAAAGCCCAATAAAGCTTCAGTTAATTGTAGAATTCCATTAAAAAAAAATTTATTCAAGGAAAAATTCCGATGTAATAGATTTGTTTAAAATGAAATTCTACAAAGTTTTATGTTTTCATAACACCATTATTAAAATGTGAAATAGGGCAACCATGGTCAAACTTATAATTTGAAAAAAATATGTCGCAATCAAAGTTGGTTGCATACCACCAAACAAAAAAAATGTTTCAAAAAAATAAAATAATAATTCAATATGGCTCCTGTTGTTGGAGTACCAAGCTTATTTTGAGAAATTTGTATATGTGTGTAAAATACCAGCAATGGAAATATTTTGATTCTCTCGCTCTTTGAGAGTTAGAGTAATAGCGTCAAACTCATACTTCGAAGTTGGCTGAACTTCAAAGGAAACCACTCTTTATCTTCATTCTCTCCCTCATTAAACACGTCCCATTATGAGAGAGAAATTATTTTCATTCCCTCGCTCATTGAGTACTTCGGTCCATTATTTATATTAATAGTCTAACTTTGTTGTTGGTATATTGTTAATTTTTAAACTGCTTTTTGCATAAGGTAATGGCGCGGCGGTGAGCGTATAGAATACGGTGTTCACAGTTGCAAGACCCGGTTGCGGAATATTCCTTTTTTTCCTTAAATTATGTTTTTTTTATATTAACTATTACAATTTACTTAATTGTCAACCTAATATTTTTTTGTTCTTCACCTGCTCAAAACGATCGCATAAATTAAAATAAATAAAGTAGGGGCTATTTGTTAAGCACAATCTCATCATCCGATTATTCAAGTGCAACATAAAATCTCGAAAACCGAATATTTGCATGGCATTTGCCATACATAATTTTGGAAAGGGCTGCTGTAATTTAATATTTTTATTATATAATAACAGCCGCTATTTTTTAAATTCTTTGATGGCCTCATTTTGCCTATAGATGAGTTTTTAATGTATACATTTAAGTTGGTCGAGGTTCGGCCACGGGTCCTAAAGGCAGCTATTGACAAAAAGTTGATCAGATGTTTGAATAAGTTCAACTATTTTAAATTGGTCGAATTTCGACCACGGGATATACTAGTAATAATTAAAAAACTAAACAGATACAGAAATAATATAAAGAAACTACATTTTTATAATAATTAAAGAACTAAAAAGGTACAGAAATAATATGAAGAAATTACAAAGACATGGTTATAATTAAAAAAAAAGTAAAAAGCTACGGAAATAATACTTCGAAACAAAGGAATTTTTGCACTAATATTGGAAATTTTTGAAAGTATAAGGAGCTAATTAAAACAAAGTAAACATATTTAAAAATTTAAAGACATTTAATTAAATAAAAATTGAAAAATAAAAACGCCATCACATAACAGCACCTTGAATAGCGGTATCAAAAAAGCTGTACCCACGCTACCAATACATAGTCATACAACATCCAGAATAGCAGTTAACGGTAAACCGATCACTCCACCGAATAGCCAAAAACACCATCGGCTCAGCAGCAGCAGCATATTTAAAGTAGCAGCAGCAGCGGTTGAAGCAGAGGCAGCGGTGGTAGCAGCGGCAGCAGAACAAGTATATATATATATATATATAGATTTTTTTGCCTTAGGGGTTTTTTGCTCTACACATATAAATGTATACTTGTTAACTTTTTTTCTCTTTTCTTTAGTTTTCCATTTTAACTGTTTATTTTTTTTTTTGCAAATACGGTGCGTCCGTAGTGACTTACATATTTTTGATTTTTTTAAATACGGTGGTCCCGTGAACAACCATATTATTACATTTTTTCTTACAGCGGTTCGTCCGCTTGTACCCAAAACGGTGGTCCCGTACAATAACCACATTACATTTTTGAATAAAAACGGTGCGTCCGTTTCCATAGCCCAGTAAACATAAAATTTGCCATTTCAATAACTTTTCAATAGTACAGTAGTTGTAATTTAAATAGATTTTCTGCCATTTGTAAATTAATTGCATGTTAATGGAATTAAAATACTACATCTCTACACTGTAAAAATTTTCTTTGTAAGCCAAACTTAAATACTACATTTTGCTTAACTAATTCACTTAAATACAAAAATACACTTCGGAAAATACGGCTTTGTTTAAAATTGCATGATCCCCTAGTTCCAACTGCATGCTATATCCCAAATTTTTGCATGATTTTCAGCGGATTACAGTGGACACACTATGTACATAAGTACAGTGGGACAATTTCAGCAATTGGGTAAACACTTTTTTTGTATTTAATTGAATTTTACATAATATAAATATTATTTAATCCATTCTCAATCAACTTCTATTATTGTTGCCTTATCAGATTTACTACATTGCGCTAAATTAAGCTTCTAAATATTTTCAGCATAAATTTTCGATTTTTTCTAAATATTCACTTCATAAATTTTCGATTTTATTTTTTTCAAAATTAAATATTCTCCTCCTAAATTTTCGGATTTTTCCAAATTAAACTTCATACATTTTCAATTTTTTTTAATTTCAATATACATATATGTCAGAATCCGACTCTGGAAGTTCAAAAGATACCGAAATAGTAGTTTCAGATTCTGAGTCAGACTCTGGAAGTTCATCGTCGGTTAAAACAGCGAAAAAACAGAAAACTAAATTATCACTTTCTGCTGACTTCAGAGGATTCGGAGATTTACCTCCCGCAATTCAAGCTTCAACTTCTTCTAATTTAAATTCAAATCTTAACGAGTTAAACAGTGTAATCGTCTTAGTTTCTTCTATTAATCCAGATCTAAACGATCAAAATATTGCTTCAATTTCTTCTATTAATTCAGATCTGAACGATCAAAATATGGCGACACCTGAGCAAAAGAAGTATTTTATTAGCATGTGTGCTACTATTATCAGAGAAAACTATAGCGGTGATCCGCTAGCACTTGAATCATTTATTGACAAAATTTCATTAATCGAAGATTTAACTGATGAAAATTTAACTACAACTTTTATAGCATTTTTGAAATCCAAACTTGGGGGCAAAGCGCGTGAAGCAATTCCAACCGAGGTAAATTCCGTTAGTCAAATTAAAGCCGCGTTAAGAAATAGAATTAAACCCGACAACTCAAAAGTTGTCGCGGGCAAAATCGCGTCTTTACATGTGGTAAACAATAACTATGCGGAATTTGCTAAACGTGTTGAAGAATTGTCCGACTCATTAGAACGTCCAAACAAAAGAGCACGAAATTGCCGTAGAACAAATAGTTAACGTTTGTAGACTGAACACTCGTTCAGAATTGGTTAAATCGATTCTAGCGTCAACTACCTTCAGTGATTCAAAGGACGTAGTTGCAAAAATGATAGTCGAACGCAACAATGAGGTTAAAGAGCGTCAAGTGCTAGCGTTTCACTCGCGGTCGAATAGGGCAAGTAGTTTTCGTGGAGGAGTTAGAGGTAACAATTTCAATAGTCGGTACAATAACAGTTATAATCGTTTTAATAGCAATGCAGGTAGATACGACAATAACAGAGGTAACAATTTTAGATATGGCAACAATAGCAGAAGAAATAATAACTCTAACAACAACAATAGTAATTCTGGTAACAACAGTAGTAACAATAGAAGTAACAGTTCTAGAACATCAAAGGTAGAGGTAGAAATGCTAATGTCCGCGCTTTAAACGCGAGTACCCCTCAGGAGCGAACACTGGGGGAGGACGAATACAGCGATTAAGCAATCTTACTTCACCAAAAGCCATTTATTGTTTAAATTTAAATTACTCAGATTTCATTGAATTACAACTTAACGAGTCACAAAAATTTTGTTCTTTTTTAGTAGACACACAAGCAGACATTTCTTTAGTAAAAACCTCAAGCATAGACAGAAATATTCCTTTTAATACAAACGATATTATTAACATTACCGGCGTCATTTCTAATTCTGTTTCAACTTTGGGTAAAATTACTGTAAATTTAAATTTTTCCAACTTTTCTGTTAAACATACTTTGCACAAAGTAAATGAAGACTTTAATATTCCATCCGATGGCATTTTGGGTACAGATTTTGTGAAAATTAACAAATGCATCATAAGTTATGAAAAAAATAATATTTCCTTTTGGGTAGGTGATGAAAAAGTCGCGGTACCAATCCTTCACGGAACAGAAAGCGACAGTTGTGTAATACCGCCCAGATGTGAAATATTTAGACTTTTTGATTTAGGAAAAACACCCGACCCACTTTTCGTGGATTCTCAAGAAATTGAAAAGGTTGTTTTCACAGCGAGATGCATTGTAAATTCCAATAACCCAATAATTAAAGTTATAAACACAACAGATGATGTAAAGTATATTAAAAGAAACAGTATTCGGACAGAAAAACTTTCAAATTACAACGTTTATTCAATTAACAAAACAGAAAAGGAAGAAAAACGTACGCAAAAACTGTTTTCAATTTTAAAAAACCAAATTCCTCAAAATGCTCATAGTAAATTAATCGACCTTTGCATAATATATGCTGACATTTTCGCTTTGGACACAGACAAAATGACTTTAAACAATTTTTACGAGCAAACATTAAGAGTGACGGACAACGACCCGGTATATGTTAAAAACTATCGATTGCCATATTCCCAACGTGAGGAAATAAATCGCCAAGTAAATAAGTTGTTAGATAATATTTGATTGAGCCTAGCTATTCTAATTTCAATAGTCCTTTGATTGTGGTCCCCAAAAAGGATACTAATGGTCAAAAAGCTTACCGTATGTGCGTAGATTTTCGCGGAGTTAATAAAAAACTCATTGCTGATAAATTTCCTCTTGCTAGAGTTGACGATATCTTAGATAATCTCGGTAGAGCTAAGTATTTTTCGACATTAGATCTTTTTTCGGGATTTCACCAAATTCCCTTGCATCCTGACTCTCGCGACATTACTTCTTTCAGCACTGATCGAGGTGCATTTAGATGGAAAGTCCTTCCATTCGGGTTAAATGTAGCACCAAATTCATTCTCACGAATGATGACCATAGCTTTTTCGGGTATACCACCCAATGTTGCATTTTTATATGTCGACGATATTATCGTCATTGGTTGTAGTGAAGCACACCATATCAAAAATCTTTCAAAAGTTTTCGAAACTTGTAGGTCTTTCAATCTCAAACTAAATCCTAACAAATGCAATTTCTTACGACCAGAGGTAACTTTTCTAGGTCACAAATGTACAGCAAAGGGTCTGTTGCCAGATGACTCAAAAATTAACGCTATTAAAAAGTACACAAAACCGACCGATAAGGATGCGGTTCGACGTTTCGTCGCATTTCCCATTAATACAGGCGTTTTATACCTAATTTTTTAAATCGGTTAATTAGAAAAAGAGTTGAATTTGTTTGGGATGTTGAATGCGAAAGATCATTTTTATCTATGAAAGCAGCTTTGCTTTCACCAAAATTGCTACAATACCCAGATTTTACTAAACAATTTATTATTACAGTAGACGCTTCAATAACTGGATGCGGTGCTATTTTAAGTCAGGATCATGAGGGCAGTGATTTACCAATTTGTTTCGCTTCTAAAGCATTTAATAATGCCGAAAAGAAAAAAGCAATCATCGAATTGGAACTTTTAGCCATTTACTTCGCAATAAAGCAATTTCGACCATATGTGTATGGTACTAACTTTATTGTAAAATCCGATCATAGGCCGCTAGTATACCTATTCAATATGAAAGACCCCTCTTCAAAACTTTCGAGAATTAGGCTTGAACTAGCGGAATATAACTTCACTATTGTCTATATTAAAGGTAAATCAAATGTAGGCGCTGATGCACTTTCACGCATCACAATCGATGAAATTAAAGAATCTAACAAACAAATTTTAGCAGTACAAACTAGGGCGATGGCAAACCGATTAAACGACAAAAACTTACTTAAGGAAAACGTCACAACTACAGACAAACAACAAACTTTACAAGTTTACGATAAATTTTCATTTAACTTCTCAAATAAAATACCGCGTATCAGATCGGAAATCATTTACGATAAAAATTGAAAAACTACATATTTACATATTTTTGCGCATATTAAACATAAAAAACTCGATTTACTTAGTTTTGAGGTTGCTAACGAAATAATGTCTTTAGAGAAATTACTTTCGAGGCTTGATTCAGAAGCCAGCAAACGCAAAATTAAGCAAAACGATCAAAATACTGCAATTTCTTCTATTAATCCAGATCTAAACGATCAAAATATTGCTTCAATTTCTTCTATTAATTCAGATCTGAACGATCAAAATATGGCGACACCTGAGCAAAAGAAGTCTTTTATTAGCATGTGTGCTACTATTATCAGAGAACGTAATCAAAATTATATTTTTCCATAAAACTCTAATATGTATGTATATATCTAAATAGAGATTCAAAAGCCCAATAAAGCTTCAGTTAATTGTAGAATTCCATATTAAAAAAATTTATTCAAGGAAAAATTCCGATGTAATAGATTTGTTTAAAATGAAATTCTACAAAGTTTTATGTTTTCATAACACCATTATTAAAATGTGAAATAGGGCAACCATGGTCAAACTTTTAATTTGAAAAAAATATGTCGCAATCAAAGTTGGCTTGCGTACCACCAAACAAAAATGTTTCAAAAAAATAAAATAATAATTCAATATGGCTCCTGTTGTTGGAGTACCAAGCTTATTTTGAGAAATTTGTATATGTGTGTAAAATACCAGCAATGGAAATATTTTGATTCTCTCGCTCTTTGAGAGTTAGAGTAATAGCGTCAAACTCATATTTCGAAGTTGGCTGAACTTCAAAGGAAACCACTCTTTATCTTCATTCTCTCCCTCATTAAACACGTCCCATTATGAGAGAGAAATTATTTTCATTCCCTCGCTCATTGAGTA
Organism: Campiglossa producta; assembly: GCA_964058755.1. Classification (NCBI taxonomy): domain Eukaryota; kingdom Metazoa; phylum Arthropoda; class Insecta; order Diptera; family Tephritidae; genus Campiglossa; species Campiglossa producta. Next base: position 86,407,443 of record CAXKVI010000003.1, on the reverse strand, counting down.
CTTCGGTCCATTATTTATATTAATAGTCTAACTTTGTTGTTGGTATATTGTTAATTTTTAAACTGCTTTTTGCATAAGGTAATGGCGCGGCGGTGAGCGTATAGAATACGGTGTTCACAGTTGCAAGACCTTCCTTTTTTCCTTTTTTTTCTTAAATTATGTTTTTTTATATTAACTATTACAATTTACTTAATTTTCAACCTAATATTTTTTTGTTCTTCACCTGCTCAAAACGATCGCATAAATTAAAATAAATAAATTAGGGGCTATTTGTTAAGCACAATCTCATCATCCGATTATTCAAGTGCAACATAAAATCTCGAAAACCGAAAATTTGCATGGCATTTGCCATACATAATTTTGGAAAGGGCTGCTGTAATTTAATATTTTTATTATATAATAACAGCCGCTATTTTTTAAATTCTTTGATGGCCTCATTTTGCCTATAGATGAGTTTTTAATGTATACATTTAAGTTGGTCGAGGTTCGGCCACGGGTCCTAAAGGCAGCTATTGACAAAAAGTTGATCAGATGTTTGAATAAGTTCAACTATTTTAAATTGGTCGAATTTCGACCACGGGATATACTAGTAATAATTAAAAAACTAAACAGATACAGAAATAATATAAAGAAACTACATTTTTATAATAATTAAAGAACTAAAAAGGTACAGAAATAATATGAAGAAATTACAAAGACATGGTTATAATTAAAAAAAAAGTAAAAAGCTACGGAAATAATACTTCGAAACAAAGGAATTTTTGCACTAATATTGGAAATTTTTGAAAGTATAAGGAGCTAATTAAAACAAAGTAAACATATTTAAAAATTTGAAGACATTTAATTAAATAAAAATTGAAAAATAAAAACGCCATCACATAACAGCACCTTGAATAGCGGTATCAAAAAATCTATACCCACGCTACCAGTACATAGCCATACAACATCCAGAATAGCAGTTAACGGTAAACCGATCACTCCACCGAATAGCCAAAAACACCATCGGCTCAGCAGCAGCAGCATATTTAAAGTAGCAGCAGCAGCGGTTGAAGCAGAGGCAGCGGTGGTAGCCGCGGCAGCAGAATAAGTATATGTATATATATGTATAGATTTTTTTGCCTTAGGGTTTTTTTTGCTCTACACATATAAATGTATACTTGTTAACTTTTTTTTTTCTCTTTTCTTTAGTTTTCCATTTTAACTGTTTATTTTTTTTTGCAAATACGGTGCGTCCGTAGTGACTTACATATTTTTGATTTTTTTAAATACGGTGGTCCCGTGAACAACCATATTATTACATTTTTTCTTACAGCGGTTCGTCCGCTTGTACCCAAAACGGTGGCCCCGTACAATAACCACATTACATTTTTGAATAAAAACGGTACGTCCGTTTCCATAGCCCAGTAAACATAAAATTTGCCATTTCAATAACTTTTCAATAGTACAGTAGTTGTAAGTTAAATAGATTTTCTGCCATTTGTAAATTAATTGCATGTTAATGGAATTAAAATACGACATCTCTACACTGTAAAAATTTTCTTTGTAAGCCAAACTTAAATACTACATTTTGCTTAACTAATTCACTTAAATACAAAAATACACTTCGGAAAATACGGCTTTGTTTAAAATTGCATGATCCCCTAGTTCCAACTGCATGCTATATCCCAAATTTTTGCATGATTTTCAGCGGATTACAGTGGACACACTATGTACATAAGTACAGTGGGACAATTTCAGCAATTGGGTAAACACTTTTTTTGTATTTAATTGAATTTTACATAATATAAATATCATTTAATCCATTCTCAATCAACTTCTATTATTGTTGCCTTATCAGATTTACTACATTGCGCTAAATTAAGCTTCTAAATATTTTCAGCATAAATTTTCGATTTTTTCTAAATATTCACTTCATAAATTTTCGATTTTATTTTTTTCAAAATTAAATATTCTCCTCATAAATTTTCGGATTTTTCCAAATTAAACTTCATACATTTTCAATTTTTTTTAATTTCAATATACATATATGTCAGAATCCGACTCTGGAGAAGTTCAAAAGATACCGAAATAGTAGTTTCAGATTCTGAGTCAGACTCTGGAAGTTCATCGTCGGTTAAAACAGCGAAAAAACAGAAAACTAAATTATCACTTTCTGCTGACTTCAGAGGATTCGGAGATTTACCTCCCGCAATTCAAGCTTCAACTTCTTCTAATTTAAATTCAAATCTTAACGAGTTAAACAGTGTAATCGCCTTAGTTTCTTCTATTAACACGGATCTAAACGATCAAAATACTGCAATTTCTTCTATTAATCCAGATCTAAACGATCAAAATATTGCTTCAATTTCTTCTATTAATTCAGATCTGAACGATCAAAATATGGCGACACCTGAGCAAAAGAAGTATTTTATTAGCATGTGTGCTACTATTATCAGAGAAAACTATAGCGGTGATCCGCTAGCACTTGAATCATTTATTGACAAAATTTCATTAATCGAAGATTTAACTGATGAAAATTTAACTACAACTTTTATAGCATTTTTGAAATCCAAACTTGGGGGCAAAGCGCGTGAAGCAATTCCAACCGAGGTAAATTCCGTTAGTCAAATTAAAGCCGCGTTAAGAAATAGAATTAAACCCGACAACTCAAAAGTTGTCGCGGGCAAAATCGCGTCTTTACATGTGGTAAACAATAACTATGCGGAATTTGCTAAACGTGTTGAAGAATTGTCCGACTCATTAGAACGTCCAAACAAAAGAGCACGAAATTGCCGTAGAACAAACAGTTAACGTTTGTAGACTGAACACTCGTTCAGAATTGGTTAAATCGATTCTAGCGCAACAATGAGGTTAAAGAGCGTCAAGTGCTAGCGTTTCACTCGCGGTCGAATAGGGCAAGTAGTTTTCGTGGAGGATTTAGAGGTAACAATTTCAATAGTCGGTACAATAACAGTTATAATCGTTTTAATAGCAATGCAGGTAGATACGACAATAACAGAGGTAACAATTTTAGATATGGCAACAATAGCAGAAGAAATAATAACTCTAACAACAACAATAGTAATTCTGGTAACAACAGTAGTAACAATAGAAGTAACAGTTCTAGAACATCAAATGGTAGCGGTAGAAATGCTAATGTCCGCGCTTTAAACGCGAGTACCCCTCAGGAGCGAACACTGGGGGAGGACGAATACAGCGATTAAGCAATCTTACTCTATTTCATTGAATTACAACTTAACGAGTCACAAAAATTTTGTTCTTTTTTAGTAGACACACAAGCAGACATTTCTTTAGTAAAAATCTCAAGCATAGACAGAAATATTCCTTTTAATACAAACGATATTATTAACATTACCGGCGTCATTTCTAATTCTGTTTCAACTTTGGGTAAAATTACTGTAAATTTTAATTTTTCCAACTTTTCTGTTAAACATACTTTGCACAAAGTAAATGAAGACTTTAATATTCCATCCGATGGCATTTTGGGTACAGATTTTGTGAAAATTAACAAATGAAAAAAATAATATTTCCTTTTGGGTAGGTGATGAAAAAGTCGCGGTACCAATCCTTCACGGAACAGAAAGCGACAGTTGTGTAATGCCGCCCAATGTGAAATATTTAGACTTTTTGATTTAGGAAAAACACCCGACCCACTTTTCGTGGATTCTCAAGAAATTGAAAAAGGTGTTTTCACAGCGAGATGCATTGTTAATTCCAATAACCCAATAATTAAAGTTATAAACACAACAGATGATGTAAAGTATATTAAAAGAAACAGTATTCGGACAGAAAAACTTTCAAATTACAACGTTTATTCAATTAGCAAAACAGAAACGGAAGAAAAACGTACGCAAAAACTGTTTTAAATTTTAAAAAACCAAATTCCTCAAAATGCTCATAGTAAATTAATCGACCTTTGCATAAAATATGCTGACATTTTCGCTTTGGACACAGACAAATTTTTACGAGCAAACATTAAGAGTGACGGACAACGACCCGGTATATGTTAAAAACTATCGATTGCCATATTCCCAACGTGAGGAAATAAATCGCCAAGTAAATAAGTTGTTAGATAATATTTGATTGAGCCTAGCTATTCTAATTTCAATAGTCCTTTGATTGTGGTCCCCAAAAAGGATACTAATGGTCAAAAAGCTTACCGTATGTGCGTAGATTTTCGCGGAGTTAATAAAAAACTCATTGCTGATAAATTTCCTCTTGCTAGAGTTGACGATATCTTAGATAATCTCGGTAGAGCTAAGTATTTTTCGACATTAGATCTTTTTTCGGGATTTCACCAAATTCCCTTGCATCCTGACTCTCGCGACATTACTTCTTTCAGCACTGATCGAGGTGCATTTAGATGGAAAGTCCTTCCATTCGGGTTAAATGTAGCACCAAATTCATTCTCACGAATGATGACCATAGCTTTTTCGGGTATACCACCCAATGTTGCATTTTTATATGTCGACGATATTATCGTCATTGGTTGTAGTGAAGCACACCATATCAAAAATCTTTCAAAAGTTTTCGAAACTTGTAGGTCTTTCAATCTCAAACTAAATCCTAACAAATGCAATTTCTTACGACCAGAGGTAACTTTTCTAGGTCACAAATGTACAGCAAAGGGTCTGTTGCCAGATGACTCAAAAATTAACGCTATTAAAAAGTACACAAAACCGACCGATAAGGATGCGGTTCGACGTTTCGTCGCATTTCCCATTAATACAGGCGTTTTATACCTAATTTTTTAAATCGGTTAATTAGAAAAAGAGTTGAATTTGTTTGGGATGTTGAATGCGAAAGATCATTTTTATCTATGAAAGCAGCTTTGCTTTCACCAAAATTGCTACAATACCCAGATTTTACTAAACAATTTATTATTACAGTAGACGCTTCAATAACTGGATGCGGTGCTATTTTAAGTCAGGATCATGAGGGCAGTGATTTACCAATTTGTTTCGCTTCTAAAGCATTTAATAATGCCGAAAAGAAAAAAGCAATCATCGAATTGGAACTTTTAGCCATTTACTTCGCAATAAAGCAATTTCGACCATATGTGTATGGTACTAACTTTATTGTAAAATCCGATCATAGGCCGCTAGTATACCTATTCAATATGAAAGACCCCTCTTCAAAACTTTCGAGAATTAGGCTTGAACTAGCGGAATATAACTTCACTATTGTCTATATTAAAGGTAAATCAAATGTAGGCGCTGATGCACTTTCACGCATCACAATCGATGAAATTAAAGAATCTAACAAACAAATTTTAGCAGTACAAACTAGGGCGATGGCAAACCGATTAAACGACAAAAACTTACTTAAGGAAAACGTCACAACTACAGACAAACAACAAACTTTACAAGTTTACGATAAATTTTCATTTAACTTCTCAAATAAAATACCGCGTATCAGATCGGAAATCATTTACGATAAAAATTGAAAAACTACATATTTACATATTTTTGCGCATATTAAACATAAAAAACTCGATTTACTTAGTTTTGAGGTTGCTAACGAAATAATGTCTTTAGAGAAATTACTTTCAAGGCTTGATTCAGAAGCCAGCAAACGCAAAATTAAGCAAAACGATCAAAATACTGCAATTTCTTCTATTAATCCAGATCTAAACGATCAAAATATTGCTTCAATTTCTTCTATTAATTCAGATCTGAACGATCAAAATATGGCGACACCTGAGCAAAAGAAGTCTTTTATTAGCATGTGTGCTACTATTATCAGAGAACGTAATCAAAATTATATTTTTCCATAAAACTCTAATATGTATGTATATATCTAAATAGAGATTCAAAAGCCCAATAAAGCTTCAGTTAATTGTAGAATTCCATATTAAAAAAATTTATTCAAGGAAAAATTCCGATGTAATAGATTTGTTTAAAATGAAATTCTACAAAGTTTTATGTTTTCATAACACCATTATTAAAATGTGAAATAGGGCAACCATGGTCAAACTTTTAATTTGAAAAAAATATGTCGCAATCAAAGTTGGCTTGCGTACCACCAAACAAAAATGTTTCAAAAAAATAAAATAATAATTCAATATGGCTCCTGTTGTTGGAGTACCAAGCTTATTTTGAGAAATTTGTATATGTGTGTAAAATACCAGCAATGGAAATATTTTGATTCTCTCGCTCTTTGAGAGTTAGAGTAATAGCGTCAAACTCATATTTCGAAGTTGGCTGAACTTCAAAGGAAACCACTCTTTATCTTCATTCTCTCCCTCATTAAACACGTCCCATTATGAGAGAGAAATTATTTTCATTCCCTCGCTCATTGAGTACTTCGGTCCATTATTTATATTAATAGTCTAACTTTGTTGTTGGTATATTGTTAATTTTTAAACTGCTTTTTGCATAAGGTAATGGCGCGGCGGTGAGCGTATAGAATACGGTGTTCACAGTTGCAAGACCTTCCTTTTTTCCTTTTTTTTCTTAAATTATGTTTTTTTATATTAACTATTACAATTTACTTAATTTTCAACCTAATATTTTTTTGTTCTTCACCTGCTCAAAACGATCGCATAAATTAAAATAAATAAATTAGGGGCTATTTGTTAAGCACAATCTCATCATCCGATTATTCAAGTGCAACATAAAATCTCGAAAACCGAAAATTTGCATGGCATTTGCCATACATAATTTTGGAAAGGGCTGCTGTAATTTAATATTTTTATTATATAATAACAGCCGCTATTTTTTAAATTCTTTGATGGCCTCATTTTGCCTATAGATGAGTTTTTAATGTATACATTTAAGTTGGTCGAGGTTCGGCCACGGGTCCTAAAGGCAGCTATTGACAAAAAGTTGATCAGATGTTTGAATAAGTTCAACTATTTTAAATTGGTCGAATTTCGACCACGGGATATACTAGTAATAATTAAAAAACTAAACAGATACAGAAATAATATAAAGAAACTACATTTTTATAATAATTAAAGAACTAAAAAGGTACAGAAATAATATGAAGAAATTACAAAGACATGGTTATAATTAAAAAAAAAGTAAAAAGCTACGGAAATAATACTTCGAAACAAAGGAATTTTTGCACTAATATTGGAAATTTTTGAAAGTATAAGGAGCTAATTAAAACAAAGTAAACATATTTAAAAATTTAAAGACATTTAATTAAATAAAAATTGAAAAATAAAAACGCCATCACATAACAGCACCTTGAATAGCGGTATCAAAAAATCTATACCCACGCTACCAGTACATAGCCATACAACATCCAGAATAGCAGTTAACGGTAAACCGATCACTCCACCGAATAGCCAAAAACACCATCGGCTCAGCAGCAGCAGCATATTTAAAGTAGCAGCAGCAGCGGTTGAAGCAGAGGCAGCGGTGGTAGCCGCGGCAGCAGAATAAGTATATGTATATATATGTATAGATTTTTTTGCCTTAGGGTTTTTTTTGCTCTACACATATAAATGTATACTTGTTAACTTTTTTTTTCTCTTTTCTTTAGTTTTCCATTTTAACTGTTTATTTTTTTTTGCAAATACGGTGCGTCCGTAGTGACTTACATATTTTTGATTTTTTTAAATACGGTGGTCCCGTGAACAACCATATTATTACATTTTTTCTTACAGCGGTTCGTCCGCTTGTACCCAAAACGGTGGCCCCGTACAATAACCACATTACATTTTTGAATAAAAACGGTACGTCCGTTTCCATAGCCCAGTAAACATAAAATTTGCCATTTCAATAACTTTTCAATAGTACAGTAGTTGTAAGTTAAATAGATTTTCTGCCATTTGTAAATTAATTGCATGTTAATGGAATTAAAATACGACATCTCTACACTGTAAAAATTTTCTTTGTAAGCCAAACTTAAATACTACATTTTGCTTAACTAATTCACTTAAATACAAAAATACACTTCGGAAAATACGGCTTTGTTTAAAATTGCATGATCCCCTAGTTCCAACTGCATGCTATATCCCAAATTTTTGCATGATTTTCAGCGGATTACAGTGGACACACTATGTACATAAGTACAGTGGGACAATTTCAGCAATTGGGTAAACACTTTTTTTGTATTTAATTGAATTTTACATAATATAAATATCATTTAATCCATTCTCAATCAACTTCTATTATTGTTGCCTTATCAGATTTACTACATTGCGCTAAATTAAGCTTCTAAATATTTTCAGCATAAATTTTCGATTTTTTCTAAATATTCACTTCATAAATTTTCGATTTTATTTTTTTCAAAATTAAATATTCTCCTCATAAATTTTCGGATTTTTCCAAATTAAACTTCATACATTTTCAATTTTTTTTAATTTCAATATACATATATGTCAGAATCCGACTCTGGAAGTTCAAAAGATACCGAAATAGTAGTTTCAGATTCTGAGTCAGACTCTGGAAGTTCATCGTCGGTTAAAACAGCGAAAAAACAGAAAACTAAATTATCACTTTCTGCTGACTTCAGAGGATTCGGAGATTTACCTCCCGCAATTCAAGCTTCAACTTCTTCTAATTTAAATTCAAATCTTAACGAGTTAAACAGTGTAATCGCCTTAGTTTCTTCTATTAACACGGATCTAAACGATCAAAATACTGCAATTTCTTCTATTAATCCAGATCTAAACGATCAAAATATTGCTTCAATTTCTTCTATTAATTCAGATCTGAACGATCAAAATATGGCGACACCTGAGCAAAAGAAGTATTTTATTAGCATGTGTGCTACTATTATCAGAGAAAACTATAGCGGTGATCCGCTAGCACTTGAATCATTTATTGACAAAATTTCATTAATCGAAGATTTAACTGATGAAAATTTAACTACAACTTTTATAGCATTTTTGAAATCCAAACTTGGGGGCAAAGCGCGTGAAGCAATTCCAACCGAGGTAAATTCCGTTAGTCAAATTAAAGCCGCGTTAAGAAATAGAATTAAACCCGACAACTCAAAAGTTGTCGCGGGCAAAATCGCGTCTTTACATGTGGTAAACAATAACTATGCGGAATTTGCTAAACGTGTTGAAGAATTGTCCGACTCATTAGAACGTCCAAACAAAAGAGCACGAAATTGCCGTAGAACAAACAGTTAACGTTTGTAGACTGAACACTAGTTCAGAATTGGTTAAATCGATTCTAGCGCAACAATGAGGTTAAAGAGCGTCAAGTGCTAGCGTTTCACTCGCGGTCGAATAGGGCAAGTAGTTTTCGTGGAGGATTTAGAGGTAACAATTTCAATAGTCGGTACAATAAAAGTTATAATCGTTTTAATAGCAATGCAGGTAGATACGACAATAACAGAGGTAACAATTTTAGATATGGCAACAATAGCAGAAGAAATAATAACTCTAACAACAACAATAGTAATTCTGGTAACAACAGTAGTAACAATAGAAGTAACAGTTCTAGAACATCAAATGGTAGCGGTAGAAATGCTAATGTCCGCGCTTTAAACGCGAGTACCCCTCAGGAGCGAACACTGGGGGAGGACGAATACAGCGATTAAGCAATCTTACTCTATTTCATTGAATTACAACTTAACGAGTCACAAAAATTTTGTTCTTTTTTAGTAGACACACAAGCAGACATTTCTTTAGTAAAAATCTCAAGCATAGACAGAAATATTCCTTTTAATACAAACGATATTATTAACATTACCGGCGTCATTTCTAATTCTGTTTCAACTTTGGGTAAAATTACTGTAAATTTTAATTTTTCCAACTTTTCTGTTAAACATACTTTGCACAAAGTAAATGAAGACTTTAATATTCCATCCGATGGCATTTTGGGTACAGATTTTGTGAAAATTAACAAATGCATCATAAGTTATGAAAAAAATAATATTTCCTTTTGGGTAGGTGATGAAAAAGTCGCGGTACCAATCCTTCACGGAACAGAAAGCGACAGTTGTGTAATGCCGCCCAATGTGAAATATTTAGACTTTTTGATTTAGGAAAAACACCCGACCCACTTTTCGTGGATTCTCAAGAAATTGAAAAAGGTGTTTTCACAGCGAGATGCATTGTTAATTCCAATAACCCAATAATTAAAGTTATAAACACAACAGATGATGTAAAGTATATTAAAAGAAACAGTATTCGGACAGAAAAACTTTCAAATTACAACGTTTATTCAATTAACAAAACAGAAACGGAAGAAAAACGTACGCAAAAACTGTTTTAAATTTTAAAAAACCAAATTCCTCAAAATGCTCATAGTAAATTAATCGACCTTTGCATAAAATATGCTGACATTTTCGCTTTGGACACAGACAAATTTTTACGAGCAAACATTAAGAGTGACGGACAACGACCCGGTATATGTTAAAAACTATCGATTGCCATATTCCCAACGTGAGGAAATAAATCGCCAAGTAAATAAGTTGTTAGATAATGATTTGATTGAGCCTAGCTATTCTAATTTCAATAGTCCTTTGATTGTGGTCCCCAAAAAGGATACTAATGGTCAAAAAGCTTACCGTATGTGCGTAGATTTTCGCGGAGTTAATAAAAAACTCATTGCTGATAAATTTCATCTTGCTAGAGTTGACGATATCTTAGATAATCTCGGTAGAGCTAAGTATTTTTCGACATTAGATCTTTTTTCGGGATTTCACCAAATTCCCTTGCATCCTGACTCTCGCGACATTACTTCTTTCAGCACTGATCGAGGTGCATTTAGATGGAAAGTCCTTCCATTCGGGTTAAATGTAGCACCAAATTCATTCTCACGAATGATGACCATAGCTTTTTCGGGTATACCACCCAATGTTGTGAAGTTGGCGGTGCACTAACAAAAAAAAAAATTTTTTTTAAATTTTTAAATATGTCATTTAATCACGGATAATTCACGGCAAAATCACGTTCAAATAGGTAGTTTTTCAAAGGTGGCACGCTAACTTCACATGAAGTTGGCGTGCCACTCAATATTTTCCAAAATACGTCCGCGACAAATTTTTTGATTTCACAGATTAATTACGGATAATTTACGACAAAATCACGTGCAAAGGTTTTTATCCTAGCTGGTCTCGAAAGTAGTTTTCCAGAAGTGGCACGCTAACTTCATGTGAAGTTGGCGGTGCACTACCAAAAAAATTAATTTTTTTTTTTTTTAATTTTCCAAATATGCCACTTAGTTACGGCTAATTTACGGCAAAATCACGTGCAAACATTTTTTCTCTAGCAGGTCCCTAAGGTAGTTTTTCAAGGGTGGCACGCTAACTTCACATGAAGTTGGCGTGCCACTCAATATTTTCCAAAATCAGGCCGCGGCAAAATTTTTGTTTTCACGGATGATTTACGTATAAATTACGGCAAATTATCCACTAGTTACTTTTTTGCCACGTAAAAGTTGTCTTGCCAACTTCAGAGAGGTCGATGCAGGGTGGTACCAGGGAAATGTTAGGCTTATCGCCTGTGCAGATGCGAGGTCTGTGGACCTATACAAGATAGGCGTGCAGCGGATAGGGGAGGTGTACCCTGGCGCGCGTCTATGGGCTGTGATTGCTTGTGACATTCCACAGCGACCAAGAGCAAGGGCATGGGTTCCAGTTACACCAACGGAACCAGCGGAGATCCTGGATCAATTACATGAGTTTAACCCGGGTCTGCCGACCCAAAACTGGAGAGTGGTTAGCGTAGATCACGCAGAAGGTAGAGCAACGATGCAGATAGTTCTGCTGCTGGACGAAGCGAGCATCGAGCCCTTAGACCGATGCAACTACCAGGTTAGCTACGGCTTTAAGAATATTAGTTTGAAGGTGTATAAGGCCGACGCCGAAGCCCTTACAAACTGCGCGTCACTTGCGGAGGTGGAGGCTCCCCCCAGAGAAAATGAGATGGAGGTTGACGACAAAGGGTCGGATGTGCGGAGCGGCTAAACCTCGTCCAGCTCGGACGGTAGCGTGACGACGCGGACGCGACGCTCACAGATGATAATATCAACAAGCATCATGATGGAGGTCCTTCAAATCAACCTCCATCACAGTAAAACAGCATCTGCTGCACTTCTACTCCAACTCTCAACGGGTGGAGTAGACATCATCATGGTTCAAGAGCCATGGATCACTGGTAATAGGATCTGTGGCTTGAGGACCCCAGCGTATAAGCTGTACAGCGCTCAGGATAAAGGTAAGCCTCGTACGTGTATTTTAGCCCCAGTTTAGTGACGGGGATCTGACAGCGATCAGCGTCGAGGGGCTGGGTAGAAGTTGTAGGTTTGCTTCCTTCTATCTGGCTCACGATCATGAAGGTTCACTACCACCGCAAAACTTCAAAGAGCTCGTGAGTTCCTCTAGGCCGCGAGGCAATCTATTGGTGCTTGGAGGCGATGCAAATGCTCATCACACTCTATGTAGCAGCACTGACACAAACGACCGAAGGGAGTCACTATATAACTACTTACTAGGCACTAACTTATGTATATGCAACAGGGGAAATGACCCCACTTTCATAACAAGGAATCGTGAGGAAGTCCTTGACATAACACTGGTCACCGATACTTTCGTCGACCTCATAAAATCATGGAGGGTTTTAAAAGACCACTCCTTTTCAGACCATAGGTATATCAGTTTCTCGATATCAGATATGCACGCAACCCCAAAATACGTACAAAATATAAAGAAAACAAATTGGGGCTACTACAAGAAGCTTATTGATAAAAGTTTTTCGAAAGAAGTAGTTGCACCTAGAAATGATACTGAGCTAGACGAGCTAGTCAATATCTTCAATCAGAAATGTAAAATTGCTTTAGATAGGGCCTGCCCGATCAAGAAGGTAACGGAAACCCATAAGCCACCCTGGTGGTCGTCTGATCTAGATAGACTCAGGAAGGTAAGCAGGGTCGCCTTTAACAAAGCCAAACAGGATGGCCATGAACTATCCTGGGCTCTCTATAAAACTAAGCTAGGTACATACAAAAAAGAAATCCGCAAGGCCAAAAGGGGCCTCCTGGGCGAATTTCTGCAGTGAAATTGAATCTATATCTGCTGCCTCGCGCTTGAGGAGGGTGCTCTCAAAATCGCCAGCAACACTGAGCCACGTTCAAATGCCAGATGGGTAGTGGACTGATTCAACGACGGATACCATGAACCTACTCATGGATGCACACTTTCCGGCATGCACAGACTTGTCTACTACGATAGGCGGTGGGATGCCTTCCGATCAAATGATAAAGGACATCACCGACGAGAAAAAGCTAGACTGGGCTCTATCTACTTTCAAGCCCCATAAGTCGCCAGGACCGGATGGAATATTCCCGGCCCAGCTACAACATACATCTGAGCTTATCAAGCCTTGGTTGAAAACTATGTTTGTAAGTTGTCTAAGGCTCAACTACGTGCCCATCTCATGGAGAGAGGTTAAGGTTGTTTTTATCCCAACAGCCGGAAAACCATCCCATACTAAACCCATATATGTAATACTTCTATATAGATAATACCGAACAGTGAAGCGTGTCAAACATTACAGTACAGATATACCATGAGAGAAGGAGACAAAATCTCAAGGATGTCGTTAAACTTTTGTAAACAAAGGGGCATAAATAAATGCATACTTGAACAAAATGTAAATAAATTCACTTCGTTTTTCTTATCACTCCTTTCACTAATTAACATTAAACCATGCCAAAAATACCCAAGGTAGCGGATATGACATTATTTTACCAAATGAAAAAATTCTCTGTAGCTTATTATTATTTTTTAAACAACAAATACGAACATTTTTATTTATTTATTTTGTGATTTACTATTTTGGTATTTTCATTATTTAATCGATTAATCAAAGATTAGGGTTGTGCGCTGGGTTTGGGACCCGCCACGTAAAAAATTTAGTCCCCCTTTAATGTTGACGACCCGGCAAAACGAATAAGGCATAATGATTTGGATATTAGGGCATGTACCGGGAATGTCCGGACCCTTTCAAGGGACGGTACCGCTGCCCGACTGGTTGATGTCCTCGTTAACGCAAAGGCTGACATCACCGCCCTGCAGGAAATGCGATGGACGGGACAAGGAAAGACGACCATCGGACCTTGTGACGTATACTACAGTGGCCAGACACGCGGCAAAGCGCGTGGTGTAGGATTCGTGGTGGGAAAGAGACTTCGCCGCCAAGTACTAGCGTTCACCCCCGTGGACGAGCGTCTCGCTGCGATCCGCATCAAAGCGAAATTTTTCAACATAACATTTATCTGAGCCTATGCGCCGACTGAGGAGACGGACGACGCAGAGAAGGACTCCTTCTACGATAAACTTGAACAGACTTATGATCGCTGCCCCCAACATGATATCAAAATCGTGCTCGGCGACTTTAATGCGAAGGTGGGCAAGGAAGGAGTCTTTGGTCCAACAGTTGGAAAATTTAGTCTCCACTAGGTTGATTGATTTCGCTGCTGCTCGCAATATGGTCATCAGTAGTACCAGGTTCCAGCATAAACGAATACACCAAGCCACATGGCTGTCTCCTGATCAAAGAACAAGAAACCAGATTGATCATGTCATGATCGACGGCAGACATAGCTCCACCGTTCTGGACGTGCGTACCCTTCGTGGTCCCAATATCGACTCGGACCATTATCTTGTTGCAGCCAAGATACGCACACGCCTCTGTGTAGCAAAGAAAGTGCGCACAGTAACGGAAGGAAAGTTTGACGTCGAGAAGCTGCGCACGACACAGACAGCTGACAATTTCTCCACTCGACTCTCACACCTGCTATCGGAGAGCAATCCTCGACCTAACGATGCAACCGAGCAATGGAAGCATATCTCTCACTCATTACGTACCGCCGCTGAGGCCACTATAGGGTTCCAGCGAGCCCGCAAAAACAACTGGTACGATGAGGAATGCAGCACTGCCTCGGACAAAAAGGACGCTGCCTAAAGGGAGACGTTGCGAACGGGCGCAACCCGCAGTGTATGGCAACGCTATCGTGAGGCATAGAAGGAAGAGAGACGCCTTTCAGAAAAAAGAAACGTGAGGCCGAAAGGCGTGAGTGTGAGGAGCTTGAGATGCTGGCTGACAGGAATGATGCCCGAAAATTCTATGAAAAGATCCGGCGGATGACGGAAGGTTTTAAGACCGGGGCAAGTTCCTGTAAGGACAATAATGGCGACCTGGTAACCGACGTACAGAGTGTACTTAAATTATGGAGGGAGCACTTCTCCTCACTGCTAAATTGCGAGGGAGACGTCGAACCCGATACCCCAATCCCTGACGATGGAAAAGTCGTCCCACCACCTGACTATGATGAAGTGAGGATAGCTATATCCCGGCTGAAAAACAACAAAGCGCCTGGAAAAGGCGGACTGCCCGCCGAGCTGTTCAAACACGGAGGCGAAGAGCTGGTAAAAAGCATGCATCAGCTCTTATGCAGAATATGGTCAGACGAGTGCATGCCTCCAGATTGGAATTTAAGTGTGCTCTGCCCAATCCACAAGAAAGGCGATCCCGCTAACCGCACCAACTACCGCGGAATCAGCCTTCTTAATATCGCGTATAAGGTTCTTTCTAGCGTATTGTGTGAAAGACTGAAGCCCATCGTAGACAAGCTGATTGGACCTTATCAGTGTGGCTTTAGACCTGGTAAGTCTACCATCGACCAGATTTTCACGATACGCCAAATCCTGGAGAAGACCCATGATAAAAGAATCGACACACACCATCTCTTTGTCGATTTCAAAGCCGCTTTTGACAGCGCAAAAAGGAGTTGCCTGTATGCCGCCATGTCTGAATTTGACTTCCCTGCAAAGCTTATACGGCTTTGCCAAATGACGTTGAGCAATACTAACAGCTCCGTCAGAGTCGGGAAGGACCTCTCTGAGCCATTTGAAACCAAACGAGGCTTCAGACAGGGCGACTCCCTTTCGTGCGATTTCTTCAACCTGATGCTGGAGAAGATAATTCGAGCAGCAGAGCTAAACCGCAATGGTACAATCTTTTACAAGAGCGTGCAATTGCTGGCGTATGCCGATGATATTGATATCATTGGCCTTAACAACCGCGCCGTAAGCGCTGCCTTCTCTGGACTGGATAAAGAAGCGAAAAAAGTGGGTCTTGCGGTCAACGAGGACAAGACGAAGTATTTGCTGTCATCAAAGAAAGAATCGGCGCACCTGCGCCTTGGCAGCCACGTCACTGTTGATAGTTACAAATTTGAAACTGTGAGGGACTTCGTCTATTTGGGAACCAGCATTAACACCGAAAATAATATCAGTCTAGAAATCCAACGGAGAATCACTCTTGCGAACAAGTGCTACTTTGGACTGAGTAGGCAATTGAGAAGTAAAGTCCTCTCTCGAAGAACAAAGATCGCGCTCTATAAGTCTCTCATCATACCTGTCCTGATGTATGGCTCAGATTCATGGACAATGTCAAGAGAAGATCCGGAAGATTTATGGTCCTTCCCGTGATGCCGACGGCGAGTATCGAAGGAGATTTAACGATGAGCTGTACGAGCTTTACGCAGATCTGACCATAGTCCAGCGAATTAAAGCCCAAAGGCTCCGCTGGCTGGGTCACGTCATGCGAATGGACAAAGAAGCTCCAGCCCAGAAGGTTTTCCAATCGTCACCCGAATTCGGCAGCAGAGGAAGGGGAGGCCTCGACTGAGATGGAAACAATAGGTGGAAGATGACTTGAACTCCCTTGGGGTTTCCAATTGGCGTCAGTTATCGCTAAAAAGGAATGACTGGCGTGCTTTGATAGGCGACGGCCAAAATCGCTTAGGCGGTTAAGCGCCAATAAATGATGATGATGATGAATCAAAGATTTTATAACTAAAACTATGCACAATTTGTGTAATGGGGATAGTGACCCTTTTTGAGCCCTTTGATATTTTTTTTTAAACGCGCTACTACAATTCACTAACACAAACAAAACTTGCGCATGCGCAGAACTCCCATTTGCACTGATTCATATAATAATGTTTGACACGCTTCTTACACACGGCCAGTATACGAAAGGCGCAGGCTTTGACTAAACCTAATGATTTCAGGCCCATAAGCCTATCTTCGTTACTTCTCAAGACTCTAGAAAGGCTTCTGGAGGACTATATTAGAAGATCGATAGACCCAACTCATCTTTCGCGGGCTCAACATGCCTACAGTAAGGGCAGATCAACCGATACTGCCCTGCATACCCTTGTATCTGTCATAGACAAATCACTTAACCAAAAGGAATACACATTGGTGGCTTTCCTCGATATAGCGGGCGCTTTCAATAACGTCCTTCCGGAAGCTATCACCTCGGCGTTAGCGGGTATGCGGGTCGACACGAGCCTTGTTGAGTTCATTCGTAAGCTACTTACTAGCAGGCGGATTACAACTGAACTAGGTGGAAACTCGATTCACAGACTCGTTAACAGAGGTACGCCGCAAGGAGGAATCGGAAGGCCACCAAGTGATCGCGTACGCCGATGATATCTGCGTTATTACAAGGGGAAAATTCCCTCAAACTCTCTGTAATTTAATGGAAACAGCCTTATCTAAAATATGTGACTGGGCAAAGTCAACAGGGTTAGGGGTTAACCCCGAGAAAACCGAACTGGTCCTCTTCACTAGAAGGTACAAAATTCCGGACCTTACACCACCAAAAATTTAAGGCACTACTTTAGCATTCAGTGATAGTGTCAAATATTTAGGAGTTATTCTAGACAGGAAGCTACTCTGGAGTGACAATATAACAGAAAGAGTTAAAAAGGCAACGTGCGCGTTGTTCACTTGCAAGAGAGCAATAGGTGTTTCATGGGGGTTTTCTCCCAGAGTAGTACACTGGATCTACACAGCCATTGTTCGCCCGATTCTACTCTATGGAGTCCTAGTCTGGTGGCCTGCTCTAACTAAGAGTACGTACCTCAAGCAACTACAGAAAGCACAAAGGAGTTCGGAACTCTGCATAACTGGGGCCCTTGGGTCCACCCCGACGGAGGCTCTCAACGCTATGCTGTATCTACCACCGCTTGACCTGGTGGCGAAGGAAATATCCGTGATCACAGCTCTGCGAATAAGGGAGACCGGCGTCTGGAAGGACGGACAAGGTGGGCACACCTCAATCTTGGGCAATCACGCTCCGGTTAACATACCACCACATACTGACTACTGCGCGTCAAACAACGTGTTTGTCAGGAACTACGAGGTGACAATACCAACTAAACAAGAATGGAAAAACAGGCCACATACGGTCCGTGGCGCCATCAACTTTTTCACTGATGGTTCCAAGCTTGAGGGGAAGGTGGGGGGAGGTATCTTTTCACCGGATCTGGGCCTAGAGATCTCCTTCCGTCTTCCCGACCACTATAGCGTGTACCAAGCGGAATTGCTGGCAATACACGAGGCGGTGAAAAGCTTGGTGTCTATCCCTCAAAATGGCAAACGGATTTACATCTTCTCAGACAGTCAGGCCGCACTTAAAGCCCTGAACTCATGCGTCGACAATGCAAAGTCGTTAACTGAATGTCGCAGATCTCTCAACGAGATGGCTCAGCACTTCAGTATTAGCCTTATTTGGGTACCTGGAGACAGGAATATTGAAGGTAACTGCAGAGCGGACGAGCTGGCCAGACGAGGTACCACCACCCATCTCCTTCCAGGAAACAGTCTGGTAGGCATACCCATGGCCTCTTTTAAATTTAGTGTCAGCACAAATACAATTAATGCAGCAAACAAGCTCTGGACGGAGCTCTCGACTTGCGAGATATCCAGGCTAACCTGGCCTTCCTATAACAAAGGACGTACAAATTCCGTGCTGTTCCTCAACAAACCGAATATCTCAACCCTGGTAAGGGTCCTAACAGGGCACTGTCTTATAGGCACGCACGGTGCAAGAATGGGCATAAGGTCGAATGATTATTGTCGCAGCTGCAGATGTACTGAAGAGGAGGAAAGTGTTCAGCATCTGCTGTGCCAATGTCCCGCGCTTAGCAGGCGACGGTTGGCTATCGTCGGCCAACCGTTTCTCGAAAACCTCGCTGAGGTATCAAAAGTAGATATAAAGGCGTTATCCAGGTTCATTGACTCCACGAAGTGGTTCGATCCCCTGCCCTGGGTGTGAGTGGGTTTCTTCCTTGGCGTCGACGGCGGCCCGGCCGCGTGAGTCGACTGGTCCCTTCCAGCCCTCTGGAGATCATTGTACTCGTTTAGGTTAGGTTCAAGTGGCTACCGTAGAGGCACACCTAGGCCAGTATTAAAAGGCCCGTTGTGATACCACCAACACTAGGAAAGTCAGTTCCGGGACCCTGCCATATGGAAAATCCCGGTATTAACGGAATTCTCCACATAGCAGAATCCCGGGACTGGCGTTCCTATACCGACACCGTTACTCCTCCTCGAACCATTTAGATGACTTGATGAAGGCCATCAGGTCCTTTATGTCCAGCTCCGTGACCTGGCGTAGGCTAACCAGGAAGGGAACTCCCAAAAAGCGCATTCTCGCGCCACTTAAAGCCGGGCAGTTGCAGATGAGGTGCTCCACCGTTTCCTCCTCCTCATCATCCTTACAACTCCTACAGCATCGTCGGTAGGGCACACCAAGTTGTTGTTGTTGTAACGATGTGTAGTCCTGCCCAACGCGTATTTTTCCTTAACCTAATTGTCATCAATATCTTCTAACGGGAGTCCAAGGAAACTAGCAGTTTCAATAGGATTGGACCAAAGAGAGATGGGTGTTAGAAGAGTGGGCTCAAATGAGCAAGAAAATAAGTGATTGGTATTGTGGGGGGATGAGCCGCATGCCGGACATACATTCGGCACATCAGGGTTCAGTCTAGATATGTAGGAGTTTAACCTACTACAATATCCAGAGCGTAATTGAGCCAGAGTGACCCTTGTCTCTCGAGGAAGATGACGCTCCTCTTCAGAAATGCCAGGTGTTGCGGCATGTAAGACATTGTTTAGCGGACAGAGCGCAGAGTAATGGCCAACAGACGTTGTATGGATATGCCCCAAAGCCTGTTTGTGCACCTGTAGATCAAACGGCGTTGTTATATAGTGACGGATCTCATCAAAATGTTTACGTAGATGCGACCTTATGGTCCTAGGAGGCGGAATGAGTTCAAGCAGTTGTCTACCGGGATGCTGTGGTTTACAGCAGTTCAGTAGGTACTGCTTGTTTAGCATTTCATTATGCTCCCTAACTGGAAGCATTTCCACCTCATTATGTATATGAGATATAGGTGACATAAGGACGCACCCCGTAGCGGTTCTGAGCGCGGTGTTTTGACAGGCCTGAAGCTGATTCCAGTGAACGTCTGCAAGCCCCGGCGACCATATCGGCGACGCATAGTTCAGGATCGGCCGACCAATTGCCTTGTACGTTACCAACAACGTTTCTTTGTCTTTACCCCAAGTACTGCCGGCTAGTGACTTGAGGATTTTGTTGCGGCTCTGTAATTTTGAGACAATTGCGGCTGAATGGGCAGCGAAAGTGTGCATGGTGTCAAAAGTCACTCCTAAAATTTTTGGGTGAGCGACAGTAGGTATTTTATGATCACCTACATAGATTTCTAATTCCATGCCAACCTGCGCCGTCCACGTCGTGAATAAGGTCGCCGAAGACTTTGTTGGCGACAATGTCAAGGTTCGGGCAGTAAAGAACTCGACTAAAGAGGGGAGATAACCATTTATTTTGGAGCACAGCTCATCAACGGAAGTACCAGTTGCCAATATCGTGCAATCGTCTGCGTAAGAAACAATCGTAACTTCTTCTGGTGGAGGAGGAAGCTTCGAAGTATAGAAGTTAAACAATAACGGGGAGAGGACACCACCCTGTGGTACCCCTTGTTTTATCTTCCTGGCTTTAGATTTTTTGTTTCTAAATACAACAGACGACCGACGACCACTGAGATAATTGGCGGTCCAACGCTTTAGACAGGGGGGGAGTGACGAGTCTTCCAAATCAGCTACAAGTTGCCCATGATTTACTGTGTCAAAAGCTTGACTCAAATCAAGTGCAACTAGAACCGTCCTGTCATTAGGCCTATTTTGATTAAGACCGTCAGTTATCTGAGTGTTTATGACATTTAGAGCAGATGTTGTGCTCCTACCCTTCCTGAAGCCATGTTGGTGCTCGGCTAACATCAAGTGTGATGTGTAGAGCGGGAGTAGGACCGCCTCAAGTGTCTTTACTACTGGCGAGAGGAGTGATATCGGGCGATATGACTCCCCAACGTTAGCTGGCTTGCCAGGCTTTAGTAGTGGGATCACAGTTGCCTGTTTCCATTTGTCGGGTATGACAGCTGTGATCAGAGACAAATTGAAGACGGCCGTTAAATATTTGACTCCCGCTAGGCCGATGTGTTTTAGATGCACCATGGCTATGCCATCAGGGCCGATGGCTTTGGAGTTTTTGGCCTTCCGGATGGCCTCTTGAACCTCTGTAGCGGTGATGGGAACGGGGGCATAGTTTTTGTGTTTATGCGCACGCCTGAAGATTCCACGTCTAGCCCTGTCTTGCGCAGGGTGTGGGACATATTGTCGACAAAAAGCCTGTGCACATTTCCTGGGGTCATTTATTGTCTTGTCACCAAAGGTAATGTCGACATTTTTTGGTGGACCCGAAGGATTCGACAAGGACTTGACGGTGGACCATAATTTCCCAACACCGGTAGAGAGGTTACAAGACCTGAGGTGCTCCTCCCATTTGGTTTGTTTGTGTTCGTTAACCAGCCTTCTGATTTCCACGTTGAGATCACCGATCTGTGGGTCAGATGGATCGATGTTGCGTATGAGGTCACGTTCGTTGGCCAAGGCTGCGGCCTCAGCTGGGAAGTTGGGCCTGATATCTTTTATCCTACCAGCTGGTATGAAACGGGCTGTAGCCTTTTTAATGACCTCACGTATGTTGCGCTCGCCAACGTGTACGTCAGTGGGAATGGGAAGATCACCAAAGGAGCTCTCCGTGAATTCCAAAAAGCCGACCCAATTGGCCTTTTTGAAATTCACGTAAGTACGTTTCTCCGACGTGATAAAATCCGTGGCACGATCGACAGACAGGATGATAGGCAGGTGGTCGGATGACAGGGCCACCATAGGTTGCCAGTTGATGCTGTTAATTAACCCCGGGCTAACAATAGTTAGGTCCGGGGAGCTACTGCAGTTAACAGCCATCCTAGTTGAGGAGTCTCCGTTCACAGTACAGAAAGAGGAGTTATCAATTTGCTCGGCTAATTCCCGTCCTCTGCCGTCCACCGAAAGGTGTGAATGCCACATATCATGATGGGCATTAAAATCGCCCATGATGATACGGTTATCGCCACAAAGAAACGCCCTAAGGTCAGGACGATAACTTCTGGGGCAGCAGGTGACGGGAGGAATGTATATATTGATTAGCTCGAGATCAACGCCACCAGCTTGTATAACTATACCTTGACACTCTAAAGGTAAGTCACTTTGGTCAGTGTTGATATCAAATTCCCTATACTGCACCGTGTGGTGTACAAGGAACGCGAGACCACCTCCGCCGTCTGTACGATCATGCCGGAGTACGTGGTAGCCTCCACTCGCTCGGAGATTCGAGTGGGGGCCAAGTTTTGTCTCCTGGATTGCAGCAATTTTGATTTTATGTAGCTGCATAAATGTGGTTATCTCCGCTATCTTGCCGGTCAAGCCGTTGCAGTTAAATTGCAACAATTTAAATTGCGAAGGAGAGGCAATGGCCACTCTGGGAGTTAAAGACTGATGTGTTCGCCTAGATGGTGGTAGGTTATGTCGCGATATTGATCTCCGTTGCAGTCCTGAAGCCGGCGGAATTCGTTCACTATTAGATGAGTGTACTTCCGTCGGCGTTGAGGGCTGCACAACTCGACAGCAAGGCGCGACAAACACATCAGTCCAAAGATTTCTGTTTGCGAGCCCAGAACATATGCGTAGGTGACACAGGCCTAGGCAGGAGTTGCACTTGACCGATGCCACAGACGCATATATCCTGTGCCGACATACAGTGCACGAAGAGTGAGGGACCAGAAGTTGATGGACTTGACTTTCATTCGTGCTAGTGCCGGAAGAAGTTATTAAAGAGTTTAGAGACGGGGGCTGAAGCTCAGTAGTGCTACAAGCATCAACCGATGTGCTACGAAGAAAGTAGCCATGAGTGGGTGCTTGTGCTGTTGATGCACTAGGAAGTAAGCTACAGCCGGGAACACATATATTCTGCTGGGCAATATAATTATTGCAGGTCGTGGAGACTTGATTATTATTAGAGGGCGATAAAGCAACATATGAGCGTCGCTTGCCTCGGGACGTCCTACGACGTGAACAGCAGGGCGCCACAAAATTTTTATAGAAACTAGTGGGCCGATGTGCTTTCGGATCTAGTCCGGAGCAACTTGATTTGTGCAACCAACCTTTGCATGATGCACACTGTACTGAGTGTGATCGTCTTGTATATATTTTCTTCCGACAAACGCAGCAGAACCATTCTCTTGGGCCAGGATTTGGCTCAATGCCAGCCCGGATCAAGAGAATAAGGAGCAGCCGTGCTGCAAGGGGCTGTTCCGGGGATGACAATAGGTGAGGGAATCGTGACGCGTTAGACAGGGTCACTTCGAAATGTCTTTCTGCGTGCCTACCAATGAGGCAGTGCCCAGTCAATACGCCTATTAATATGGAGATTTCTCTTCTCCTTAGGGCATAAATTTGTCTTGATCTTTTATGATCCCATTTCGGCCAGGTTTCTTTGGATATCCGGCATCCTGGAGATTGCAGCCATCTTTCGTTGGCTTGGCGGAGTGTGTACTCCTTCAGCATAAGCTTGCATGTGGCAAACGGCATACCTAAGCGCTCTTTATCCCGAAGAACCTGCTTGGTCGTGCCCTGCCTCGCAAGTTCGTCTGCCCTACAATTTCCCTCAATGTCCCTATGCCCCGGGACCCATGTGAGGTTCACGCGATTCTGTTGGGCCATCTCTTGTAGAGATCGACGACAGCTGAGCGTCAGTTCAGAGTTGAACGAATAAGAGCCAAGGGATTTGATGGCCGCCTGGCTGTCGCTGAATATAAAAATGTCGTGTCCGATAGTGTGTTGGCCTATCCAAGCCGCGGCGTCCATGATTGCTGAAACTTCAGCCTGGAAGACACTGCAGTGATCAGGTAGTCTGAAGGAGAGCTCAAGGTTCAGATCCTTTGAATAAACCCCTCCTCCAACTCTGCCGTCTAACTTCGAGCCATCAGTATAAATGGAAGTGCAGCCATGAGTGGCGGGACTCCGATCCGTGCTCTCCCATTCTTCCCTGCTGGGAATGTTGATTTTAAAACAGCTATCTCCGACTGTTGTGGTCGCACAACGATCCGTGCTCAGCGGAAGAAAGCTATAGGATCCCAAAATACAGGCGTGTCCAGTAGTGCTTGCGCCCCAGCCGGACGTTTCCCTTAGACGTAGAGCCGATGCTGCTGCTACCCGGTGCCCTTCCAGATCGAGTGGCAAAATGCCAAGAATGGCCTGGAGTGCTTCATTGGGCGTTGTTCTTAACGCACCGCTTATACAGATCATGCAAGATCTGTGTACTTTACCTAGCAGATTAAGGTTTGTTGCCTTGCTCAGCGCAGGCCACCATACCACAACTCCATAGAGCATGATTGGTCGAATGATTGCGGTGTAGATCCATTTGCATATTTTGGGGCTGAGCCCCCATTTCTTTCCAATGGCTCTTTTGCATGTGTAGAGTGCAATACACGCTTTCTTCTGGCGCTGAAGAACATTCTCCTTCCAGGTTAGTTTCCTATCCAGAACTGTGCCTAAGAACTTGGCTTTGTCAGCCAGGTTCAGGTGCACGTCATTCAGTTTTGGTAGTGTTAGCGGTGGTATCTTATAGCGGTTGGTGAAAAGAACCAGTTCTACTTTTCCCGGGTTGATGCTCAGTCCGCAGCGCGAGCACCATGAGGAAACCTCTCGCAGTGCTGCTTGCATCAAGTCGCACAGGGTTTGTGGGAATTTGCCCCTATATACTATAGCTAAGTCGTCTGCATATGCCACTACCTTCCCGCCCCCCCAGCTTGTGTCTCGCAGCATCGAGTTGACAGTGAGGTTCCATAGAAGCGGGGAGAGAACACCACCCTGAGGCGTTCCCCTTGTGACATAGCGTGATAAGTCAACCGAGCCCAGTGATGAAACTATTCGTCTACCCCTTAGCAGTTGATCAATAAGTCCAATAAGAGACCTGCTTATGCCCAGACTTGTTAAAGCGGTGTTTATAGCATCAGGGCTTATGTTGTTGAAGGCTCCTTCAATATCTAAAAAGGCCGCAAGACAGTACTCCTTCTCATACAGCGATTTTTCAATAACAGAAACTAGGCTGTGAAGCGCAGTTTCTGTAGATTTCCCTTTGGTGTATGCATGCTGATAGCTACAGATCAGGTTGCTATCAATAGTAGAGGAGAGGTAGTCATTTATTATCCTCTCGAAGGTTTTGAGCACAAAGGATGAGAGACTGATCGGCCTGTAGTCCTTCGGCTCGTAATAAGACGCCTTCCCCGCCTTAGGAATAAACACTACCGTGGCACTTCTCCAGGAGCACGGAATGTAGCTAAGAGCCAGGCAGGCTGTATAGAGAAATACCAGCCATTTGGCTGATGTCTCCAGCGTGTTTATGAGTTGTGCGGGAATAATCCCGTCTGGCCCGGCAGCCTTGAACGGTTCGAAGCTTTTAACCGCCCACCTAACCTTTTCCTCCGTGATGGGTATGTATACAGCCAGGTTTGTTGTAGGTGCTACGGGTTCCTCATGCAAGTTCCCTGGGAAGTGCGTATTCAACAGCAGCTCTAGGGTTTCCCTCTCCGTGCTGGTCCAGGATCCGTCAGGTTTGCGCAAATAGCTTGTGGCTGTTTGAGTTTTTGAGAGCACTCGTCTAAGTCTCGCTGTATCGTCGACATTTTCGACCCCAGTGCAGAAATTTCTCCACGATACTCTCTTCGCCTGCCTCAGAGCTTTTTTGTAGGCCCTGAGTTTAACTTTATATTCGAGCCATTGAGTCTTCGTGCCAAGGCTCTTGGCCTTATTAAATTGTGTCCTACATGATTTTCGGAGCGAGTCCAGGTCGTAGGACCACCAATGCGGCCTATGTTTACCGCGTGGTTTTGGCACTGGGCAAGCCTGCTCTAAGGCATTCGAGAGCGCCGTTGTAAAGGTCTTTGCCAGATCCTCCAACTCCCCTACTGATGAGGGGACTTGTGGGGGCAGTGCTGGTAAGTCCCTAGATAGTATTTCATTGTGTAGCTGCCAGTTAGTGTTACGTGGGTTGCGTTTCATAACCGGCTGCTCAACAGAAAAGTCTAGAACTATTTCTACGTACCGGTGGTCGGAGAATGAGTGCTCATCGAGAACGCGCCATTTTCTGACCCACTCATAAGCGCCTTCGCTGCAAATAGTGAGATCTATTACCTCCCTACGGGTTTTAGTAATAAACGTAGGTTCGTTACCCACGTTGCAAACTGCCAGGTTAGTTGTTAACAAATAGTCAAACAACGACTCTCATCTAGCATTGATATCGGAGCTTCCCCACTGGACGTGATGAGCATTGGCGTCAGTTCCGATAATAAGATGACCCATGGAAAAATTTGCCACCAGGTCTTTTACCTCCCTCTGTGGCGGAGGTTCTTCGGCGTCGTAGGGCATATAGACCGACGCAATCGTCAGACTGGTACTGTCGACTGTTAAACTGGCAGCTGTAACGTCACCATTGGTATAGTTGGGCAAGAGAAATGCATTCAGCTCAGACTTAACTAAAATACAGGCTCTAACCCGGCCCCCCTCGCTGGCTCGAATAAGCTTATAACCCTTAGTCCCCAAACCGCAAATCCTTGAGCTGTTGACCCAGGGTTCTTGGATGAGGACCACATCTACGTCGCCTTTAGAGAGACGACTGATTAAAGCAGCCGAGGCTGCTTTAGATTTGTGCAGGTTTATCTGAATCACCACCAACATGAGAGTGCTCAGACTTCCCTGCCACCGCCGTATCGTCGAGTTCCACCTCGTCTGGAGGCTTATCTTTCAACGACGATTTCTTCAGACCACGGTTTGGCGTGGCAGAGATCCTACTAACTGTGGCAGTGTCAACTGTGGTGCGCTCAGGACTAGCTGCTATCACTGTGACGTTGAGGTCCTCCCCGTCCAGCAGGCTGTCTCCCATCTCCGAGCTGTTCACTGCTCCTTCGCCATTTGACGTGGCAGATACCATACTTTCCGAGTCGGACATCTCCGACTCCCCTTCCGGCACTGCGATGTCCGAGTCCTCCGGTGCAGCCGAAATAGCAGCGCGCTGTGCATCGCCGCGGTATACGTGGATCACGATCTGACCCATGCCGTAGTGCACTCGTCCATTGCACCGTTTAAGGGGCTCGAGTGCCTCCTTATTCAAGGTGAAGACCACTTGCCTATCAGGCCCTACCGCGTCCTCGACCAGATTTACACCCCAGTCCTGCGTCGGGAGAGACGGGTTCATGATCCTCAGCATCCTGAGAATTCTCTCAGGTTCAGCAGGGATAGCAGGAATCCACGCTCTTGCCCTTGGCCGAGCCGGGATGTCCTTCCAGTCGACAACCTCGATTCTTGCCCCTTGGTAGATCTCACCTAGTCTTGCAGCTGCTGCCTTGTACAGTGCAACAGTTTTTGCATCCTCGCAAGCGAATACCTTGATTCGGCCCTGGTGCCATCCCGCATCAGAACCCATCGGAGTGGCACCCGGAGACTCATCCATAATGTCGAGAAGGGCATTACCGATAGCGTTCCGGACGAACCGCCACTGGTCCCTAGGGATGGCCCAGTTTTCATTACCTCGGTCAATGACGCCTATGAGGATCCTATCCTTAGTCACTTCAGCAAAGCTGAGTTTACCCATTACGGGGGCGTGTTGCTGCCGCTTCGGGTGAGGTTTTAAATCCACGTCCGATCTCTGGCGTTTGAAGGGATTTATATTAACCTTCTTTGGCGCGTAATCGCTTTGGAAGTTCGGTAAGATAGCTTCAGCCATCTCCACCGTCTTCCTAGCATTCATTCTAAGGCAAGCAAACGAGTCCCTCTCTCAGTCCGTAATCAGCGGAATCTACGCAATGCCGCCAAAATTGTAGAGAGACTGGGCAAGTCTCCCAGCGATAAGCTGACGGCAGAGCAAAAAAGCTCTCTGGCCTGGGCCAGGAAAATCATTGCGGAAAAATCAACGCGTAACACCGCAAACACCGCAACCAATCCTGCCAATACGGCGCCAACCGGGTCGGATGGGCCAGCCCTTAAAAGGCAGCGGTCGACAGTACACGCCTCGAGCGTTCCTAAAAGGCATAGGCCCATAACCTCTGCCCCCTCTCCACCTGCCCTAACAAAACCGTTCAACGAGGTTGCCAAGGGCAGCATCACGCTGGCGGTTTTGAACCGCGGCCATCCGGATGGGAACATTACCCCGGACAATTGGAAGGATGTCCTGAACGGCCTTCTCAGGCAGTTCAAGGACATTATGGACAAGAATCCGGGTGCTGCTCCCATTATCCGCGATGCCGGCTGGTATCAGGGTAGGATTAAATTAGTTTCCTGCGCAGACGAGCGCTCTTGCCGCCTGTACACACTCGCCATAGCTTCGCTGGGGGAGCTGTGGCCCGGGGCTAAGCTGGATGCCGTCAGTTTGGAAGAAATTCCAAACAGACCGAGAGCTTGGGCCTGGGTCCCAGACGTGCTGGCGGAGCCTGGCGAGATTCTGGGCACCATCGCGCAAAGCAACCCGGGACTACCTTCAAGCGATTGGAGGATAGTCCGCGTGGGCGAGACAAGGGAGAAGCAACGCTATGTCGGTTTCGTCATTAGCGAGGCGTCTCTTCCTTGGCTTGCTAAATGGGATGGAGTGTTAAGCTACGGCTTCTACTCCATCACGTTGAAAGTCAAGCGGGATGGTACCCAGAGAGAGGAGCCGGAGGAGATGGAGACGAAGCCCGAGCTTCAGAGTGATGCGATGGCAGGAAACACCTTGAGTGCACTTGTTACGCTGGACTCTGAGGCAGCAGCTACCTCCATCGAGTCGGCTCCGATGAATTTGGAGGAGGTGGGCAGCGCCTCGAGTGTACCCACCTCCACCGCAGCAAATCTCACGACCCCATGCAACACCTCGAGTGTACATGAGGTCGATATCGAACTAGCACGTAGTGCTCCAGAGTCCGAGAGTGATACACTCTCGGTATCTGAGCTGGCAGGGCAGTTCTCTACCAGCATGGACGAATACCTCCTCCTGGAATCCGACCGGTCAGATGTTGGCTTCGACGATACAATCGTTGAGGTGGCATCGGGCGGGACGGAGCAGGGGGAGATGGACGTCGATGCTGAGTTTTCAGAACGGTCCTGATGGTCCGGATACTGCAAATTAACCTGCATCACTCTAAGGCAGCCTCCGCTGCGCTAATCTTACGCCTCTGCAAAACATCGGAGGCGGTTGTTCTAGTCCAAGAGCCATGGGTCGTCGGTACCAGGGTCTGTGGGCTGAATACCGATGAGTACCAGCTGGTGACGCCACCTGCAAAAGGTAGACTCAGATCATGTATTCTTATCAGAAAAACTTTTTCTTATTTTCTACTATCTCCTTTTAGCGATGATGACTTCACCTGTATCAGCCTCGAGCTGCAGGACTATACCCTCTGGCTGATGTCCGCATACTTTGCGCACGATCGCCCCATCTCTGCACAGGATAGGCTCAGCAAGGCGGTAAAGGAGGCCCAACTCAAGGGGTTTCCGATAGTCATTGGAGCCGACGCCAACGCGCACCACCTCGCATGGGGCTCAACCGACACAAATACAAGGGGTGAGTCTCTTTTTGATTTTATCATAGAAAATAACCTCTGTATCTGTAACTCTGGGGACAAACCAACTTTTGTCACCTCGAATAGGAGGGAAGTTCTAGACATTACTCTGGTTTCAGGACCTTTCTCTGACTTAGTTAAGGAATGGAAAGTTTCCGATGATAACTCCTACTCTGACCATATGTACGTAACTTTTAATCTGCCTCTGCGACCTCCGCCTATGGCGGTTTACAGGAACAGGAGACGTACGGACTGGGACCTTTACAAAGTGGTCCTGTCCTCTACCCTCCAAGAAAACGCTTCTCACGGTAGGTCTTGCCTACCGATAAGATCTGATGAAGCGCCTCTCTCAGACATATCGTTTGCTTCTCTCGGTGAGCTAGACTCACCGTCTAAGATAGACGAAGCAGTAGATCTTGTCACCAATTCTTGTAACGCTGCCTTCATAGCAGCCTGCCCGGAGATTAAAAAAAGGGGTAGAAAGAAACCGTACTGGTGGACCCCTGAAATCTCCGAGCAAAGGAAGAACAGCAGAAAACTCTTTAATCAGGCAAAACAGACAGGGATCTGGTCCCCCTACAGGGACGCCTTAAAATCTTTTAAGAAGTTAACCAGGAGGGCCAAAAGGGAATCCTGGAAAAACTTCACAAGCAATATTGAGGAAGTCTCGGAGGCAAATCGCCTACGTAAGGTCCTCTCCAAAAACCCTACTCCTCTCAGCTGTATTCGTACAGCTGATGGAGAATGGGCCTCATCTAGTGCCGAAATCCTGGATACCCTGGTCACGGCCCACTTTCCGGGCAGCACCTCTCAACCATACCTACCCTCGAACTCGCAATCTAACCCAAGGCCGTCGAGGCCCTTGGACCACATAGTCAGCAGAAAAGGAGTTAACTGGGCAATCAGGTCCTTCAAACCCTTCAAATCTCCGGGACTAGACGGTATATTTCCCGCCGAACTACAAGCAGCGAGCGATCTTATTAGTCCGCTGCTAACTCAAATCTACAAGGCATGCCTCAACCTGGCCTATATCCCCACGGAATGGACCAAGGCAAAGGTAGTCTTTATACCGAAAGGAGGCAGGACATCCTGCAATAACCCAAAGGATCTCAGACCTATAAGTCTGACCTCTTTCCTCCTAAAAATTCTAGAAAGATTGCTAGATGCCTACATTAGGCGAACGGCAAATCCAGGACTAATCTCCAACAGCCAGCATGCCTACTCCAAGGGCAAGTCCGTAGAGACGGCTCTACACGCTATCACCTCTGGGATAGAGAAGGGACTTGCTTTCAAGGAGTTTACGCTCGGCATTTTTCTTGACATAGAAGGGGCTTTTAACAACGTTCTTCCAACAGCGGTAACGAGCTCCCTGCGTTCGCTGGGAGTGGAAGAGCCTCTAGTGGAGTTCGTTGAACTCCTTCTCCAAAGAAGAACCATTATTTCCGAAATGGGC
Source organism: Campiglossa producta (assembly GCA_964058755.1). Lineage (NCBI taxonomy): Eukaryota > Metazoa > Arthropoda > Insecta > Diptera > Tephritidae > Campiglossa > Campiglossa producta. Next base: position 86,376,237 of record CAXKVI010000003.1, on the reverse strand, counting down.
AATTCTTCACTTACAAGGTATGCCAACAGAGGAACCCCCCAAGGGGGTGTTCTCTCTCCTCTACTTTGGAACCTCACGGTGAACACTCTTTTATCTAGACTAAAGCACACCGGCTGCCAGGTCATTGCCTATGCAGACGACATAGCCCTGACGGCTACTGGCAAGCATCCTTCGGTGCTTAGCGAACTCTTGCAAAATGCGCTGAATCTAACAAAAACCTGGTCTGAGGAATGTGGACTAAGCATCAGCAGTGAAAAAACTGAGATGGTGCTCTTCACCCGCAGACGCAATATACCAGATTTCACCGCCCCATCGCTGAATGGGAGGGTGATCGAACTCTCTACCGAGGTTAAATACCTTGGCGTAATTCTTGACAAAAGGCTGGACTGGAGGCGTAATATGGAGGAACGCTCCAGGAAAGCCACAATGGCGCTCTACGCCTGTAGGTCGGCAATCGGAAAAAAGTGGGGTCTTCAGCCCCACATTGTCCACTGGATCTACACGGCAGTGGTGCGACCTATACTATTCTACGCCGTCACCGTATGGTGGCCGGCTCTCGAGATCGAATCTAACAAAACCAAAGCCACAAAGGTGCAACGGATGGCAGCAATGCTTATTAGCGGTGCCCTCCCCTCCACTCCCACCAAGGCTCTTGAAACCATACTTTTTCTTCTTCCCACTGACCTGTATGGGAAATTTACTGCCAGTTGCAACGCAGCTAGGCTCAACGCACTACAACCCTGGAGGGACTGCAGGTTTGGGCATACCCAGATCCTGAAGCAACTCCCCAACTCTTACTTAAAGCTGGACTACGCAATACCACGGCCTTGCTGGGATAACAAGTTCGAAACGTGGATCCCAGAGAGAAGCGAGTGGAAAAATTGCGTGGAACCGGGAGGTCAGGAAATCTCCGTTTTCACGGACGGCTCTAAACTAGACAACAAAGTCGGCAGTGGAATCTTCTCAAGTAAGCTCGACATTAATATGAGCTTACGCCTTCCAGACCACTGCAGTGTCTTTCAGGCTGAGCTTATAGCTATCTGGGAAGCTGCTCGCTATCTGACTAACCTGCCAGTGACTAACTCTATCTCCATCTTTTCCGACAGCCAAGCTGCCATAAAATCCCTGCAAAGTAGTAAGACGTCGTCACTAGTGGCGATTAAGTGCAGGGAAGCTCTAAATAAGCTATCCGATAAGTGCAGCCTGAGTATAATATGGGTCCCAGGCCATAGTTTTGTATCGGGTAACTGCGCTGCCGATGAGCTAGCAAGGAAGGGCACCTGTCTACATACAATCACCTCCGGCAGCTGGGTGAGCCCCCCTCTAATTACATGCAAGCACTGGCTGCGTTCCCGGTTCATAGAACAAGCCGACGCAAGATGGGCCATGGAGCCGACTTGCAGAACGTCCAGGCAAATTTGGCCCAAACTTAACGAAAAAAGGTCGCAATCGGTAATTCATCTGAATCGCCTATTCATTAGCCCACTAGTGGGCCTTCTTACAGGACACTGTCTTATGGGAACCCATGGCGCTCTCATGGGCCTCTATACAAATGACTTCTGCCGCAGCTGCAGGGACGAGGAGGAGATAGAAAGTGTAGAACACTATCTATGCCACTGTCCCGCTCTGTCGAAAACCAGGTACCGATGTCTCCGCAAACACTCCTTTGGATGCCTCGCGGAGCTAGAATCTGCAAATATAGATGATTTTCTGCGCTACATCAGACAAACGCGCTGGTTTAGCTTCATGGGTGTATGAACTCCGGCCCTAAACACATCGAACCTTGTGGGATCCGTCTGTCCGTCATCACCATATAGAGTTGCAACGTATACGTTGCACTTTGTATGGGGGTGACGGGCGGACGGATCCCTTCAAGGTTTTTATGTGTTTTTGAGGCCTCCTGCCTCGACCCGTCCCAGCGGAGAGGTCGTATGTCAGAAGGTTTCTTACAAAACTTTTTGGGGGATGCGACCTTTCTGCTGGGTCAGGTAGATCTACAGAAAGGGAATTTTTAGGGCTCCTTTCGTGGTATCACAACGGACCAAACTAAGGCCCACGTGAGCCTCCGCGTGGACTGCGGAGGCAGCCACTTTAACATAACATAACATAGTCACTTCAGCAAAGCTGAGTTTACCCATTACGGGGGCGTGTTGCTGCCGCTTCGGGTGAGGTTTTAAATCCACGTCCGATCTCTGGCGTTTGAAGGGATTTATATTAACCTTCTTTGGCGCGTAATCGCTTTGGAAGTTCGGTAAGATAGCTTCAGCCATCTCCACCGTCTTCCTAGCATTCGGCGATAGCGTCTCTTGTGAAATACCCTCGTATTTCTTCAGTATCCTCGCGGCCGCTCTTTTGTCCAAGTACTCAGAGCGACTGGGAGATGTCTTTTGGGGTAAATTTCGACCCGTAGTTGCCATCGCGGTCGTTCCCTTATTTGGATCTCTGGGGCCAGGTCGTGAGACCACTGCCACAGACGTTAAAGACTTGGTTTCGGTACCGGCACTTACTAGGGCTCTAGCATCAGCCGTTGTTGGCTTCACCGTGTTTGTACCGGTACTTACTTTGGGGATTGCCCCCTTATTATCCAGAGCTGATCGACTCGTAGTTGCCATCGCTGTCGATCTCTCGGCTGATGAAGAAATGGAGTTTGTCCTCCGACGTTGCGTTCTCGCTTGCTCCAGCATTTTCCTCCTCTGCTGGGCAGTATACATGGTTGTGTCATTATTTTTAAGGTTTTTATTACTTTTTTTCATCTTGTTCGTACGACCCCTTGCCGGGCAAGGCCAGTTTAGGGTCAAAGGAAGAGTATGGGGAATGTGTCGTCCGCCGCGGCAGAGCCCCATGCCGCGGTAAGGCCATAGTTACTCTCCGAGGCGGCCCGGTATCAGAGAGGCTCCGTTCGATTACAGCCACGATTTGCCTCCCGGCTGCAAACGTCCAATGGGCACGTGGTCGCATAACACCCTGGATTGGGAGGGGGAAGATCTTAGTCGTCGCGCCAGAGAGGCTTGGCTTCTCTCGTGATGTAGTACCGGCGGCACTATGATCACAAGGGCAGCGCAGCCCTGTGGCTATCGACTTACTCGTTTAGAGGTGCTTGTTTAGAGCACCACGCCGAGTGCTCTGATCTCGTTTAGGGATGGCGGATCAGTTGACTATACGTGGTCGGGTGGTTGTTGGCGCTAAGGAAGAACCCTCCGCTCGCACCTCTGAGGGATAGAGGTGGGTAGAGACCGTATAGGGTATCACAACGGGCCTTCTTATTGGCCTAAGTGTCGGGCAGAGCCCAGGTGCTCTGTCCCGCCCTTGCAACCTAACCTAACCTATACCAGATAAGTCGGCAAAAACAATTGCATCTGCAATTTTTGAAGGCTTTATCTTAACTTCGGTGTAATGAATTCCATAAAATCAGATTTGGGCACAGAATTTAAAAATGAATTAATTGCTGAAATAACCCAACTGTTGAATGTAAAACATGATTTTTCAACCGCATACCATCACGAAACTGTTGGTACAATTGAACGTAATCATAGTCTTTAATGAATACTTACGTGCATATTTGAATGATACCCATTCAGATTGGGATACATATTTAAAATACTTTACATTTTTACACAATACTACAACAACCACAGTTTTTGACAATAAATTTTCACCCTTTGAATTAGTATTTGCAAAAAAGGCAACTTTGCCAAATGAATTAACAAAAGATAAAATTGATCCAATTTATAATGTCGAAAACTATGCTAAGGAAATAAAATTTCTAATGCAAAACACACATAAAATGGCACAAAATCTAATAAATAAAAACAAACTACAAACTAAGCATTTTTATGATAAGACGGCTCGACCGTTAGTTATTAAGATAGGCGATAAAGTTCTTTTACAAAAGAACCAAGACACAAACACGAAAATATGTATCAAGGTCCATTTGTTATAAAGAAAATTGATGAACCCAACGTAACTATTTTTGATGAATTAAATGACAAAGAAAAAACTGTACATAAAAATAGGCTTTGTAAATTAAATTAGCATATCTTTTTCTAAAAAGGTAAAAAAAAAAAAAAAATCTATTACATTTTATCTTTTCGTTTGTAAAAATTTCTAAAAGAAACAAAATTTCTAAATTTACACTTATTAAGTTAATCGTTTTTGTTAAGGCAAAAAAAAAAAATCAAATTAAAAATGTTTTGAAAATACAACAAAACAAAAAAAAAGAGAACGCAATTCCAATGCAGTCTGGTAGGTTCGATGCCAGCCAGACCGGATAAAACACTACGTCTAAATGCTTGGTCGCATGGAAACTAGTCAGTGAATTACCATTCCGCTGTATAAAATTTTGCATTCAATTCTTTCTAATACCTATAATTACAAAATTAGCGTATAAATATATACATTGGATTCAATCCACAAATAAAACTTCATATACATACAAACATTTCCGCTCCCCATGTACAAGAACCAAAAAAACCGGAAATATACACCCTGTGGTTCACATGGAAGGAAGGAAATAGCTTCAAAAAGCTCGCCATATACAAATTTACTTGCTTCCTGTTATCACCTTGGCTCAAAGGTGTACAAGAAGTCTATAAAGTAAGGAAAACACATGGCAAATATTAGTAAGAATATAAATGCAAAACTGCATGCAGGGCACATGGCTCAAAGCGTTAAGAGAACGCAATGCCAATGCAGTCTGGTAGGTTCGATGCCAGCCAGACCGGATAAAACACTACGTCTAAATGCTTGGTCGCATGGAAACTAGTCAGTGAATTACCATTCCGCTGTATAAAATTTTGCATTCAATTCTTTCTAATACCTATAATTACAAAATTAGCGTATAAATATATACATTGGATTCAATCCACAAATAAAACTTCATATACATACAAACATTTCCGCTCCCCATGTACAAGAACCAAAAAAACCGGAAATATACACCCTGTGGTTCACATGGAAGGAAGGAAATAGCTTCAAAAAGCTCGCCATATACAAATTTACTTGCATCCTGTTATCACCTTGGATCAAAGGTGTACAAGAAGTCTATAAAGTAAGGAAAACACATGGCAAATATTAGTAAGAATATAAATGCAAAATTGCATGCAGGGCACATGGCTCAAAGCGTTAAGAGAACGCAATGCCAATGCAGTCTGGTAGGTTCGATGCCAGCCAGACCGGATAAAACACTACGTCTAAATGCTTGGTCGCATGGAAACTAGTCAGTGAATTACCATTCCGCTGTATAAAATTTTGCATTCAATTCTTTCTAATACCTATAATTACAAAATTAGCGTATAAATATATACATTGGATTCAATCCACAAATAAAACTTCATATACATACAAACATTTCCGCTCCCCATGTACAAGAACCAAAAAAACCGGAAATATACACCCTGTGGTTCACATGGAAGGAAGGAAATAGCTTCAAAAAGCTCGCCATATACAAATTTACTTGCATCCTGTTATCACCTTGGATCAAAGGTGTACAAGAAGTCTATAAAGTAAGGAAAACACATGGCAAATATTAGTAAGAATATAAATGCAAAATTGCATGCAGGGCACATGGCTCAAAGCGTTAAGAGAACGCAATGCCAATGCAGTCTGGTAGGTTCGATGCCAGCCAGACCGGATAAAACACTACGTCTAAATGCTTGGTCGCATGGAAACTAGTCAGTGAATTACCATTCCGCTGTATAAAATTTTGCATTCAGTTCTTTCTAATACCTATAATTACAAAATTAGCGTATAAATATATACATTGGATTCAATCCACAAATAAAACTTCATATACATACAAACATTTCCGCTCCCCATGTACAAGAACCAAAAAAACCGGAAATATACACCCTGTGGTTCACATGGAAGGAAGGAAATAGCTTCAAAAAGCTCGCCATATACAAATTTACTTGCTTCCTGTTATCACCTTGGATCAAAGGTGTACAAGAAGTCTATAAAGTAAGGAAAACACATGGCAAATATTAGTAAGAATATAAATGCAAAATTGCATGCAGGGCACATGGCTCAAAGCGTTAAGAGAACGCAATGCCAATGCAGTCTGGTAGGTTCGATGCCAGCCAGACCGGATAAAACACTACGTCTAAATGCTTGGTCGCATGGAAACTAGTCAGTGAATTACCATTCCGCTGTATAAAATTTTGCATTCAATTCTTTCTAATACCTATAATTACAAAATTAGCGTATAAATATATACATTGGATTCAATCCACAAATAAAAATATTATTTTTCGAAAGAATGTACTATTATTAATTATTGTATAGTTAAAACGAATTACAAATAATCATTTCTATCACATAGCATCATAAGGAAACAATTTTACAAAATATGTACATAGTTCACAAAAAAAAATTTTTTCATACAAAGAACAAAATTGTCATTATTTACTTAATCAGAAAAAAAACAAATGTTAACAAAGTAAGTTTTTCTTATATACACGCAAAAACCAAAAATGTATTCTAAAAGGAAACAAAGCGAAATTAAATATTGTACAAACAAAAGAAACAAAGATATTGTAAGGTATTTAATTTTTTTTAATTCGTTAATTTTTAATAAATTATAATATATAAGAGTTAAGCGTTCTTACATCTTAAGTACTAGCAAAATTTTTTCGAACGAACGAACAAGAAAAAAAGGGAGGAACACCCTAATATATAGCATTCGTTCATTCGAACAACTTTAAATCATATGGGCAAGAAGAATCTAGCAAGACTGATCACCTTGCTAAATTCTTCTTTTCCCCAAAAGGGATGATGTAAGGGCTGATCATTAGTCATTGCATTCCTACAGGGCCATGCCACCTGTTATGTGATCACGTAGTGCACCCTGTGCTGGTAAAAGGTTTGTAGACTTTGCCAGAGGGGTGCCACACGACATCACATGACAGATGACATGCGCCTGTGGAATGTAAATGAAAGAGACCGATAGCCGATAGTCGCGTTGCCATGGTGCTGCTGTCGGCTCGGCCATAACTATTTCATCACCTGACAGTCATTATACACCTGACAGCCGACAGAGACACGTTCCGAGAGTTTTATTAAAAGTTGTAAATTAAAATAAAATAAAGTTTTGCTACACAACCAAAAAGTTGGTGGTTTAATTTTGCTAAATTAATGAGGATGCGGCTAGGAGGATTGTGGAGGCGGCGCCCTCCGAGAAGCAGCCTAAATTGGTAAGCCCAACAACAGCGCTTACCCGAAGGCCGGCGCAATACCAACGTGCACCTGTGGAGGCACAATAACAGTACTTATTCACATTTTTTGTTGGTGTTTTGTTATGTCACCGATCAGCTGTTCCTGCTTGCTAGTTTCTGCTCGACGAAAAATCTCCAGCAATAACTTGCAGCGAATTGGCCTCTCAATTAAATGTCAAAAAGCTGCTGATTTCGCTGCTATTTTTGTTCAAGAAACGCATTTTCACGAATAATTATTCATGTCCGTCAAGTTAGCACTACAACTTTGAAATTAATTAATATTGCTATATGGGATTAATTCCCGTTTTTTAACCGTAAACACACCGTGAAATCCAAAAAATTACCGTTTTTCATTTTTTAAAAATAACCCCTAGTAATGCTAACTTGACAGTCAAGTTAGCACTACCACCCTCGAAAACAATTTAATTCGATTCTAAAATTAAAATCAATTGCGCAGATAATTCCCGTTTAATAACAGTAATTAAGTAGTGCTAATGAACATTTTTTTCTCGATTTTTTTTTAAATAACCCCTAGTAATGCTAACTTGACAGCCAAATTAGCACTACCACCCTCGAAAACAATTTAATTGGATTCTAAAATTAAAATCAATTGCGCAGATAATTCCCGCTTAATAACCGCAATTATGTAGTGCTAATGAAAAATCTCGAAACATTTTTTTCTCGATTTTTTTTTTAAATAACCCCTAGTAATGCTAACTTGAAGTCAAGTTAGCACTTCCACCCTCGAAAATAATGTAATCCGACTCTAAAATTACAATCAATTGCGCATATAATTCCCGTTTAATAACCGTTGTTGTTGTTGTTGTAGCGAGGTGTAGCCCTGCCTAAATGTCAGACAGGGTCACCCCGAGTGTATTGCTCTTGGCCGGGTCGATATAAGAAAACGGCCCGGGTCGTTTCGGCACGATGGGTACAGCACAAGTACTGGTACCGTTCTCGTAGAACCGGCAATACAAGAAACTAGCCGTGTAGGCTATGTACGTCATTTAGCGTTACCCAGGGTGCACCAACTGGGAGGCGACCTACTTTTACACCCCATAATAACCGTAATTAAGTAGTGCTAATGAAAAAAATTGATAATTTTTTTTCTCAAATTTTATTAAGAACAAGTAAGGAAGTCTAAGTTCGGGTAAGCCGAACATTAAATACCCAGTGTATGGAAACAATAGTAGTACATACCTATAAGTTATATATTTTCTATATATATTATAATTTGGGAAAAACGAACTCAATAAATTTATTAGTTAGTTTATAAAATTAATATTTATTTATGCTACGGTATAACATATATGTACATTGTTCGTGTGCCCTCAAAATATTACTTATAGTTGAATGCATTTCTTACTTCTAATATACTTACGCCCAATTTGTGACAAAGTTTTAAATTGAAAAAAATACGTTTGGGCCAGTTTTTCGAAATTCAAATTATTTTCAAAGTTATAGCTATCACCACTTTTCGAAATTCCTTACTTTTTGATGTAAATAACTTCCGCTCCCTTAAAGTGCCAAAAAAATATTTTTTTGCTAATAGTTACTAATGCAATGCCCAACAACATCATACAAAAGCGCCATCTCGCCACGATGGAGAAGTTAAAAATTGCGAATAATGTTTGGAAAAAAATTTTTTTTGCAAAAATTGGAAATGTCGTTTTGTAGAAGATACCATATTTTATATATATTTAAAAAATTAGCAAAATCGGTTTGACCAATCGTGAGAAAATCATCAAAAAGTGAGGAATTTCGAAAACTGTTGATAGATATAACTTTCAAAATAATTCGAATTTTGAAAAATTGTATACGTATTTTTGTTTAATCGTTCTGAGCCATACTACCCACTTTCAATAAAATACATGGCCGTCGAAAAAATTATAGGTGGCTCACTTAACAAAATTAACTCATCTTTTAGGGCTCGTTAATAGTAGACAATTCCTTACAAATTTAACTACCAAATTATACTATAATTATACTATTTTAGTTATTTACCTTACCGAATTAAGTCAATTTACGTTTCTACGTACTGCCGGTTCTGCGAGAAAGGTACATGTGCTTGCGCAGTACCCTTCGTACCGAAACGACCCAGGCTGTATTTTTTTATTACAGCCTGGCCAAGAGCAGTACACCCGAAGTGACCCTGTCTAACGTGTCACGATTCCTCCCCCTAAAATTGTCATCGCTGGAGCAGTTCCTTGCGGCAGGGCTGCTCCCTATTCTGTTGTTCCGGTCTGGCGTTGAGCTAAACCCTGGTCCAACAGAATGGTTCTGCTGCGTGTGCCGGAAGAAAATTTATACCAGATGTTCGCATTCGGTGCAATGCACATCTTGTAAAGGTTGGCTACACAAGTCTAGTTGCTCCGGACTAGATCCAAAAACACACCGGCCTCTTAGTTATTTTAAAACCTTCGTGGCGCCTTGCTGTTCACGTCTTAGAACGTCCCGTGGCTCGCGACGCTCCGGCGTAGCGCTATCGCCTCCCCTTCGCAATATATCTATTGCTCAGCAAACATTGTGTGTTCCCAGTTGTAGCTCGCGCCCTAGCGCGCTAACACCTCACACAGCAGCTCATAGCTACTCCCTACGTAGCACATCTATAGATGTTGTGAGCACTGCTGAGCTACAACTCCCGCCCCAAAATATTCTCCTCCCCTCTACTTCTTCCGGTACCGGCACAAGTGTGAATCAAGGCCATCAGCTCCTGGTCCCTCACACTATGTGCACTGTTTGTCGGCACAGAATATATGCGTCCAGAGTGCCATCGGTCAAGTGCAATATCTGCCTTGGCCAATGTCACCTGCGCATATGCTCAGGGCTCGCAAACAGAAATCTATGGACTGATGCGTATGTTGCGCCGTGTTGTCGAGCTGTGCAGCCCACATTGCCGACAAATTCTACCTCGTTTCCCAACGAGCGGAATTTGTCGCCTTCAGGACTGCGACGACGATCACGGACTAGCATATTACCTCCACGGCGAGCGCACCAGTCCCTGACTCCCAGAGTGACCATTGCCTCTCCCCCGCATTTCAAAATAATGCAATTAAACTGCAATGGTATAACTGGCAAGATTGTGGAGATCACCAAGTTTATGCAGCAAAACTCCATCAAAATTGCTGCAATCCAGGAGACTAAACTTGGCACCCACTCGGATCTCAGAGCGAGTGGTGGCTACCACATTCTCCGGCATGATCGTACGGACGGTGGGGGTGGTCTTGCGTTCATCATCCACCAAACCGTGCGGTATAGGGAATTTGCATTCAACACCGACCAAGAGGACATACCCTTAGAGCGACAGGGTATTGTCATTTCAGCTGGAGGTGTTGATCTCGAGCTGATAAACATCTACATACCTCCCGTCACCTGTTGTCCCAGAACTTATCGCCCTGATTTAAGCGATTTCCTACGGGGCGATAACCGTGTCATTATGGGCGATTTTAATGCACACCATGACATGTGGCATTCACGCCATTCTGCTGACGGCAGAGGACGGGAAATAGCCGAGCAAATTGACGCTTCCACATTCTGCGCGGTGAACACGGACGCCCCACGAGGATGGCAGTAAATTGCAGTAGCTCCCCGGACATAACAATTGTTAGTCCGGGTCTAATAAACTGCATAAACTGGCGCCCAATGGTGGCTTTGGCATCAGATCACCTGCCAATCATCCTGTCCGTTGATCGTGCCCCGGATTTCACCACCTCTGAGAAGAGATTCTACGTAAACTTCAGGAGGGCTGACTGGGTTGGCTTTACTGAGTTTACTGAGAGCTCCTTTGGTGCTCTTCCCATACCGACTGACGTACGCCAAGGTGAAAAGGAAATACGTAAGGTCATAAATAGAGCTGCAGCCCTTTTTATACCAGCTGGGAGAATACAAAATATACGGCCAAACTTCCCAACTGAAGCTGCAGCCCTGGCCAATGAACGTGACCATATACGTAGCACCGATCCCGCAGACCCACAGATCAGTGGTCTCAACGCGGAAATCAGACGGTTGGTAGATGAACACAAACATGCCAAATGGGAGGAGCATCTGAGGTCTTGTAACCTCTCTACCGGTGTTGGAAAATTATGGTCCACAGTCAAATCCCTGTCAAATTCGACGGGCCCACCAAAAAACGTAGACATCACCTTTGGTGATAAGACGTTTAGTGACCCGAAGAAAAGTGCAACGGCCTTTTGCCGACAGTTTGTACCACACCCTGCACAAGACAGGGACAGACGTAGGATCTTCAGGTGTGCGCATAAACACAAAAACAATGCCCCCGTTTCCATCACCGCTACAGAGGTTCGAGTGGCCATCAGGAAAGCCAAAAACTCTAAAGCTATGGGCCCTGACGACATAGCCATGGTGCATTTAAAACACATCGGCGAAGAGGGAGTAAAATACCTCACTACCGTCTTCAATTTGTCCCTGGCCACTTCTGTCATACCTGAAAAATGGAAACAGGCAGTCGTGGTCCCACTACTAAAGCCTGGCAAGCCAGCTAACGTAGGGGAGTCTTATCGTCCGATATCGCTCCTCTCGCCAGTAGTGAAGACATTGGAGGCGGTATTACTTCCTCTTTACACATCAAAGTTGAGGTTAGCCGAGCACCAACATGGCTTTAGAAAAATACGGAGCACAACATCTGCTCTAAATACCATTAACACTCAGATAACTGACGGACTCAACCAGAAAAGCCCTCATCACAGGACGGTTCTAGTTGCTCTTGACCTGTCTCAAGCTTTTTACACAGTAAATCATGGACAACTGGTATCCGATTTGGAAGATTCATCGCTCCCCCCCTGTCTTAAGCGTTGGTCCGCCAATTATCTGAGTGGTCGTCAATCGTCTGTAGTTTTCAGAAACAAAAAATCAAAACCGAGAAAGATTAAACAAGGGGTACCGCAGGGTGGTGTCCTTTCCCCGCTTCTGTTTAATCTTTATATTTCGAGGCTTCCTTCCCCACCAGATGGAGTCTCGACTGTCTCTTACGCAGACGATTGTACGATCCTGGCTTCTGGCACTTCCGTTGATGAGCTATGCTCCAGGATCAATGGTTATCTCCGCTCTCTTGTTGAGTTTTTCACTGCCCGGAGCCTGACATTGTCGCCAACGAAGTCCTCGGCGACACTATTCACGACCTGGACGGCGCAAGTTGGCATGGAGTTAGAAATCTACGTAGGCGATCAAAAATTACCTACTGTCTCTCACCCCAAAATCTTAGGGGTAACTTTCGACCCCATGCACAAATTCGCTGCTCATTCAACCGCAATTGTCTCTAAGCTACAAAGCCGCAACAAAATTCTCAAGTCGCTAGCCGGCAGCACTTGGGGTAAAGACAAAGAAACGTTGCTGGCAACCTATAAAGCAATTGGTCGGCCGATCCTGAATTACGCGTCGCCGATATGGTCGCCGGGGCTTGCTGAGGTTCATTGGAAAAGACTGCAGGCCTGCCAAAATACCGCACTCAGAACCGCCACGGGATGCGTCCTTATGTCTCCAAAACATCATTTACATCATGAGGTGGAAATGCTCCCAGTTTTGGAGCACAATGAAATGCTAAACAAGCAGTACCTGTTGAACTGTTGCAAACCACAACATCCCAACAGACTACTGCTTGAGTATGAGCCACCTCCTAGGACCGTAAGGGCACATCTACGTGAGCATTTTGATGAGATCCGGCACCTCACACTTTCGCCGTTTGATCCAAAGGTACATACGCAGGCCCTGAAGCACATCCATGACACGTCCGTTGCGTCTTATGTCTCGCTCTGTCCACTGAACGCCGTTTTGCACGCCAAACCACCTCGCGTCGCGGCTGAGGAGCGTCATCTTCCTCGAGAGACAAGGGTCACTCTGGCTCAATTACGCTCTGGATACTGTAGCAGGTTAAATTCCTACTTATCCAGACTAGACCTTGACGTGCCATTTATTTATCTGCTCTTCGGAGCCCACTCTTCTAACACCCATCTCCCTCTGGTCCAACCCTGTTGAAACTGCAAATTTCCTAGGACTCCCGTTAGAAGAAATGGATGACAATTTAGGTTAAGGAAAAGTACACGCTGGGCAGGGCTACACTTCGTTACAACAACAACAACAAGTCAATTTATGTGATTTTCGAAATTTTCCATATTGAAAGTGGACGTGATTGGGAAGCGATTTCGTTTAATTTCAACAGGTATACTTCCTATAACTCTAGTATACCTTGTTCCGAATTTCACGATTCTACCGTAATCAGTTTAAAACTTACGACCAGTCTTTTAGGTGATTTTCTAAATTTTCGATATCGAGAGTAGCCGTGGTTGGACGGGGATTTTATCCAATTTCATCACGTATACTCCCAACAGTACTAGTATGATTTGTGCCAAATTTCATCGTTCTACCATAATTTGTTTAAAAGTTACGACCAGTCGGACCAAGCAGGTTCTTCGCGATAAAGAGCGCTTAGGTATGCCGTTTGCCACATGCAAGCTTATGCTGAAGGAGTACACACTCCGCCAAGCCAACGAAAGATGGCTGCAATCTCCAGGATGCCGGATATCCAAAGAAACCTGGCCGAAATGGGATCATAAAAGATCAAGACAAATTTATGCCCTAAGGAGAAGAGAAATCTCCATATTAATAGGCGTATTAACTGGGCACTGCCTTATTGGTAGGCACGCAGAAAGACTTGGAGTGCCCTGCCGACGATGCTGTAGGAGTTGTAAGGATGATGAGGAGGAGGAAACGGTGGAGCACCTCATCTGCAACTGCCCGGCTTTAAGTGGCGCGAGAATGCGCTTTTTGGGAGTTCCCTTCCTGGTCAGCCTACGCCAGGTCACGGAGCTGGACATAAAGGACCTGATGGCCTTCATCATATAGGAAAGTCAGTCCCGGGATTCTGCTATGTGGAAAATTCCGTTAATACCGGGATTTTCCATATGGCAGGGTCCCGGAACTGACTTTCCTAGTGTTGGTGGTATCCCAACGGGCCTTTTAATACTGGCCTAGGTGTGCCTCTGCGGCAGCCACTTGAACCTAACCTAACCTACGACCAGTCGAATTTTCAAAAATGGCTCCCTTGAAAGTGGGCGGTACCACGCCCACTTTTGAATAATTTAACAGAAAATCATAATAGAATGATAAGAGAGATTCACCTATGAAATTATATCATTTTATCAATTTCAGCTACCGATATATGTATGTCAGTTTATGGGATTTTCGAAATTTTCGATACCGACAAAAGGGACGTGGTTATAATCCGAGTAATCTGTATACCAAATTTCATGCAAATTCCTCAATTTTTACTCAAGTTATGTTAATTTGTATGATTTTCGAAATTTACGATCTCGAGAATGGGGGCGTGGTTATCATCCGATTTCGCCCATTTTCAATAGCAACCTACCTGGGCCAAAAAGTAACCTGTATATAAAATTTCATGCAAATATCTTACTTTTTACTCAAGTTATCGTGTACAAAGACGGCCGGACGGACGGACATGCCTGAATAGACTCCTCTTTTTAACCTAAGAACTTTCATACATGGATCTTGATTATATTGGGCCGGTACATAGTACAGTTATGTGGGCAAAATTATAATAACCCTGTACTAGTACGCTTGGTATAAAAATGCCTCCCTTAAAAGTGGGCGGGGCCACGCCCACTTTAGAAAATTTATCAAAAAATCATTATATAATGACCATGGGGATTCACCTATAAAATTATATAATTTTACCCATTTCCGTTAGCGAATTATGTCAATTTATGTGATTTTCGAAATTTTCGATATCGAAAGTGGGCATGGTTGGAGGGCGATTTTATCCATTTTCATCAGGTATACTCCCAACGATACTAGTATGCTTTTTGCCAAATTCCATCGTTCTATCGTAATCAGTTTAAAAGTTACGACCAGTCAAATTTTCAAAAATGCCTTCCTTAAAAGTGGGCGGTGCCACGCCCCCTATAAAAAATTTATGGAAAAATCATAAGGGAATTACCAGGGGGATTCACCTATAAAATTATATCATTTTAGCCATTTCAGCTGCCGAGATATGTCAATTTGTGTGATTTTCGAAATTTTCGATATCGAAAGTGGGCGTGGTTGAAGGGCGATTTTATCCACTTTCATCAGGTATACTCCCAACGATACTAGTATGCTTTGTGCCAAATTCCATCGTTCTATCGTAATCTGTTTAAGAGTTACGACCAGTCAAATTTTCAAAAACGCCTCCCTTAAAAGTGGGCGGTGCCACGCCCACTATAAAAAATTTATGAAAAAATCATAAGAGAATTACCAGGGGGATTCACCTATAAAATTATATCATTTTAGCCATTTCAGCTGCCGAGATATGTCAATTTATGTGATTTTCGAAATTTTCGATATCTAAAGTGGGCATGGTTGGAGGGCGATTTTATCCATTTTCATCAGGTATACTCCCAACGATACTAGTATGCTTTGTGCCAAATTCCATCGTTCTATCGTAATCTGTTTAAGAGTTACGACCAGTCAAATTTTCAAAAACGCCTCCCTTAAAAGTGGGCGGTGCCACGCCCACTATAAAAAATTTATGAAAAAATCATAAGAGAATGACCAGGGGGATTCACCTATAAAATTATATCATTTTAGCCATTTCAGCTACCGAGATATGTCAATTTGTTTGATTTTCGAAATTTTCGATATCGAAAGTGGGCGTGGTTGAAGGGCGATTTTATCCAGTTTCATCAGGTATACTCCCAACGATACTAGTATGCTTTGTGCCGAATTCCATCGTTCTATCGTAATCAGTTTAAAAGTTACGACCAGTCAAATTTTCAAAAATGCCTTCCTTAAAAGTGGGCGGTGCCACGCCCTCTATAAAAAAATTATGGAAAAATCATAAGAGAATGACCAGGGGGACTCACCTATAAAATTATATCATTTTAGCCATTTCAGCTGCCGAGATAAGTCAATTTGTGTGATTTTCGAAATTTTCGATATCGAAAAAGGGGGCGTGGTTATCATCCGATTTCGCCCATTTTCAATAGCAACCTATCTTGGCCAGAAAGTAACCTGTGTACAAAATTTCATGCAAATATCTCAATTTTTACTCAAGTTATCGTGTACACGGACGGACAGACGGGCGGACATGGCTTAATCAACTCCTCTTTTAATCCTAAGAACTTTCATATATGGAACTCTATATCTATCTCGATTATTTTGTGCCGTTACAAACAGCCGTTATGTGAATATACCCTTGTACTAGTACTAGTACACTGGGTATAAAAAGTAAATATCTACTACTTTTACCAACACTCGATTAAGGAGAAGGAAGTATCGGAACAAAAAGAGAATTCGGCAGTTAGGTTAGGTTAGGTTCAAGTGGCTGCCGCAGAGGCACACTTAGGCCAGTTTTGAAAGGCCCGTCGTGATACCACCAACACAAGGAAAGTCATCCCCGGGACCCAACCATATGGAAAATCCCTGAGTTGTTGGGATTTTCCACATAGCAGAATCCCGGGACTGACACTCCTAAACCGACACCGTTACTCCTCGAACCACTTAAATGACCTTATGAAGGCCATCAAGTCCTTTATGTCCAGTTCCGCGATCTGGCTTAGGCTATCCAGGAACGGAACTCCCAAAAAGCGCGTTCTCGCCCCGCTTAAAGCCGGACAGTTGCAGATGAGGTGCTCCACTATCAATATGCAGATTTCCCTCCTAGTTAGGGCATAAATGTGTCTAGACCTTTTAAGATCCCATTTTGGCCAGGTTTGTTTCGATATCCGACACCCTGGGGATTGCAGCCATCTTTCGTTTGCTTGACGGAGTGTGTGCTCCTTCAGCATTAAATTGCATGTGGCAAACGGCATACCTAAGCGCTCTTTATCCTGAAGAACCTGCTTGGTCGTGCCCTGCCTGGCAAACTCGTCTGCCTTACAGTTTCCCTCAATGTCCCTATGTCCCGGGACCCATATGAGGTTTACGCGGTTCTGTTGGGCCATCTCCTGAAGAGATCGACGACAGCTGAGCGTCAGTTCAGAGTTGAACGTGTATGAGCCAAGGGATTTGATGGCCGCTAGGCTATCGCTGAAAATAGCGATATCTTCTCCGATAACACGTTTGCTTAACCAGGCCGCGGCGTCCAGGATTGCCGAGACTTCCGGCTGGAAGACGCTATAATGACCAGGTAGTCTGAAGGAGAGCTCAAGGTCCAAATCCCTTGAATAAACCCCTTCTCCAACTCTGCCGTCCAACTTCGAGCCGTCGGTGTATATGGAAGTGCCACCATTTGTTTCGGGACACCAATCCGTCCTCTCCCAGTCTTCTCTGCTGGGAATGTTTATTTTGAAACAGCTATCCCGGACTGTAGTGGTCGCACAACGATCTCAGAAGAGGGAGAAACCTGTAAGATTCCAGAATACTGGAGTGTCCAATAGTACCCGCACCCCAACTGGAGGTTTCCCTTAGGCGCAGAGCTGATGCCGCCGCTGACCGAAACCCTTCCAGATCTAGTGGCAAAATGCCCAGAATGACCTGGAGGGCTTCGTTGGGCGTTGTCCTTAGCGCACATCTTATACAGATCATATTGGATCTATGGATTTTTCGCAACAGATTCAGGTATGTTGCCTTGCTCAGCGCAGGCCACCATACGACGACTCCATACAGCATGATTGGGCGAATGAAGGCCGTGTAGATCCAACTGCATACTCTAGGGACTGAACCCCCATTTTTTGCCAATGGCTCTTTTGCATGTGTAAAGAGCGATGCAAGCTTTCTTCTGGCGCTGAAAAACAAACTCCTTCCAATTCAATCACCTGTCCAGAACTATGCCTAGAAACTTGGTCTTATCCGACAAACCCAGGCGCGTGCCATCTAGTTCTGGTAGGCTTAGTGGCGGTATTTTGTACCGGCAGGTTCCCTATGTACAGTCACTTCTCAGAGCAGAAAACCCAGGACATCGCCATGGATCTCTGCGCAGTGGAACCACCCGGGGTTTTACCTCGGCCAAGGACTGTCACTTTCAATGTAACCCTGTTTAGTATGTTTTGTGCCATTCCAAAACTATCATCATCCCTCCTTGCAGCAGGGCTGCAAGATATTCTATTGTTACGGGCGGGCGTTGAGCCGAACCCCGGACCAAAAGAATGGATATGCAGTGTCTGTTGCAAAAAGATATATATTAAACGGTCGCATTCTGTGCAATGCTTCTCGTGTAAGAGATGGCTCCATAAATCTGGATGTTCAGGGCTTAACCTTAACATCCACAGACCCCGTACTTTCTTTAGTACTTTCGTGGCCGCTTGTTGTTTGCGCCCTCGGGCGTCCCGCGGTAAGCGCCGTTCAAGCGCACCCCTACCGCCACTTTCTAGTAGCAATACTAATAGTAATAATAATAATGTCTTAACGACTAGCAGCACTTCTGCTATACCCGCCACACAAACTCCAGACTGTTGCTCGTGTCTTATGGCGTCAACATCACGCGCAGCAGCTCAACACTCTCGCTCCCACAGGAGCAGTTTAGACATGAGCAACTCTGAGCACCAGTTTAATTTCTCACGTGAGTCAGGATCAACATCTTCTCGCACCTGTCTCTACGTGTACTGTTTGTCGGCAAAGATTATACACGCTCGCGTCATCGGTCAAATGCAATAACTGCTTAGGCCAATGCCACGTACATCTATGCTCTGGGCTCGCTAACAGGAACCTCTGGACGGATGCGTTCATCGCACCATGCTG
Source organism: Campiglossa producta (assembly GCA_964058755.1). NCBI lineage: Eukaryota > Metazoa > Arthropoda > Insecta > Diptera > Tephritidae > Campiglossa > Campiglossa producta. The sequence continues at coordinate 86,357,338 of CAXKVI010000003.1, read as the reverse complement.
TAACACACCTCAACCTACGACGCCAGCCAACCCGGTACACCGGGTCCACAGCTAACTAGGCTGGGGCACAGCCTTGGTCTTAGCCTACCAACACCTGGGCGAACACATCCGTCTCTCACGCCTATGGTTAACTCGACATCGACCCCACCGGCGCACTTCCAAATCTTACAGCACAACTGTAACGGATTAACTGGTAAGATCGCAGTGATAACTAATTTGATGACGCATTATGACATAAAACTTGCCGCAGTCCAAGAAACCAAGCTCAGCCCTAGGTCGGACCTCATTACCTATGGCGGATATAACATCCACCGGAAAGACCGTCATAGAGTAACAGGAGGTCTGGGAGGTGGTCTAGCGTTCATAACGCACAACTCTGTACAGTATCATCTATTTGATACCGACATAGAAGGAACGCATGATATCTTACAAAGCCAAGGTATTACTATCCGTACAGGAGATGTCGATCTGCAAATCATTAATATCTACATACCCCCTGTCTCAAGTTGCCCCATGGCAGCGGCCATGGCTAGAGAAAGAGATGAAGTGCGAAGTCTCAATCCCGCAAACCCCCGTATAAAGGATCTCAACGCGGTTGGTCGATAAACACAAACTGGCCAAATGGAAACAACACCTAGAGCAATGCAACCTCTCTGACGGTGTTGGCAAATTATGGACTACGGTCAAAGCTCTATCTAATCCAACACAACACAAGGATAAAGTAGATATTACTTTCGGTGACAGGGTGAAGAAGGACCCTAGGGGATGTACGAACTCCTTCTGTAGACAATTTGTACTACATTCCCCACCCGATAGAGCTAAACGTAGAACCATGCGACAGGCGCGTAAATACAAAAACCAAAACACGCCCATTGTCATCACTGCCTCAGAGGTCAAGGAAGCCATCAGACAGGCTAAGCCCTCAAAATCCATCGGCCCCGACGGCATTGCCATGAAGATGCTGAAACATCTAGGCCAGGAGGGACACAAATACTTAGCGGCTCTATTCAATCTTTCACTGAACACTTTCGTCATTCCTGAAATATGGAAAAAGGCGAGAGTGGTTCCATTATTAAAACCTAGAAAGCCGGCAAACATAGGCGATTCATATCGCCCTATATCACTTTTGTCGCCGGTAGTGAAGACGCTAGAGTCCATTTTGCTCCCGTATTACACCGCAAATCTGCACCTGGCTAATCATCAACATGGCTTCCGTAAGCTGCACAGCACCACCACCGCACTCAATGCCATTACAACGCAAATAAATAGCGGTCTAAATCAAAACCAACCAAATCACAGGACTGTGTTAGTGGCACTTGACTTGTCGAAAGCTTTTGACACAGTCAACCATGCCACTCTCATACAAGATCTATTAGAAACACAAATACCTGATGGGTTAAAGAGATGGACCGCTAATTACTTGAATGGGCGGCAGGCGTCGGTCAACTTTAGAAACGCAACATCAAAACCAAGACGAATTAGACAGGGGGTGCCACAGGGTGGTGTCCTATCCCCGACACTGTTTAATTTCTATCTATCGAAGATGCCCCCACCACCAGAGGGTGTCTCCGTCGTTTCTTATGCTGACGACTGTACAATAATGGCGACGGGGAAGGGCCCCTATACTGATGAACTCTGTAATAAAATCAACGGTTACCTCTGCGACCTTTCCAGGTTTTTCACAGAGCGAGATCTGACGATATCTCCGACTAAATCAACGGCGACGCTTTTTACGACGTGGACGCACCAGGTGAGAAATGAATTAGACATTTTCGTTGACGGCACTAAGCTACCAACTGTCAGCCACCCAAAGTTATTAGGGATGACATTGGATAATACTTTCTCATTTGCTGGTCATGTGTCTGCAATGGTCTCAAAGGTACGTGGTCGCAACAAGATCCTCAAGTCACTTGCCGGCAGTACTTGGGGAAAAGACAAAGAAACGTTGTTGACTACATATAAGGCCATTGGCCGACCAGTCTTTGACTATGCTGCACCCATATGGTCGTCTAATGTACATAACACCAACTGGACGAAGTTACAAGTCTGCCAAAATACTGCCATCAGAACTGCTACGGGATGTCTCCTCATGTCTTCCGAGTCTCACCTCCATCAGGAGGCAAAACTGCTCAATGTAAAAGAGCATGCGGAAATGCTGAGCAAGCAATTCCTTCTGAACTGCCACAAGCCAGCACATCCAAACCGTCATCTTTTGGACATAGATCCGCCCCCGAGAGACATAAGGAAACATCTCCGTAAACATTATGATGAGATCCGGCATCATATTACCTTGCCGTTTGATCTGCAGAATCATAAGCGGGCTCTAACCGACATCCACACCGAGTCGGTAGATACTTTTGTCGGATCTCTACCTGTGAACCCCGTTCTGAACAGTCCTCCACCGGATATTGCTGAAGAAGAACGCACCTTACCAAGGGAGACAAGAGTTACCCTGGCACAGCTTAGGTCTGGATATAGTGTAAGGTTAAACTCCTACTTGTCCAGACTTAATGACACAATCTCAAACACATGCTACTACGTGGTCGCAACAAGATCCTCAAGTCACTTGCCGGCAGTACTTGGGGAAAAGACAAAGAAACGTTGCTGACTACATATAAGGCCATTGGCCGACCAGTCTTTGACTATGCTGCGCCCATATGGTCACCTAATGTACATAACACCAACTGGACGAAGTTACAAGTCTGCCTCCATCAGGAGGCAAAACTGCTCAATGTAAAAGAGCATGCGGAAATGCTGAGCAGGCAATTCCTTCTGAAATGCCACAAGCCAGCACATCCAAACCGTCATCTTTTGGACATAGATCCGCCCCCGAGAGACATAAGGAGACATCTCCGTAAGCATTATGATGAGATCCGGCATCATATTACCTTGCCGTTTGATCTGCAGAATCATAAGCGGGCTATAACCGACATCCACACCGAGTCGGTAGACACTTTTGTCGGATCTCTACCTGTGAATCCCGTTCTGAACAGTCCTCCACCGGATATTGCTGAAGAAGAACGCACCTTACCAAGGGAGACAAGAGTGACCTTGGCACAGCTTAGGTCTGGATATAGTGTAAGGTTAAACTCCTACTTATCCAGACTTAATGATACAATCTTAAATACATGCCCTGCATGTGGTAGGACCCCCCATGATACTCTACATCTCTTCAATTGTTCATCTGAACCTACTCTTCTAACCCCTCTGTCCCTCTGGACAAACCCTGTTGAAACTGCACGTTTCCTTGGACTCCCCTTAGAAGAGCTTGATGAAGATCTTCGGAATGATCATACACTCTAGACAGGGCAATGCATTGTTAACAACAACAACAACAACAACAACAACAACAACAAGATCCTCCAGCTCCTCTACTGATGAGGGCAGTACTGGCAGGTCTCTGTCTAATATTTCATTGTGCAACTGCCAATTAGTGTTACGTAGATTGCGCTTTATGATTGGTTGTTCTACAATAAAGTCTAGAACCATTTCTATGTAACGGTGGTCGGAGAATGAATGTTCTTCCAGAACCCGCCATTTTCTGACCCACTCATAAGCGCCTTCACTACAGATAGTGAGGTCTATGACCTCCCTGCGGGTCTTAGGGATAAAAGTAGGCTCATTACCCATGTTGCAATTACCAGGTTAGTTGTTAAGAGGTAATCAAACAGAGACTCGCCCCTGGCATTGATATCGGAGCTCCCCCATTGGACATGGTGAGCATTAGCGTCCGCTCCAATAATAAGATTACCCGTGCAGAAATTTGACACCAGGTCTTTCACCTCCGTTTGTGGTGGGGGTTCTTCGGCGTCGTAGGGCATATAGACCGACGCCACCGTCAGGCGGGTGCTGCCGACCGTTAGACTGATAGCGGTAATATCACCATTGGTGTAGTTAGGTAGGAGAAAGGAGTTCAACGCAGACTTGACCAAAATACACGTTCTGACTTTGTCCTCCTCGCTGGCTCGAATGAGCTTGAAGCCCTTAGTCCACAACCCGCAGATTCTCGAGCTATTGACCCAGGGTTCTTGGATGAGGACCACATCCACGTCGCCTTTAGAAAGACGACTACTTAAAGCAGCCGAAGCCACTTTAGATTTGTGCAGATTAATCTGAAGCACCACCAACATGAGAGCGCACAGACTACCCTGCCGTCCCCATATCGTCGAGGTTTGCTTCATCCCGGAGGTTGCCTATCAACGACGAGTTGTTCCGATTAACTGCCCGATATGGCGTTGCAGAAGTCCTGCTGCCTGTAGCGTTAGATGTTAATCGCTCAGCGTTGGCTGCTACCACCGTGACGTCGAGGACTTCCTCCTCCTGTAGGCCGTCCTCCATCTCCGAGTTGTTCACAGCGCTATCGCCAAGGGACGTGGCGGATAACATGCTTTCCGCATCGGAATCCTCCGCTTGCTCTTCTGTTAATTCGTTTTGCGGTTCCCCCAGAGCAGCCGAGAAGGCAGCGCGCTGAGCATCACCACGATATACGTGGATAACGACCTGGCCTACGCTGTAGTGTACTAGGCCATTGCACCTTTTGAGGGGCTCGATTGACTCTTTATTCATGGTGAACACAATCTGTCTGTCGGGCCCTACCGCATCCCCGACCAGATTGACACTCCGTCAAGGCAACGAAAGATGGCTGCAATCCCCAGGGTGCCGGATATCGAAACAAACCTGGCCAAAATAGGATCTTAGAAGGTCTAGACGCATTTATGCCCTAACTAGGAGGAAATCTCCATATTGATAGGGGTATTAACCGGTCACTGCCTCATTGGTAGGCATGCAGAAAGGCTAGGTGTGCCCTACCGACGATGCTGCAGGAGTTGCAAAGATGATGAGGAGGAAACGGTGGAGCACCTCATCTGCAACTGTCCGGCTTTAAGCGGCGCGAGAACGCGCTTTTTGGGAGTTCCGTTCCTGGATAGCCTAAGCCAGATCGCGGAACTGGACATAAAGGATTTGATGGCCTTCATAAAGTCATCTAAGTGGTTCGAGGAGGAGTAACGGTGTCGGTTTAGGAGTGTCAGTCCCGGGATTCTGCTATGTGGAAAATCCCAACAACTCAGGGATTTTCCATATGGCTGGGTCCCGGGACTGACTTTCCTTGTGTTGGTGGTATCAGAACGGGCCTTTCAAAACTGGCCTAAGTGTGCCTCTGCGGCAGCCACTTGAACCCAGAGCTGTTAATTTTGATTAGTAATTCGTAGTTAATTGATTGATTAGAAGGTTTTTTTAATTAGTAATTTATTAGTAATTATTTTAATTGCTTTCAAGAAAAAGCAATTACTAATTGATTACGATTAGAAAAAATAAAAAAAAAATTAAAAAAATTAAAAAATAAAAAAAATCAAAAAAAAAAACAAAAAAAATAAAAAAATCAAAAAAAAATCAAAAAAATTAAAAAAAATCAAGAAAAAATCAAAAAAATCAAAAATAATCAATTTTTTTAATTTTTTTTTATTTTTTTTGATTTTTTTTTATTTTTTTTGATTTTTTTATATTTTTTTTGATTTTTTTTTTTTGATTATTTTAAAGTTTTGTTGTTAAAAGTATAAACATCTGTGTATCTTTGTATGCAAATATATACACCTACTTACACTTTGGGGCTCATGGATTTCTAGAATGAACCTTGATCGCTAAGTACATATATGTACATATGAGAAAAAATGCCAGGTTTAATGGTTATATTGGTTGGAGTGATGATAACACTAGTTTACAAATAATTAATTTGAAAAAAAAAAATACCAAGGTATTCATGTATATGGGTGAATTGGCACTGATATGCCAAGCACAAAACATATTTTTTAAATTTTTTGTATGGGTAGGTTTTCCAGATATCGGTAATTTTGTGTTTTTCAGGTATCACTTTATTAAAAAATTCTTTTTGCCAATGTTGCAAAAGCGATGGAGGTAAGCGATACCTCGATCGAAAGGAAATTAAAATACGCTTCTAACGACGTATAAAATGTAAGGGTGGGTCAAACCATCGCTGAGCAATAGATGGCCAAAGTCGAAATTTTGTCGAATTTTTACGATTTTTGAAAAAAAAATTGATTTTAAAAATGTTTTTTTCATGCGAAGTTGTGAAAATCAGAACTGTTTATTTTTTCGAAAATTAGTGTGTATAATTGCAAACACTTTAAGCGTAATACTACCAAGATCTAGGAAAAACTGTATTTTTGGCGATTTTTTTGTAACTTTCAACATCTCTACTTTTAATAGAATTGTAAAAGGTCGATGTCTGAGTATTGTAGATATTCAAAAAAATATTCATAGTATTAGTCATTACTAAGCCAATAAAGTCCAAATCAACCGTTTTTAGAACTTTTGTCGGTCTGTCTGTAAACTAGTGTAATTTGTCCTTTTATATGTAAACGGCTTGTGTCGGACATTTCTCGTTTGATACCCTACGGGTACGGTCGGATAGTTCTATTTGAACACTTATAAGGCTAGGCTCACACTGCAACCTACTTCGGCCGTCCGGCAACAATCACACATCCACACACATGTGTTTTAAATGAGCTCCTCGATTTCATCCGATTTCACCCGAATGTAAACAAACTTTGGCCGCCCGATAAAATAGAACGCGTTCGAATTTCTCTGATGAGACCGGATGAAAAAGTCGGTTGCAGTGTGAGCGTAGCCTAAGTATGCTACACAAATTAAAACATAGGCATACCAATTACGTCCAAAAGAGACTTGTAATGATCAATTGATCAAAAAAAAGCGGTTATTATCCATAGAGACATGTCCCGGATTAATAAATTTCGTCCACAATGGGCGACGTTTCACGTATTGCCGGTTCTGCGAGAACGGTATTTGTACCTGTACAATACCCTTCGTACCGAAACGACCCGGGTTGTTTTTTTTTTTATAATGACTCGGCCAAGAGCAATACATTTCGAAGTGACCCTGTCTAACGCGTCACGATTCCCTCACCTATTGTCATCCCCGGAACAGCCCCTTGCAGCACGGCTGCTCCTTATTCTCTTGATCCGGGCTGGCATTGAGCCAAATCCTGGTCCAAGAGAATGGTTCTGCTGCGTTTGTCGGAAGAAAATATATACAAGACGATCACACTCAGTACAGTGTGCATCATGCAAAGGTTGGTTGCACAAATCTAGTTGCTCCGGACTAGATCCAAAAGCACATCGGCCCATTAGTTTCTATAAAAATTTTGTGGCGCCCTGCTGTTCACGTCGTAGGACGTCCCGAGGCAAGCGACGCTCATATGTTGCTTTATCGCCCTCTAATAATAATCAAGTCTCCACGACCTGCAATAATTATATTGCCCAGCAGAATATATGTGTTCCCGGATGTAGCTTACTTCCTAGTGCATTAACAGCACACGCACCCACTCATGGCTACTTTCTTCGTAGCACATCGGTTGATGCTTGTAGCACTACTGAGCTTCAGCCCCCGTCTCTAAACACTTTAATAACTTCTTCCGGCACTAGCACGAATGAAAGTCAAGTCCATCAACTTCTGGTCCCTCACTCTTCGTGCACTGTATGTCGGCACAGGATATATGCGTCTGTGGCATCGGTCAAGTGCAACTCCTGCCTAGGCCTGTGTCACCTACGCATATGTTCTGGGCTCGCAAACAGAAATCTCTGGACTGATGTGTTTGTCGCGCCTTGCTGTCGAGTTGTGCAGCCCTCAACGCCGACGGAAGTACACTCATCTAATAGTGAACGAATTCCGCCGGCTTCAGGACTGCAACGGAGATCAATATCGCGACATAACCTACCACCATCTAGGCGAACACATCAGTCTTTAACTCCCAGAGTGGCCATTGCCTCTCCTTCGCAATTTAAATTGTTGCAATTTAACTGCAACGGCTTGACCGGCAAGATAGCGGAGATAACCACATTTATGCAACTACATAAAATCAAAATTGCTGCAATCCAGGAGACAAAACTTGGCCCCCACTCGAATCTCCGAGCGAGTGGAGGCTACCACGTACTCCGGCATGATCGTACAGACGGCGGAGGTGGTCTCGCGTTCCTTGTACACCATACGGTGCAGTATAGGGAATTTGATATCAACACTGACCAAAGTGACTTACCTTTAGAGTGTCAAGGTATAGTTATACAAGCTGGTGGCGTTGATCTCGAGCTAATCAATATATACATTCCTCCCGTCACCTGCTGCCCCAGAAGTTATCGTCCTGACCTTAGGGCGTTTCTTTGTGGCGATAACCGTATCATCATGGGCGATTTTAATGCCCATCATGATATGTGGCATTCACACCTTTCGGTGGACGGCAGAGGACGGGAATTAGCCGAGCAAATTGATAACTCCTCTTTCTGTACTGTGAACGGAGACTCCTCAACTAGGATGGCTGTTAACTGCAGTAGCTCCCCGGACCTAACTATTGTTAGCCCGGGGTTAATTAACAGCATCAACTGGCAACCTATGGTGGCCCTGTCATCCGACCACCTGCCTATCATCCTGTCTGTCGATCGTGCCACGGATTTTATCACGTCGGAGAAACGTACTTACGTGAATTTCAAAAAGGCCAATTGGGTCGGCTTTTTGGAATTCACGGAGAGCTCCTTTGGTGATCTTCCCATTCCCACTGACGTACACTTTGGCGAGCGCAACATACGTGAGGTCATTAAAAAGGCTACAGCCCGTTTCATACCAGCTGGTAGGATAAAAGATATTAGGCCTAACTTCCCAGCTGAGGCCGCAGCCTTGGCCAACGAACGTGACCTCATACGCAACATCGATCCATCTGACCCACAGATCGGTGATCTCAACGTGGAAATCAGAAGGCGGGTTAACGAACACAAACAAACCAAATGGGAGGAGCACCTCAGGTCTTGTAACCTCTCTACCGGTGTTGGGAAATTATGGTCCACCGTCAAGTCCTTGTCGAATCCTTCGGGTCCACCAAAAAATGTCGACATTACCTTTGGTGACAAGACAATAAATGACCCCAGGAAATGTGCACAGGCTTTTTGTCGACAATATGTCCCACACCCTGCGCAAGACAGGGCTAGACGTGGAATCTTCAGGCGTGCGCATAAACACAAAAACTATGCCCCCGTTCCCATCACCGCTACAGAGGTTCAAGAGGCCATCCGGAAGGCCAAAAACTCCAAAGCCATCGGCCCTGATGGCATAGCCATGGTGCATCTAAAACACATCGGCCTAGCGGGAGTCAAATATTTAACGGCCGTGTTCAATTTGTCTCTGATCACAGCTGTCATACCCGACAAATGGAAGCAGGCAACTGTGATCCCACTACTAAAGCCTGGCAAGCCAGCTAACGTTGGGGAGTCATATCGCCCGATATCACTCCTCTCGCCAGTAGTAAAGACACTTGAGGCGGTCCTACTCCCGCTCTACACATCACACTTGATGTTAGCCGAGCACCAACATGGCTTCAGGAAAGGTAGGAGCACAACATCTGCTCTAAATGTCATAAACACTCAGATAACTGACGGTCTTAATCAAAATAGGCCTAATGACAGGACGGTTCTAGTTGCACTTGATTTGAGTCAAGCTTTTGACACAGTAAATCATGGGCAACTTGTAGCTGATTTGGAAGACTCGTCACTCCCCCCCTGTCTAAAGCGTTGGACCGCCAATTATCTCAGTGGTCGTCGGTCGTCTGTTGTATTTAGAAACAAAAAATCCAAAGCCAGGAAGATAAAACAAGGGGTACCACAGGGTGGTGTCCTCTCCCCGTTATTGTTTAACTTCTATATTTCGAAGCTTCCTCCTCCACCAGAAGAAGTTACGATTGTTTCTTACGTAGACGATTGCACGATATTGGCAACTGGTACTTCCGTTGATGAGCTGTGCTCCAAAATAAATGGTTATCTCCCCTCTATAGTCGAGTTCTTCACTGCCCGAACCTTGACATTGTCGCCAACAAAGTCTTCGGCGACCTTATTCACGACGTGGACGGCGCAGGTTGGCATGGAATTAGAAATCTATGTAGGTGATCATAAAATACCTACTGTCGCTCACCCAAGAATTTTAGGAGTGACTTTTGACACCATGCACACTTTCGCTGCCCATTCAGCCGCAATTGTCTCAAAATTACAGAGCCGAACAAAATCCTCAAGTCACTAGCCGGCAGTACTTGGGGTAAAGACAAAGAAACGTTGTTGGTAACGTACAAGGCAATTGGTCGGCCGATCCTGAACTATGCGTCGCCGATATGGTCGCCGGGGCTTGCAGACGTTCACTGGAATCAGCTTCAGGCCTGTCAAAACACCGCGCTCAGAACCGCTACGGGGTGCGTCCTCTGAGAAGTGACTGTACATAGGGAACCAACCCAGGACATCGCCATGGATCTCTGCGCAGTGGAACCACCCGGGGTTTTACCTCGGCCAAGGACTGTCACTTTCAATGTAACCCTGTTTAGTATGTTTTGTCCCATTCCGAAACTATCATCCTCCCCCCTTGCAGCAGGGCTGCAAGATATTCTTTTGTTACGGGCGGGCGTTGAGCCGAACCCCGGACCAAAAGAATGGATATGCAGTGTCTGTTGCAAAAAATATATGTTAAACGGTCGCATTCTGTGCAATGCTTCTCGTGTAAGAGATGGCTCCATAAATCTGGATGTTCAGGGCTTAACCCTAACATCCACAGACCCCGTACTTTCTTTAGTACTTTCGTGGCCCCTTGCTGTTTGCGCCGTCGGGCGTCCCGCGGTAAGCGCCGTTCAAGCGCACCCCTACCGCCACCTTCTAGTAGCAATACTAATAATAATAATGTCTTAACGACTAGCAGCATTTCTGCTATACCCGCCACACAAATTCCAGACTGTTGCTCGTGCCTTATGGCGTCAACATCACGCGCAGCAGCTCAACACTCTTGCTCCCACCGGAGCAGTTTAGACATGAGCAACTCCGAGCATCAGTCTCTGTCTGTTTCGTTACACCCCCCCTCCCGTTTACACGTGAGTCAGGATCAACATCTTCTTGCACCTGTCTCGACGTGTACTGTTTGTCGGCAAAGATTATACACGCTCGCGTCATCGGTCAAATGCAATAACTGCTTAGGCCAATGCCACGTGCATCTATGCTCTGGGCTCGCGAACAGGAATCTTTGGACGGATGCGTTCATTGCACCATGCTGTAACACGCCTCAGCCTACGACGCCAGCCAACCCGGTTACACCAGGTCCACAGCTAACTAGGCTGAGGCACAGCCTTGGTCTTCGCCTACCAACACCTGGGCGAACACATCCGTCTCTCACGCCTTTGGTTAACTCGACATCGACCCCACCGGCGCACTTCCAAATCTTACAGCACAACTGTAACGGATTAACTGGTAAGATCGCAGAGATAACCAACTTGATGACGCAATATGACATAAAACTTGCCGCAATCCAAGAAACCAAGCTCAGTCCAAGGTCGGACCTCATTACCTATGGTGGATATAACATTCACCGGAAGGACCGTCATAGAGTAACAGGAGGTCTGGGAGGTGGTCTAGCGTTCATAACGCACAACTCTGTACAGTATCATCTATTTGATACCGACATCGAAGGAACGGATGATATCTTAGAAAGCCAAGGTATTACCATCCGTACAGGAGATGTCGATCTGCAAATCATAAACATCTACATACCCCCTGTCTCAAGTTGCCCCACCGGTTATCACCCCGACATTAGCTTGCTATTACGAGGAGATAACCGCGTGATCCTGGGCGACTTCAATGCGCACCACGATATGTGGCACTCAAACTTGCCAGCAGACAGTAGGGGGCATGTACTCGCAGAACAAATAGATGATACGGCTTTCTGTACATTGAACGGAGACGCCCCTACGAGAGTATCGGGTAACTGCTATAGTTCGCCAGATATTTCTATCGTAAGTGCAGGACTATTGAACAACACCAATTGGCGACCCATACTCACGTTGGCGTCTGACCATCTCCCAATAGTCATTACCATCGAACGACCGACGGACTTTATAACACCTGAGCATGGTACATACATCAACTTTACCAAGGCGGACTGGGACAGTTTTCAGACATATACGGACGAATCCTTGGCTGCTCTATCCATTCCTACGGACGTACGCAAAGGCGAACGAGACTTCCGCAACATCATTGACTTGGCCTCTAGACGCTTCATTCCTGCGGGTCGAATATCTCGAATAAGACCAAATTTCCCCGCGGAGGCAGCGGCCATGGCTAGAGAAAGAGATGAAGTGCGAAGTCTCAATCCCGCAGACCCCCGTATAAGGGATCTCAACGCGGAAATTCGTAGGTTGGTCGATAAACACAAACTGGCCAAATGGAAACAACACCTAGAGCAATGCAACCTCTCTGACGTTGTTGGCAAATTATGGACTACGGTCAAAGCTCTATCTAATCCAACACAACACAAGGATAAAGTAGATATTACTTTCGGTGACAGGGTGAAGAAGGACCCTAGGGGATGTACGAACTCCTTCTGTAGACAATTTGTACTACATTCCCCACCCGATAGAACTAAACGTAGAACCATGCGACAGGCGCGTAAATACAAAAACCAAAACACGCCCATTGTCATCACTGCCTCAGAGGTCAAGGAAGCCATCAGACAGGCTAAGCCCTCAAAATCCATCGGCCCCGACGGCATTGCCATGAAGATGCTGAAACATCTAGGCCAGGAGGGACACAAATACTTAGCGGCTCTATTCAATCTTTCACTGAACACTTTCGTCATTCCTGAAATATGGAAAAAGGCGAGAGTGGTTCCATTATTAAAACCTAGAAAGCCGGCAAACATAGGCGATTCATATCGCCCTATATCACTTTTGTCGCCGGTAGTGAAGACGCTAGAGTCCATTTTGCTCCCGTATTACACCGCAAATCTGCACCTGGCTAATCATCAACATGGCTTCCGTAAGCTGCACAGCACCACCACCGCACTCAATGCCATTACAACGCAAATAAATAGCGGTCTAAATCAAAACCAACCAAATCACAGGACTGTGTTAGTGGCACTTGACTTGTCGAAAGCTTTTGACACAGTCAACCATGCCACTCTCATACAAGATCTATTAGAAACACAAATACCTGATGGGTTAAAGAGATGGACCGCTAATTACTTGAATGGGCGGCAGGCGTCGGTCAACTTTAGAAACGCAACATCAAAACCAAGACGAATTAGACAGGGGGTGCCACAGGGTGGTGTCCTATCCCCGACACTGTTTAATTTCTATCTATCGAAGATGCCCCCACCACCAGAGGGTGTCTCCGTCGTTTCTTATGCTGACGACTGTACAATAATGGCGACGGGGAAGGGCCCCTATACTGATGAACTCTGTAATAAAATCAACGGTTACCTCTGCGACCTTTCCAGGTTTTTCACAGAGCGAGATCTGACGATATCTCCGACTAAATCAACGGCGACGCTTTTTACGACGTGGACGCACCAGGTGAGAAATGAATTAGACATTTTCGTTGACGGCACTAAGCTACCAACTGTCAGCCACCCAAAGTTATTAGGGATGACATTGGATAATACTTTCTCATTTGCTGGTCATGTGTCTGCAATGGTCTCAAAGGTACGTGGTCGCAACAAGATCCTCAAGTCACTTGCCGGCAGTACTTGGGGAAAAGACAAAGAAACGTTGTTGACTACATATAAGGCCATTGGCCGACCAGTCTTTGACTATGCTGCACCCATATGGTCGCCTAATGTACATAACACCAACTGGACGAAGTTACAAGTCTGCCAAAATACTGCCATCAGAACTGCTACGGGATGTCTCCTCATGTCTTCCGAGTCTCACCTCCATCAGGAGGCAAAACTGCTCAATGTAAAAGAGCATGCGGAAATGCTGAGCAAGCAATTCCTTCTGAACTGCCATAAGCCAGCACATCCAAACCGTCATCTTTTGGACATAGATCCGCCCCCGAGAGACATAAGGAAACATCTCCGTAAACATTATGATGAGATCCGGCATCATATTACCTTGCCGTTTGATCTGCAGAATCATAAGCGGGCTCTAACCGACATCCACACCGAGTCGGTAGATACTTTTGTCGGATCTCTACCTGTGAACCCCGTTCTGAACAGTCCGCCACCGGATATTGCTGAAGAAGAACGCACCTTACCAAGGGAGACAAGAGTTACCCTGGCACAGCTTAGGTCTGGATATAGTGTAAGGTTAAACTCCTACTTGTCCAGACTTAATGACACAATCTCAAACACATGCCCTGCATGTGGTAGGACCCCCCATGATACTCTACATCTCTTCAATTGTTCATTTGAACCTACTCTTCTAACCCCTCTGTCCCTCTGGACAAACCCTGTTGAAACTGCACGTTTCCTTGGACTCCCCTTAGAAGAGCTTGATGAAGATCTTCGGAATGATCATACACTCTAGACAGGGCAATGCATTGTTAACAACAACAACAACAACGGGGTGCGTCCTTATGTCACCTATATCTCATATACATAATGAGGTGGAAATGCTTCCAGTTAGGGAGCATAATGAAATGCTAAACAAGCAGTACCTACTGAACTGCTGTAAACCACAGCATCCCGGTAGACAACTGCTTGAACTCATTCCGCCTCCTAGGACCATAAGGTCGCATCTACGTAAACATTTTGATGAGATCCGTCACTATATAACAACGCCGTTTGATCTACAGGTGCACAAACAGGCTTTGGGGCATATCCATACAACGTCTGTTGGCCATTACTCTGCGCTCTGTCCGCTAAACAATGTCTTACATGCCGCAACACCTGGCATTTCTGAAGAGGAGCGTCATCTTTCTCGAGAGACAAGGGTCACTCTGGCTCAATTACGCTCTGGATATTGTCGTAGGTTAAACTCCTACATATCTAGACTGAACCCTGATGTGCCGAATGTATGTCCGGCATGCGGCTCATCCCCCCACAATACCAATCACTTATTTTCTTGCTCATTTGAGCCCACTCTTCTAACACCCATCTCTCTTTGGTCCAATCCTATTGAAACTGCTAGTTTCCTTGGACTCCCGTTAGAAGATATTGATGACAATTAGGTTAAGGAAAAATACGCGTTGGGCAGGACTACACATCGTTACAACAACAACAACGTAGTCATTTATGGGCATTTGACATTTGATTTACTATCGTACAGTACTATTAACAAGTTGTAAATTACACCGCTACATTCCATATTTTTCATATTAATATTTTATCATCATTATCATTCCATATTACATATACCCTGCGGGTTAGGGGTTTAGAATATGCCCGAGGTAGGCATACCGGTCGTAAGAGGCGACTAATATGCACATAGGTAATTGACGTGCTACTCGATGGTTGATCTACGGATATGATGCCTCTCACCTCTCATTACCCATCTTCTCCTTCCTCACGGATCGAGGGATGACATGACCTAGAAGGTTCCACTGGTCATACCAAATCTCTACCACGACAGTCGGGCAGTACCGCAAGGGAGTACCGCAGCGTACCGGGGTAATATCCGGCCAAGGACTGTCAACTTCGGCATCACTCCCCAAAACCTTCGGGGAGTGTTTTGCTGTTAACAACAACAACAACAACAACAACAACAACAACAACAACAACAAAAACAACAACCTTTTTAAAAATAATAGACTGAATGTGCAAAAGCGCCAGTCTTCTGTTTAGTTTGTAGTTCGACCACTTGATGAGAACTAGTACGAAAGATCTCGAGATTTTTCCTCCAGGGATATTTATGTGCATGAATACATGCATTTATATAAAAGGACTTCTTGCTTGACCTATACATTTGTATGTTTGTGCAAGTGAATATTTATGTATGTACATATTTTTCTACAACAGTCTGGAAAAAAAAAAAAAAATAAAAAAAATCCAAAGTTATCAAAAGTAATCATTACTTTTGATTATTTTTGATTACTTTTGAATTTTTTTTTTTTTTTAGATTTTTTTAATTTTTTTTAATTTTTTTTTAATTTTTTTTTTTTTAATCAATTGAAAAATAATCATTAAAAAGTGAAAGTAATTGGTAATCAATCATTAGGTGGCTTCTCAAAAAATAATCAATGAAATGCTAATCATTACCGATTACTAATCAATTAGTATTAACAGGTCTGCTTGAACCTAACCTAACCTAATTACGGTTATTAAACGGGAATTATATGCCCAATTGATTTTAATTTTAGAGTTGAACTAATGTGTTTTCGAAGGTGGTAGTGCTAACTTGACTGTCAAGTTAAAATTACTAGGGGTTATTTTTAAAAAATCAAAAACGGTAGTTTTTGGATTTCACGGTGTGTTTGCGGTTAAAAAGTAGCAATTAACTGCGGAATTCTTTTTTCGTTCCGATATTTCCTTCTCCTTAATCGAGTGTTGGTAATAGTAGTATATATTTACTTTTTCTTAATAAAATTTGAAAAAAAAAAATTTCGAATTTTTTCATTAGCACTACTTAATTACGGTTATTAAACGGGAATTATATGCGCAATTGATTGTAATTTTAGAGTCGGATTACATTATTTTCGAGGGTGGTAGTGCTAACTCAATAATAGGGGTTATTTTTAAAAAAATCGAGAAAAAACATTTTTCGAGATTTTCTCTGCGCAATTGATTTTAATTTTAGAATCGAATTGTTTTCGAGGGTGGTAGTGCTAACTTGACTGTCAAGTTAGCATTACTAGGGGTTATTTTTAAAAAATGAAAAACGGTAATTTTTTGGATTTCACGGTGTGTTTACGGTTAAAAAACGGGAATTAATCCCATATAGCAATATTAATTTTTTCAAAGTTGTAGTGCTAACTTGACGGACATTAATTATTAATAATTATTTAATTTAATTTATTTATTTATTACGGTCTTAAGACCTATATAGAACAAGGTTTTGTAATAACTTATAACACAATTAGAATTGTCACATCATAACATAAATACCTCATGGCCTATTAGTATTTACATCACGGCCTATTAGTATCGTCACATCAATACATAAATACATCACGGCCTATTAGTATGTACATGACGGCCTATTATAATTGTCACATAAATACATAAATACATCACGGCCTATTAGAATTGTCACATCATAACATAAATACATCACGGCCTATTGTATAAAAGTAGGTCGCCTCCCAGTTGGTGCACCCTGGGTAACGCTAAATGACCTACATAGCCTACACGGCTAGTTTCTTGTATTGCCGGTTCTACGAGAACGGTACCAGTACTTGTGCTGTACCCATCGTGCCGAAACGACCCGGGCCGTTTTCTTATATCGACCCGGCCAAGAGCAATACATTCCGGGGACCCTGTCTGACATTTAGGCAGGGCTACACCTCGCTACAACAACAACAACATCATGGCTTATTAGAATTGTCACATCATAACAGAAATACATCACGGGGTGTAAGAGTAGGTCGCCTCTCCGTCGGTGCACCCTGGGTAACGCTAAATGACCTACATGGCCTACACGGCTAGTTTCTTGTATTGCCGGTTCAACGAGAACGGTAGCAGTACTTGTGCTGTACCCATCGTGCCGAAACGACCCGGGCCGTTTTCTTATACCGACCCGGCCAAGAGAAATACACTCGGGGTGACCCTGTCTGACATTTAGGCAGGGCTACGCCTCGCTACAACAACAACATCACGACCTATTAGTATTTACATCACGGCCTATTAGAATTGTCACATCATAACATAAATACCCTTCGGCCCATTATAATTGCCACATCACAACATAAATACCCAACGGCCTATTAGTATTGAGTCATCATAACATAAATATGTATATCACGACCTATTAGTATTTACATCACTGCCTACTTGAATTGTCACATCATAACATATATACCTCACGGTCTATTAGTATTTACATCACGGCCTATTAGAATTGTCACATCAATACATAAATACATCACGGCCTATTAGTATGTACATCACGGCCTATTATAATTGTCACATAAAAGTGAGAGAGTTAACGGGTTGAGAACAGACGTGTTTTTAATTGCTCTTGAAAGTTTTCGTCATTTATTTTTTATAATGAATGATTCTTGTGGCAAATG
The DNA here is from genome assembly GCA_964058755.1 of Campiglossa producta. NCBI lineage: Eukaryota > Metazoa > Arthropoda > Insecta > Diptera > Tephritidae > Campiglossa > Campiglossa producta. Next base: position 86,339,348 of record CAXKVI010000003.1, on the reverse strand, counting down.
TAATAAGCTGTTTTCACGCTCGGACTCTAACCTAGTTCCGTGTAATGGTTTTTGTAAAAAGATTCTGCATCGTGCCTGTTGCAATAATATTTCTGAGCATGAACTAAAGCAACTAAAAACTAATCGGAACCTCTTGTATATGTGTGACGAGTGTGTCGAATTGCCGCTTAAAATCGCTAAAGTCTTTGACGCGGCTCTAGTGGCTCATAAACGCGGGTTTGACCTTGTTACCAGTGCATTTGACAAGAAGTTCGCGAAATTATCAAATCAATTTGAAATTCTTAATAATTTTCTAATTAAAACTTTGCACTCGCCCAATAACAATAACATTAACAATAACAATAACAATTTAAATGTTGCTGAATCTGCAAACACAAATTCCAATTCCAACAACAGCCCATCCACTCTTTCTGTACCTCCCACCGTCCCCGCCTGTCCCCTACCATCACAGCCGCTGCATTCTAAACATCAGCACGGCCGAAAACCTAACAAAGAGGAATTAAGCAAATTACCGACGGCTCCAACATCTACTTTCACATCTACATCTACTTCTTCATCTACATCTACTGCTATTACTACTACTACCTCATCCACACCATCTGCATTTACACACTCTGAGATTTCGAATGCTGGTGCGCTCCCACCTACACCTACCTTTACATCGCCATCTACATCTACAGTTTCATATACATCCACACCAACTATAACTACTCTCTCAGCTACTTCAAATACTCTTGCGCTCCCAACTACAAATGCCAGTCGTGATATCAATAGTTCTATACACACCCAGCCTACTAACACTGCTGTTCTCTGTGCTGCCGGCGCTTTGACATATGTGGATGCCGCTGCAGGCGTTTCTAACGCTAAACCGACGAATAACAATGTTGCTGTTAGCAAATCACCTGTGCTTGATGATAACCCAGCATATAAAAAACTAGGCTCGGCTGTTTCTGCTGATAACCCAGCATATAAAAAACTAGGCTCGGCTGTTAGTGGTAAAAATAGTAACATGGATCTGGCTGTGTTTGTTCGTCGCAAGTGGATTCACATTTCGTCTTTCTTGCCCTCTGTTACGGAGACGGACATTGTTAATTACATTTCCAAGCATGCTAACATTGATCCTGCTAACTTAGCGTGTTTCAAGCTTACGAAAAAGGATGCTGATATGAACACTCTAGTTAGAGTTTCTTTCAAAGTTCGCGTATTGTCTAACGACTATCCTAAACTTTTCAATCCCGAACTGTGGCCGACCAATGTTACGGTTAAGCCTTTTCGTTTTTTTCCGAAGAGAGAGGGTTCACCGGGCTCCTAGTCTAGCTAAGTGCTCTAAAAAATTAAACATCTACTTTGAAAATGCCTCTGGCCTGCGAACTAAATCAAACATGCTCTACAATATGAGCTCGCATGGCGATTACGATGTTTTCGTTATTGTTGAAACATGGCTTAACACTGACTTCCATGATGGTGAATTCTTTGATCAAAACCTCTATAACGTATATCGAAATGATCGGGATAATTCTAAAACGGGGCTGTCGAGAGGTGGAGGAGTGCTAATCGCTGTGCGTCGTCATCTTAATTCATCGCTTGTTGATCTCTGTGAAAACGATTCACTGTTGGACCAACTCTGTGTATCTGTACATAGCATCTCTAAAATTTTCATCTGTGCTTCCTACATACCGCCATCTAGTAATGACTCTCTCTATGCATCGCATGTCAATAACATTGTAGAATTAGTACATAATCATGAAGGTAGTAATTTCTGTATTCTTGGTGATTTTAATTTACCTAATGTGGAATGGTCTTGTGTGAATAATAGCCTTTCTCTTATTCCTAGTAATGTTAGTAGTAATTCTGAGATGTGTCTTATTGACAATCTGTTAAGTCTTAATCTATCCCAGGTAAATGGATTTACCAATCAATTAGGTAGAACCCTCGACCTCGTTTTTGTTAGTGATAATTTTAATCATACTTTGCAAGAATGTGTTGATCCTCTGTCTTGCGTTGGATTACACCATATTCCGCTTACTATTGGTATTGAGTTTTACACTTTTCATAGTATCGGGTCTGATAATGAAGCTTCTAGTTTTTCGTTCAAACGTGGTAATTTTGATATTATCGCTCAAGAGGTCTCTTCTATTGATTGGGAAGCCCTTTTTCTGGGATGCGATCTCACTGAGGGTTTCAATATGTTTAGAAATCTTATGAAACAAATCTGTATAAATAATATACCTCTAAGGAAAAAGCACTGCTATAAAGTTCCATGGTATAATCTAAAGCTAAAACGGCTAAAGAATCTGAAAAATCGGTTTTTTAAAAGGTATAAGGCCACGATGTCCATGACACATAAGGTCAAGTACCTTCGATATTCCTCTCAATTCAAAGCGTTAAGCAAGAGACTTCACTCAAGGTATGTTCGCACTTTTGAATCTAATATTAAAGAAAACCCGAAGACTTTTTGGACCTATGTAAAGTCTAAAAAAACTTGTTCGAGTATTCCTACTTCGGTATTTTATAACGGAGAACATGCATCTTCACCTTCTGAGGTGGCTAATCTTTTTGCGGACTTCTTCCGCTCCAATTTCGTTAAGCAGTCGGATATCCCTACAGGCTTCCATTTGAAAGATGGCTCGGCTATCAATTTTGGATCGCTGACTCTTTGTCTGGATGACGTTATCGATGGAATACGGAGTATAAAAACATCTACTCAAACAGATATTGACGGCTTATCGTCTTATCTACTCAAAAATTGTTTGGCATTGGCAACTCCACTCCTCTTAATTTTCAACAAATCACTCGAGCAGGGTGAGTTTATCGATGCCTGGAAGGTTACTTTCATAAGCCCAGTTTTTAAGAGTGGTAGTAAAAACAATGTGGCCAACTATAGGCCCATTGCCAAGCTTTCAACAATCTCGAAGCTATTCGAATACATTGTTAAACAGAAAATGTATTTTGCCGTTAGGCGCATTATTAGTGACAATCAGCATGGCTTCATGTCTGGTAGATCCACTGTAACAAACTTACTGGTTTTTTCTGAATTTTGCCAGTCAGCATTCAATAACCGCCTTCAAGTCGATACGGTTTACACAGACTTCTCAAAGGCATTCGACAAAGTCAGCCATTCGATCTTGCTTTCTAAACTAGCCAGCACTGGCTTTCACTCGATATTTTTATCTTGGATTAGTTCATATCTCGATCAACGGAACTGTGTAGTTGTCATTGATAACGCGCAATCCAACTCCTTTGTTGCCACTTCCGGGGTGCCACAAGGGAGCATTCTTGGGCCTTTGTTGTTTGTAATTTTCATTAACGACATCTCAACTTGTTTTCAACATGCTAACTTTCTGTTGTACGCTGATGACTTAAAGGTTTTCTCTACAATTTCAAAGTCTTCCGACTCAGTTAAGATTCAGTCTGATCTAAACAATGTTGCTGCCTGGTGTAATGCGAACAGCCTTCCGCTGAATATTGGAAAGTGCTTCCAAGTTACCTTTTCAAAGTTGCGGGGTTCCACTCCCACTTTTTATACCATTGACGGTTCCCGCCTTTCTACTCTTAACGAGATAAAAGACTTAGGTGTAGTCTTTGATTCAAAATTCTTATTCACTACCCATCTAAACTCTGTCATTGTTAAGTCATATTCAGTATTAGCTTTTATCAGACGTTTTAGCTCCGATTTTACTGATCCATACACTCTTAAAGTATTGTTCACTTCGCTCGTTCGTTCTAAGCTTGAATATGCTTGCTTTATATGGAGGCCGTATCATGAATGCCATATTAAGAGGCTTGAACGAGTACAAAAAATTTTTGTTCGTTTCGCATTACGGTCTCTTAGGTTTACTGAACCGATCCCTACCTATACTGCCAGATGTGCACTCATAAACCTTCAATCGCTTCAATGCAGGAGAACCATTCTTTCGTTGTCGTTTGTCTTTGACATTATTAGCGGTACAATTGACGCACCGTGTCTCCTGGAAATTATCCGGTTCCACATCCCACAAAGAGTTCTTCGTAACAGCAATATATTTTACACGGACTGTGTTCGGACCCTTTATGCCTCTAACGCTCCCATCTTAAGGGCAATGACTGAATTCAATACTATTTCCAATTCTTTAGACATTGATTTCTCTTTGCCCAAATCAATTTTTAAATCGCTACTTAATAATATACTACGATGAATGTGTATTCTTTATTACATTATTTTTAAGTTTTGTTAAGTTTATCTTTAAGAAAATTTGTATTTCTAGTCTGTAGGTTTTGTTACCATTGACTGTGTAATTGAAATAAATAAATAAATATGTAATTGAAATAAATACATAAATACCTAACGGCCTATTAGAATTGTCACATCATAACATAAATACCTCACGGCCTATTAGTTTTTACATCACGGCTTATTAGATATGTCACATCAATACATAAATACGTCACGGCCTATTAGTATTTATATCACGGCCTTTTCGAATTGTCACATCATAATACAAATACATCACTGCCTATTAGTATTTCATCACGGCTTATTAGAATTGTCACATCATAATAAAAATACCACACGGCCTATTAGAATTGTCATATCATACCATAAATACCCGACGGCCAATTAGTATTTACATCACGGCCTACTAGAATTGTCACATCATAACATAAATACATCAAGGCCTTATAGAATTGTCACATCATAACATAAATACCCCACGGCCTATTAGTATTTACATCACATTCTATTAGAATTCTCACATCATAACATAAATACATCAAAGGAGTGTAAGAGTAGGTCGCATCCCCGTTGGTGCACCCTGGGTACCGCTAAATTACCTACATGGCCAACACGTCTAGTTTCTTGTATTGCCGGTTCTACGAGAACGGTACCAGTACTTGTGCTGTACCCATCGTGCCGAAACGACCCGGGACGTTTTCTTATACCGACCCGGCCAAGAGCAATACACTCGGCGTGACCCTGTCTGACATTTAGGCAGGGCTACACCTCGCTACAACAGCAACATCACAACCTATTAGTATTTATATCACGGCCTATTAGAATTGTCATATGATAACATAAATACCTCACGGCCCATTATAATTGCCACATCACAACATAAATACCCAACGGCCTATTAGTATTGTCACATCATAACATAAATATATCACGACCTATTAATATTTACATCACGGCCTATTTGAATTGTCACGCCCCCCCCTTGGGCTATTTACTTTTTTTGAGACTACGTCGCCATTTTAAGTACGATTTTAATGAGCCGTACACCATTGTTCATGGCTTGAAAGCCGCCACAATTCTTACCTTAATCATTTTTTACTCGGAGTTCAAATTCTAGTAGTGACTGTCGGTATTTCGTTTTACATCATATGATGTGATGCGATGATGTGAACATAAATACCGTGTTTCGGTTGACGAACAAAAACACGCACGACGCCCACCTTTATTAGGAACACCGTGAGACGAGATTTATAATATAGAGATTATTGAGCGTACTGTCTTCTTGCTAAGGATAGCACACAGGTATATTATCATTAACTTTTAAATAGATTTTGCGCTGATCATCTCCAACAAATTGGCTAAACCTGCAGTTTTCTAGTTACGTTATCTAGGTGAGGACCCTGAATCTATGGGGTGACAGGCCGAGCACATTACCTCTGCAGGACAGCGGTAGCCATAATTATATGTAAGTATATACATAGATCATAATATATATAATGTATAAAATAGTACATACCCGTAACCAGAATGAATATCTGGCAATCCTATTGAGCGCCCTACAATTCCTGGTAGCGCTGCAACATTTGCAATTTGCTTAACCCCCGGTAAAAATCCTCCAACGGCACCGGGCCTACATGAGTTCCTAAGCTCCTCTAACATTAGCCGCTCAAGCCGGCTATTAACATAAAAACAACCCTCAACTTTCATATTGGGTTGAAATTCTTTTTTTATTTTCCAACAGCAATCGCTTATCTTTTCAAGAAATTTCAATTCTTCATTATAAGGCCGAACAACCATTTTGTATTAAATGTACTTCTATAGTTGACTTGACTAGGGATGCTCGATGTTTAACGATATATCGGAAACATCGATGTTTTCAAATCATCTGTGGCGAATGTTCTCAAGAATCGCTCATCTCCCAACTCTATATCTGGAAATACATCACTAGCGTCACTACCACAACTACAGCTGTTTAGATACATGACGTGAGAGCGAGAGGCAGCTCGCGTGTTTGCGAATGTGGCACAAAGAGGAGATGATGATAGATAAACGCTTCGAGAACACTATTGCACGAATAAACCAGAAATGTGTAGACATTTCTAGGTTGTGAAGCTGCTGTCTGCTAGGGTATATAAACCGCGCAAAGACAACGCAAGTCAGTCAGTTTATCTTGAGGTGTTGTACAGTGAAGTACTGAACAGTGAATTAACCCGCGATATTGTACTACGGTTTTTAGTACTGAATAAAGCGTACTACTTATTAAACAGAATCGGAGTGTTTTATTTAACGTACAGTGATCGAACTCAAGGAAAATAATCAAGGAATCAGAGAACGTCACAATTGGTGTCAGAAGCGGTATTGTTAAATAAATTCAAGGACATTGAAAAGGATAACAAGGACATTGAAAAGGATAACAAGGACATTTTAAGGATAACAAGGACATGGCAAAGTTGAATGAGTTGAAGATCCAGCAACTCAAAAACGAGTTGGAACGACGTGGATTGTCAACAACGGGCAATAAACAAGAGCTACAATCACGGTTGCGAGAAGCGATGGAAGCAGAACGAATCAACGTTGACGATCATGTTTTTCAGCTTTTGGAAGAGGGAGCGACGAAAGTGGAAGAACAAAAGGATACCCCGAACCCTGTGGAAAACGTGAACACAAACTCGTTATTGGCTGCATTGGCTCAGATGTCGACGAACATAACATCTCAAATGAAAGAACAGGAGACACGTATTACATCCGGAATTTCAACACGGTTAGAGGAACAAAAGACTTGCATTGCATCCCAGTTGGAGGAACAAAAGACACACATGACACAGATCTCTGCTCAACTGGAGGAACAGACTGCTTATATGGCATCACAGCTGGAAGCACAGGACGCAAAAATAACACAAGTACAAGAGGTGTCCAGAGAACGTCAGGATAAAATCGAGGCCGAGGTAGATGCGTTGAAAGCTCGTATCCAGGATTTGCAACTGAATCGTCCAAATGCTGTATCAAGTTCTCCCAAGGTAAAAACCCCATCTTTTGATGGTTCTGTTCCATTCCAGGTATTTAAGCTACAGTTTGAGAAGACAGCAGCTGTGAACAATTGGGGCGCTGAGGATAAAGTCGCTACTTTATTTGTGTCATTGAAAGGATCTGCAGCGGAAATCTTACAGACTATTCCGGACGCTGAAAGAAACATCTATGAAGCGTTGATGGGAGCCCTTGAAAGACGTTACGGTAGCGAGCATAGGAGGCAGATATTTCAAATGGAGCTACAGAATCGCTTCCAGAAGGCTAATGAGACATTGCAGGATTTTGCATGGGACATTGAGAGGTTAGCTCATTTGGCGAACGCAGATGCACCCGTGGAATACATCGAGAGGGTAAAGATCCAAAGATTCATAAATGGAATAAAGGATGTAGACACGAAGCGAGCCGCATATGCAAACCCCAAAAGGACATTCGCAGAGACGGTATCACACGCTTTATTACAAGAGACAGCCTCGATTTTATGTAAACCAGATAACAAGGTTCGCCATGTGGAAAAGGAGACATCAGACTTGGTCGAAAAAATCAACAAAGTTCTGGAAGCCTTGAATGGAGCACAAAAGAAAAGCGATGGTGTCAGTAAATGTTTCAAGTGCGGAAAATCTGGCCATATGGTGCGTCATTGCAACATCGGCTCCAGAGACTTCGGCAATGCTTGTGGACGTAAGGGTAACGCTGGAGGAGATGACTAAGATGAATGCCCTATAGTTTCTGTGTCGCAGGTCGGAGGGAAAGCAAGTACTGTTACTGTTAGAGGTTTCTTGGACGGAAAAGAGCGGTTATTCACTGTGGATACTGGCGCATCTCATTCCATCATTAGAAGTGACTTGGTCCAAAAGAGAGTACGACCATTGCAGGATGCAAAGTTGCGGACAGTAACTGGTGAAAGTAAGCTGGTTCATGGAGAAGTGCGGTGCAAAGTTGTCATTGGGAATGTGACTACATACCACAACTTCTTAGTGGCAGATATTGTGGACGAAGTCATCATTGGCGTCGACTTCTTGGCTGTGAGAGACATTCACATGAACCTGAGAAATAGAGTTATGACATACAATGGCCAAGAAGTACCTCTGATCTTTGGACACAACATTGGGTATTGCACCAAAGGAGTTTCATTAGAGGTGAAACGCAGGGACACTCGAAAGGCAAAGGTACCTCCTCAACCAATGGCTTTGATAGACAAATGCCTGCTTGAGAATATTCGGAGAAGTCAACAGGAAGATTCAAATCTGGCATGTGTGATCCGAGGGCTTGAGCGAAACAAACGACCAGCAAGAAAAGAAATTTCAGCGGCGAGTCCAGTTGCCAAGTCATATTGGGCACAATGGAACAGTTTACGAATGGTATCCGGTTGTTTGCATCGAATATGGGAGAGTGAGGATGGCCAATGCGCTCGGAAGCTTATAGTTGTTCCAAGGAAGCGGGTGTCTGATGTTCTCAGGGAAATGCATAACGATCCAAGTGGAGGTCATCTAGGAGTCAAGAAGACCTTGGAGAGGATTAAGCAGACATTTTATTGGGTTGGTTACGGTCAGTGGGTAAAGGAGTGGATTTCCAAATGCGATGAGTGCATCAGAGCAAAGGTGCTGAGGTCCACGAGTCATGGTCTAAGGAGGCAGTGCAACTCAGATGCACCGGTTGAGAGGATTACCTTGGATGAAGCTGGTCCCTTCCCCGGAACTATAAGCAAAAACATGAAAACCAGGTACGACAAAGCAATGGAAACGGAAGGGTTCCTGGAAGGAGATTTAGTATTCCTATACGGACCACAACGGAGGAAAGGTGTGTCTCCCAAAGTTCAGTGCAACTGGGAAGGACCATACAGAGTTGTGAAACGGATCAACGACGTTGTTTACCGCATACAGGCTGTTGGAATGCCACGGAACAAAACGAAGGTGGTTCCCCTGGAGAGGCTAGCAACGTTTGGATCGGGAAATGTGTCTGATCGGGACGATCAGACTTAGGTGGAGGGCAGTGTGGCGAATGTTCTCAAGAATCGCTCATCTCCCAACTCTATATATGGAAATACATCACTAGCGTCACTACCACAACTACAGCTGTTTAGATACATGACGTGAGAGCGAGAGGCAGCTCGCGTGTTTGCGAATGTGGCACAAAGAGGAGATGATGATAGATAAACGCTTCGAGAACACTATTGCACGAATAAACCAGAAATGTGTAGACATTTCTAGGTTGTGAAGCTGCTGTCTGCTAGGGTATATAAACCGCGCAAAGACAACGCAAGTCAGTCAGTTTATCTTGAGGTGTTGTACAGTGAAGTACTGCACAGTGAATTAACCCGCGATATTGTACTACGGTTTTTAGTACTGAATAAAGCGTACTACTTATTAAACAGAATCGGAGTGTTTTATTTAACGCACAGTGATCGAACTCAAGGAAAATAATCAAGGAATCAGAGAACGTCACACATCAAATGAAAGTCGATGTATCGAATAATACTGTGGCGAGTGTTATCAAGAATCGGTCATCTTCCAGCATTAGTGTATTTCCACCACTAGCGTCACTACCACAACTACAGCTGTTACATACACAATGACACATGACGTGAGAGCGAGAGAGGGAGAGGTAGCTCACGTGTTTGCGAATGTAGCACAAAGAGGAGATGACGATAGATAAACGCTTCGAGAACACTGTTGCACGAATAAACCAGAAATGTGTAGACATTTCTAGGTTGTGAAGCTGCTGTCTGCTAGGCTATATAAACCGCGCAAAGACAGCGCGAATCAGTCAGTTTATTTTCAAGTGTTGTACAGTGAAGTACTGAACAGTGAGTTAACCCGTGATATTGTACTACGGTTTTTAGTAGTAAATAAAGCGTACTATTTACTAAGCAGAATCGGAGTGTTTTATTTAACGCACAGTGATCGAACTCAGGGAAAATAATCAAGGAATCATCGAATTCGTCACAATTGGTGTCAGAAGCGGTGTTGTTAAATAAATACAGGATAACAAGGACATTGTAAAGGCAACAAGGACATTGTAAAGGTAACAAGAACATTGCAAGGATATGGCAAAGTTTAATGAATTGAAGATCCAGCAACTCAAAAACGAGTTGGAGAAACGTGGAATGGTAACAACAGGCAATAAGCCAGAGCTACAATCACGTCTACGCGAGGCTATGGAAGCGGAAGGAATCAACGTTGACGATTATGTTTTTCAGCTTTCGGAAGAGGGAGCGACGAAATAACCCCCCTGCGGGTTAGGGGTTTAGAATATGCCCGAGGTAGGCATACCGGTCGTAAGAGGCGACTAATATGCACATAGGTAATTGACGTTCTACTCGATGGTTGATCTACGGATATGATGCCTCTCACCTCTCATTACCCATCTTCTCCTTCCTCATGGATGGAGGGATGCCATGACCTAGAAGGTTCCACTGGTCATACCAAATCGCTACCACGACAGTCGGGCAGTACCGCAAGGGAGTACCGCAGCGTACCGGGGTCATATCCGGCCAAGGACTGTCAACTTCGGCATCACTCCCCAAAACCTTCGGGGAGTGTTTTGTTGTTAACAACAACAACAACAACAAAGTAGAAGAGCAAAAGGATACTCCGCATTCAGTGGCAAATGTGGACACAGACTCGCTGTTGGCTGTATTGGCTCAGATGTCGACGAATATAACATCAAAGTTTGAAGAACAGAAAACTTGCATGGCATCTCAGTTGGAGCAACAGGAGACACGCATGTCATCTCAGTTGGAAGAACAGAAGACACACATGGTATCTCAGTTGGAAGAACACAAGGCTTATATGTCATCAAGGCTGGAAGAGCAGGAGACACGAATGTCGTCGCAAATTTCGGCACAGGTATCATCGCAGATCTCCACTGAACTGGAAGAACACAAGGCTTATATGTCATCTCATCTGGAGGCACAAGATGCAAAGATTGCAGAACTTCAAGATAAAATTGACGCTGAAGTTAATGCGTTGAGAGGACGGATCCAGGAGTTGCAGCTAAATCGTCCAACTGTTTAACAAGCGCACCCAAGGTAAAAACCCCATCCTTTGACGGTTCTTTTCCTTTCCAGTTATTTAAGATACAATTTGAGAAGACAGCAGCTGTGAACAACTGGGGCGCTGAAGAGAAAGTCGCTGCACTCTTCGTAGCATTGAAAGGACCGGCAGCCGAAATCTTACAAACAATTCCTGATGGCGAAAGAAACAACTATGAAGCATTGATGGGTGCTGTGGAGAGACGTTACGGTAGCGAGCATAGGAGGCAGATATTTCAAATGGAGCTACAGAATCGCTTCCAGAAGGCTAACGAGACATTGCAGGAATTTGCATGGGACATTGAGAGGTTAGCTCATTTGGCGAACGCATATGCCCCGTGGAATACATCGAGAGGGTAAAGATCCAAAGATTCATAAATGGAATAATGGATGTAGACACGAAGCGAGCCGCATATGCAAACCCCAAAAGTACATTCGCAGAGACGGTATCACACGCTTTATTACAAGAGACAGCCTCGCTTTTATGTAAACCAGATAAGAAGGTTAACAATGTGGAAGTAGAACGACCAGAGTGGGTGGACGCAATACTAGAAGCATTGAACGGAAAGCAACGGAAAAATGAAGCAGCCATTAAATGCTTCAAGTGCGGAAAATCTGGCCATATCGTGCGTCATTGCAACGTCGGCTCCAGAGACTTCGGCAATGCTTGTGGACGTAAGGGTAACGCTGGAGGAGATGACCAAGATGAATGCCCTATAGATTCTGTGTCGCAGGTCGGAGGGAAAGCAAGTACTGTTACTGTTAGCGGTTTCTTGGACGGAAAAGAGCGGTTATTCACTGTGGATACTGGCGCATCTCATTCCATCATTAGAAGTGACTTGGTCCAAAAGAGAGTACGACCATTGCAGGATGCAAAGTTGCGGACAGTAACTGGTGAAAGTAAGCTGGTTCATGGAGAAGTGCGGTGCAAAGTTGCGATTGGGAATGCGACTACATACCACAACTTCTTAGTGGCAGATATTGTGGACGAAGTCATCATTGGCGTCGACTTCTTGGCTGTGAGAGACATTCACATGAACCTGAGAAATAGAGTTATGAGATACAATGGCCAAGAAGTACCTCTGATCTTTGGACACAACATTGGGTATTACACCAAAGGAGTTTCATTAGAGATGAAGCACAAGGACACTCGAAATGCAAGGGTAACTCCTCGACCAATGGCTTCGATAGACAAATGCCTACTTGAGAATATTTGGAGAAGTCAACAGGAAGATTCAGATCTGGCATGCGTGATCCGAGGGCTTGAGCGAAACAAACGACCAGCAAGAAAAGAAATGTCAGTGGCGAGTCCAGTTGCCAAGTCATATTGGGCACAATGGAACAGTTTACGAATGGTATCCGGTTGTTTGCATCGAATATGGGAGAGTGAGGATGGTCAATGCGCTCGGAAGCTTATAGTTGTTCCAAGGAAGCGGGTGTCTGATGTTCTCAGGGAAATGCATAACGATCCAGGTGGAGGTCATCAAGGAGTCAAGAAGACCTTGGAGAGGATTAAGCAGACATTTTATTGGGTTGGTTACGGTCAGTCGGTAAAGGAGTGGATTGCCAAATGCGATGAGTGCATCAGAGCAAAGGTGCTGAGGTCCACGAGTCATGGTCGAAGGAGGCAGTGCAACTCAGATGCACCGGTTGAGAGGATTGCCTTGGATGAAGCTGGTCCATTCCCCAGAACTATAAGCAAAAACATGAAAACCAGGCCACAACGGAGGAAAAGTGTGTCTCCCAAAGTTCAGTGCAACTGGGAAGGACCATACAGAGTTGTGAAACGGATCAACGACGTTGTTTACCGCATACAGGCTGTTGGAATGCTACGGAACAAAATGAAAGTGGTTCCCCTGGAGAGACTAGTAACGTTCGGATCGGGAAATGTGTCTGATCGGGACGATCAGACTTAGGTGGAGGGCAGTGTGGCGAATGTTATCAAGAATCGGTCATCTTCCAGCAGTAGTGTATTTCCACCACTAGCGTCACTACCACAACTACAGCTGTTTACATACACAATGACACATGACGTGACAGCGAGAGAGGGAGAGGTAGCTCACGTGTTTGCGAATGTAGCACAAAGAGGAGATGACGATAGATAAACGCTTCGAGAACACTGTTGCATGAATAAACCAGAAATGTGTAGACATTTCTAGGTTGTGAAGCTGCTGTCTGCTAGGCTATATAAACCGCGCAAAGACAGCGCGAATCAGTCAGTTTATTTTCAAGTGTTGTACAGTGAAGTACTGAACAGTGAGTTAACCCGTGATATTGTACTACGGTTTTTAGTAGTAAATAAAGCGTACTATTTACTAAGCAGAATCGGAGTGTTTTATTTAACGTACAGTGATCGAACTCAGGGAAAATAATCAAGGAATCATCGAATTCGTCACAATACGATATTTAACGTTGTATCGATGTATTTTCCCAATGTTCCAGCATTTTATCATGCCTAATTTTTCGAATTGGCGGGGGCTTCTTTCCAATAATGTACGGAGCGGCTTTTATTTTTAACGGATAGACGGGGTCGCATAGAGTACAAAATAAAAAACCAGAGCCGTCGGTGGCCTATATTTTATGAGAAATTTGTATTTAAAATTGCAAATTTGACCAAACAAATTTACCAGTGCATCCCGATTTCGCTAACATTATACGCACAAAATACAACTATATTATAAAAAAAACGCTTTTCCTACTACCCGTACTGCTCTTTTAATCGAATATATCAAAAAAAGCCAAGTTATAAAATTTAAAAAACCCGCAATTTTTATTTTCACAGAATCACTGGGCAACAACAATTTGCATTACTTGCAGTTACAGCGAGTTGCCTAATGCCCATTCATGAATAAACAAACTATTTGCATATGGTTACTCAATTACACAAGCATATATTTTGTTTATTCACCACTTTAAATTTTCCATTATTTATTTCGCACTTTTCACGCGAATAACCAATATAAAACATTATTTTAAAACCCGCCATGACTTGGCAACAACAATGCCATTGAAATAGTTGTATGCACAGCGAGTAGTAACTTTTGGTTATATTCACGAACTATGTTATTGTTTTTTCACTAAGTGCAGTTTGCTTACTTTTTTAACTGTTCACTGCACATTTAATTCATAATATTATACATTATACCTATTATGTATACATATTATGTACATAAGTATATAAAAACACAGCACATAAAACCAACACAACACGCAACAAACAATGGTACATATAAACTGACAACTTGAGCTATTAGCGAGTAAATAGGTGTTGCCAGACATGTGTTAATGAACACATACATTTCTTAAGGGGCGTCCATAAATTACAGGGTAAAAAAATGGGGAAATGGACCCCACTACAATAAAGTCTAGTTGAAAAAAAACCTAAAGGGAGAGGGAGGTTAAAAACGCGTAAAAATGACGAATTGTACTTTTTAGTATAAATTAATGGATTTCAATATTCCAATGGACACAATCTACATACAATGGATTGAAAGCCCCAGTTCCCTTTTTTGTACTGGATGAAAAACGCTGTTTTATTATTTGCAAAAGCGCCGTGATTAAAAAAAAAATTTTTTTTCTTTTCTCGGTCATGGAAAAGCGCCGCAGGCAAAAATTTTAAATAAATCGCGCGACTTTTGATACAAAATTTTTATTTTATTTATAGACGGGGTCGCATAGAGTACAAAATAAAAAACCAGAGCCGTCGGTGGCCTATATTTTATGAGAAATTTGTATTTAAAATTGCAAATTTGACCAAACAAATTTACCAGTGCATCCTGATTTCGCTAACATTATACGCACAAAATACAACTATATTATAAAAAAAACGCTTTTCCTACTACCCGTACTGCTCTTTTAATCGAATATATCAAAAAAAGCCAAGTTATAAAATTTAAAAAACCCGCAATTTTTATTTTCACAGAATCACTGGGCAACAACAATTTGCATTACGTGCAGTTACAGCGAGTTGCCTAATGCCCATTCATGAATAAACAAACTATTTGCATATGGTTACTCAATTACACAAGCATATATTTTGTTTATTTACCACTTTAAATTTTCCATTATTTATTTCGCACTTTTCACGCGAATAACCAATATAAAACATTATTTTAAAACCCGCCATGACTTGGCAACAACAATGCCATTGAAATAGTTGTGTGCACAGCGAGTAGTAACTTTTGGTTATATTCACGAACTATGTTATTGTTTTTTCACTAAGTGCAGTTTGCTTACTTTTTTAACTGTTCACTGCACATTTAATTCATAATATTATACATTATACCTATTATGTATACATATTATGTATATAAGTATATAAAAACACAGCACATAAAACCAACACAACACGCAACAAACAATGGTACATATAAACTGACAACTTGAGCTATTAGCGAGTAAATAGGTGTTGCCAGACATGTGTTAATGAACACATACATTTCTTAAGGGGCGTCCATAAATTACAGGGTAAAAAAATGGGGAAATGGACCCCACTACAATAAAGTCTAGTTGAAAAAAAACCTAAAGGGAGAGGGAGGTTAAAAACGCGTAAAAATGACGAATTGTACTTTTTAGTATAAATTAATGGATTTCAATATTCCAATGGACACAATCTACATACAATGGATTGAAAGCCCCAGTTCCCTTTTTTGTACTGGATGAAAAACGCTGTTTTATTATTTGCAAAAGCGCCGTGATTAAAAAAAAATTTGTTTTCCTTTTCTCGGTCATGGAAAAGCGCCGGAGGCAAAAATTTTAAATAAATCGCGCGACTTTTGATACAAAATTTTTATTTTATTTTTTATTTTTTTTTGAAAACACAACAGGTTTCTGGGTTATGGAAAAGCGCCGCAGGCGAAAATTTTTAATAAAAAATCGCGCGATTTTCTTTTTTTTCTGTTAAACTCAAAAGTACATGTTTCTTGGTTATGGAAAAGCGCCGATTTTTTATTAAAAATTTTCTTTTTTTTTAATAAACCCAACAGTACATGTTTCTTCGTTATGGAAAAGCCCCGATTTTTATAAAAAATTTTCTTTTTTTTAAATAAACCCAACAGTACAGGTTTCTTGACTATGGAAAAGCACCGCAGGCGAAAATTTTTTTTTTTTTTATTAAAAATTTTCTTTTTCTCTAATAAACCCAACAGTTCTTGGTTATGGAAAAGCGCCGCAGTCGAAAATTTATTTTATTTATTTTTAATAAACACAAAGGTTTCTCATCATCATTCATCATTAACACTTGTATAATTATAGTTTAGTTATAACTACTTGATGGGTTATTTATAACTACTTTGTGGGTTAGTTTTAACTAGTTGATGGGTTTGCTATAACTAGTTTATGGGTTTGTTAAAACTACTTTATGAGTTAGTGATAACTACTTGATGGGTTAGTTATAGCCACATGATGGGTTAGTTATAACTACTTGATGGGTTAGTTACAACTACTTTGTGGGTTAGTTATAACTAGTTGATTGCTTAGTCCTCATGGGTTAGTTATAACTAGTTGATTGGTTAGTCCTCATGGGTTAGTTATAACTAGTTTATGGGTATGTTATAACTACTTTATGAGTTAGTTATAACTACTTGATGGGTTAGTTATAGATTCATGATGGGTTAATTGTAACTACTTTATGGGTTAGTTTAACTTGTTTTCTTTTTCGTTTAATTAACACAACGCCGCAGGGGAAAATCTTTTTTTAATAAACGCAATAGTTTCTCATCATCATTCATCATTAATTATAATTATAGGTTAGTTATAACTACTTTATGTGTTAGTTATAGCTACTTTAGAGGTTAGTTATACCTACTTATGGTTTAATTATAACTACTTGATGGGTTAGTTATAACTACTTGATTTGTTAGTTATAACTACTTCATGGGTTAGTTATAACTACCTGATAGCGCTTTCGGTTGTAAATCGCGTGATTTTTATTCCAAATTTTCTTTATTTTTACGGTAATAAATGGAAATTGTTTTCTAATAATTTATTGACTGTTAGTTATAACCACTTCAGCTTTTATTTTATAAACCTTTGGGTTAGTTTTATAACTACTTTATCGTTTTTTGGTACATAATTGTTTGTTAGTTAGGTACCACTTCTTCCATATTAGACACTATTTTGTAGAAGTTTAAGAGATACAAAATTACCTGATTCGGTTTGAGTCATTTTAAATGAATAATTTTTAAAAATATAACTTGTTAAACACTGCATAAAACTTTTAAACCGAGTACGCAAAAGTCCCGTTAGTTTCAACAGCTCTAAGTAATGAAAATATCCAGTGGCGCTAGTCTCAGAGGGTATGTAACAAATAATAACTAAATGCATACAGTTAGCAAGAAGTGCGAATTGTATTATCAGTTATAGGTATTAATATAAAGAGATTTTCCATAAATGCTTGTATAATTTTTATAATATTACCTAAAGTTATAAGAAGTCATAGAAATACGGTGATAACTCGGTTTTGTACAATAAACATTTTTTGAAGATCTGGCAATGCCTTTTTGATCGTACTCGATAAACATATGAACGAGGAACAGTTAGTTCAAGTTGAGATCTCGCTACGAGGCTCTTTGGTTTTGTGTGTAAAATAAATAAAAGTTGTAATTGTGAAATAAAAAGTGTTATAAAACAAAATAGCAAACAAAAGCTGTTCAAACACGGAGGCGAAGAGCTGGTAAAAAGCATGCATCAGCTCTTATGCAGAATATGGTCAGACGAGTGCATGCCTCCAGATTGGAATTTAAGTGTGCTCTGCCCAATCCACAAGAAAGGCGATCCTGCTAACCGCACCAACTACCGCGGAATCAGCCTTCTTAATATCGCATATAAGGTTCTTTCTAGCGTATTGTGTGAAAGACTGAAGCCCATCGTAGACAAGCTGATTGGACCTTATCAGTGTGGCTTTAGACCTGGTAAGTCTACCATCGACCAGATTTTCACGATACGCCAAATCCTGGAGAAGACCCATGATAAAAGAATCGACACACACCATCTCTTTGTCGATTTCAAAGCCGCTTTTGACAGCGCAAAAAGGAGTTGCCTGTATGCCGCCATGTCTGAATTTGACTTCCCTGCAAAGCTTATACGGCTTTGCCAAATGACGTTGAGCAATACTAACAGCTCCGTCAGAGTCGGGAAGGACCTCTCTGAGCCATTTGAAACCAAACGAGGCTTCAGACAGGGCGACTCCCTTTCGTGCGATTTCTTCAACCTGATGCTGGAGAAGATAATTCGAGCAGCAGAGCTAAACCGCAATGGTACAATCTTTTACAAGAGCTTGCAATTGCTGGCGTATGCCGATGATATTGATATCATTGGCCTTAACAACCGCGCCGTAAGCGCTGCCTTCTCTGGACTGGATAAAGAAGCGAAAAAAGTGGGTCTTGCGGTCAACGAGGACAAGACGAAGTATTTGCTGTCATCAAAGAAAGAATCGGCGCACCTGCGCCTTGGCAGCCACGTCACTGTTGATAGTTACAAATTTGAAACTGTGAGGGACTTCGTCTATTTGGGAACCAGCATTAACACCGAAAATAATATCAGTCTAGAAATCCAACGGAGAATCACTCTTGCGAACAAGTGCTACTTTGGACTGAGTAGGCAATTGAGAAGTAAAGTCCTCTCTCGAAGAACAAAGATCGCGCTCTATAAGTCTCTCATCATACCTGTCCTGATGTATGGCTCAGATTCATGGACAATGTCAAGAGAAGATGAGATGGCCCTTGGAGTATTTGAGAGAAAAGTTCTCCGGAAGATTTATGGTCCATCCCGTGATGCCGACGGCGAGTATCGAAGGAGATTTAACGATGAGCTGTACGAGCTTTAGGCAGATCTGACCATAGTCCAGCGAATTAAAGCCCAAAGGCTCCGCTGGCTGGGTCACGTCATGCGAATGGACAAAGAAGCTCCAGCCCAGAAGGTTTTCCAATCGTCACCCGAATTCGGCAGCAGAGGAAGGGGGAGGCCTCGACTGAGATGGAAACAACAGGTGGAGGATGACTTGAACTCCCTTGGGGTTTCCAATTGGCGTCAGTTATCGCTAAAAAGGAATGACTGGCGTGCTTTGATAGGCGACGGCCAAAATCGCTTAGGCGGTTAAGCGCCAATAAATGAATGAATGAATAAAGCAAAATATACTAAAGAAAAATGTGAAATGGTGTATAAACAAAATAAGTACATGTCTAATTGAATAAACATATGCACATATTTTGTTTATTCATGTATTCACTTCAGCAGTTGCAATTCGCTGTAACTGCAAAAAATATAAAGGCATTGTTGTTGCCTAGTGATTCCGGTGATGGCGATTTTTTTTAAGATAATAATTTTCGAGATTTATGCTATTTACTCGCCTTTGAAATAAAAATAAGCAGTGCGGGTGATAAAAGAAGCCATGTTCTTAAATTTAAAAAGAATTTTATGTGTGTAATTTTAGGGAAATCTAGTAATGAGTAATTTTGTATTAGTGAAATTGCAACTTCAAGTGCAATTTTCTTAAAAAATATAAGCCGCCGACCTGTTCGGTTTTTGTTTTTGTGGTCTATGGGACCCCTTCTACCCCTCCACAATGAAAGAAATCGGCACCGTACATTATTGGAAAGTCAACCCCCTGTCTTGACTCAGCAGAGAGTCAAATTACAAGCCACAGGGTGGTGTCCTATCCCCTACACTGTTTAATTTCTATCTATCGAAGATGCCCCCACCACCAGAGGGCGTCTCCGTCGTTTCATATGCCGACGACTGTACAATAATGGCGACGGGGAAGGGCCCCTATACTGATGAACTCTGTACGAAAATCAACGGTTACCTCTGCGACCTTTCCAGGTTTTTCACTGAGCGAGATCTGACGATATCTCCGACTAAATCAACGGCGACGCTTTTTACGACATGGACGCACCAGGTGAGAAATGAATTAGACATTTTCGTTGATGGCACTAAGCTACCAACTGTCAGCCACCCAAAGTTATTAGGGATGACACTGGATAATACTTTCTCATTTGCTGGTCATGTGTCTGCAATGGTCTCAAAGGTACGTGGTCGCAACAAGATCCTCAAGTCACTTGCCGGCTTGGGGAAAAGACAAAGAAACGTTGCTGACTACATATAAGTCCATTGGCCGACCAGTCTATGACTATGCTGCGCCCATATGGTCGCCTAATGTACATAACACCAACTGGACGAAGTTACAAGTCTGCCAAAATACTGCCATCAGAACTGCTACAGGATGTCTCCTCATGTCTTCCGCGTCTCACCTCCATCAGGAGGCAAAACTGCTCAATGTGAAAGAGCATGCTGAAATGCTGAGCAGGCAATTCCTTCTGAACTGCCACAAGCCAGCACATCCAAGCCGTCATCTTTTGGACATAGATCCGCCCCCGAGAGACATAAGGAAACATCTCCGTAAGCATTATGATGAGATCCGGCATCATATTACCTTGCCGTTTGATCTGCAGAATCATAAGCGGGCTCTAACCGACATCCACACCGAGTCGGTAGACACTTTTGTCGGATCTCTACCTGTGAATCCCGTTCTGAACAGTCCTCCACCGGATATTGCTGAAGAAGAACGCACCTTACCAAGGGAGACAAGAGTCACCTTGGCACAGTTTAGGTCTGGATATAGTGTAAGGTTAAACTCCTACTTATCCAGACTTAATGATACAATCTTAAACACATACATGTGGTAGGACCCCCCATGATACTCTACATCTCTTCAATTGTTCATCTGAACCTACTCTTCTAACCCCTCGGTCCCTCTGGACAAACCCTGTTGAAACTGCACGTTTCCTTGGACTCCCCTTAGAAGAGCTTGATGAAGATCTTCGGAATGATCATACACTCTAGACAGGGCAATGCATTGGTAACAACAACAACAACAACAACAAGCTAAAAGGGTCAATAAAATATTATTTCTTCAAAGCCTAAGTGCAAAATACTGGGATATATGAATGTTGTTTGGTACTTTTTATTTTTGGTTTGGTTGTTTAATAAAATAATTTTTTCCATCAAAAAGGAAACTATAAAAAATGCATATGAATTTTAGCATTGAAATTTTTATTTTATTTTCTTAATGTTCAAAACTAGAACTAAGGTTTTATAAAAGAATATGTGATGCAAGGCAAGTGAAGTTTGTTTTTTTACATTAAAAAAGTTAAACAAAAATTGGTTATTTGTTTTTTCTTTTTTTTTGCTGTTTTTCTTTCAGAGATTTTGGTTGGTTATTGTTTTTATAAGTTACAACCGTGATTCCAAACAAAATTGATACGATGCATCGAAAACATCGATGTTTTCAGACGATGCAACGCAAAACATCGATGTGAGTTCACGATGCATTGCATCGGAAAAAACATCGATGTATTTTTTTCATGAGCATCCCTAGACTTAACTTGTGTTACATAGAGTTGGGTCGTTCTGTTCTGAACTTGTTCAATTGTACGATTCTCTAAGTGAGCAAGTGAGATAAAAGATCATTGGGTTTTGTTCTTTTTTGCTTTTCTTCACAGTAAAAAGAAAAGTCTAAATTTAATACCAATTTAGTGTTTATATATAACAACCCCCAAAAGTATTAAATTAATACAATTTTTCGTTTAATTGAGAGAAAGGGTATTATTTTGGCATTATTTTAAGACCATTTGGACTAATTTAATTGCCAAAATTGAGAGAGAGAGAGAGAGCGATTTAGTATTATTTTGGTATTATTTTAAAACCATTAGTCCCAATTTAATTTCCAAACTTTTTCAGGGACTTAAAACAATACTATTTGGTATTAAATTAAAAAAAAGTAGTCTTTCATTTTTACGGTGTTGTTCAAGCACTCAAGGCGAACTCATTTATAGAAGGCGAATGACTGGAAGCTGTTGCTAGTACTTCTAATTGTCATTTAAACGAAGTGATGCTATTTTCTTATGAGCTTTTTTATCAATCAAGTACATTCTGCAATGAAAATTTCTCATGGAAATCAAGGCGAAGTACTAGGCGGAGTTTTAAAGCAAATCTAACTAGCAAAAAGTAAATTTACACCATAATTTTTGTGAAATAAAGTAAGAACCAATTTATTGTTACCGAATTTAGAGTGAAGAATGCATTTGTAGTGAAATATTACGTTTTTTAGTTTTTTGTTAGTTCCATGCTTTCCCCATATGAAATTATATTGTTCGTAAACTCAAACTTCCTAAAAAAAAGAGCGAGTGAGCAAAAAAGAGCAACACCCCTGCAAAAATCGTTGGATTATGTGTCACAAATTTTTGTTAATGTAATCTTTTGTATACCTCATTCAGCTTTTTGAAAGTCGACGAAAATTACGACACTATCGCTCTGGCAGTATATACTCCAAGGAGTAACAACATTGGAGTACATTGCAAAGTACTCTGAAGGTAGGTACTCGATGGAGTAGCAGAAACAAAGCGAAGGTTGGAGTAGGTGGTCCAGTCCTAGGACATCGCAATGTTGATTGGAGCACAATTTTTATATGAAAAAGGATTACATTTGGAGTACTCTGATGCCTTAATTGGAATACTCTTTGGATAGGAGATAGAGTACTCTCGACTTTTGCAGGGACGCATAGTACGAGCAGCAGCTGCTAACTAGGGTACCATTTTAGATGACGGTTCAATGGTTAAGTATCAATAATATCCGAAAGCGGAAATTAAAAATTTTATTTGCAATCACATTTGCAAGTTTTCATGTAGTTGTGGTAATGTCCCTAAAAATATGCCATAGAATGCGTACCGTGGCATGTTGCCACGGTTTTAAAAAACATGTCTGCTTGGCTTTAAATGTCTGAGAAAGGAAACAAAAACAAACGAAACAAAAAAAATATTCGTATTGTTTGCAAACAAATTTTTGTGAAAATCTTTTTATAAAGCGTTTATGTTACGTTGTGTTTTAAAAAGCGGGTTTAAGTGGATAGTATATCAATATTAAGGCGCTATATGTGTATCTCCTGAAGATTCGGGCTCTTTCCAATGTGTTTTTTTCTGATTTCTACTATTTTTTTAAAAATTGGCAGGACCTCTTATGCTGAGTCCGAACGGAGCCTGCAGGTTAGATGAATTTTAGCTGGGACCTTCGGTATGCTATACTGCTACCTCTACATCACGGCTTTCGCTTCGAGCAGCTTCATAAATAGCGCACAGATCGCTATAAAACCTCATAAAATTGATTGTTTGCAAAATTTCATTTAAAAAACAATTAAATGAAAGTGTGAGGAGAAAAGTCAGTTGAAAAACTGAAGCTTTCAAAACCGTGACGTCATTTGACAAAAAAACTTTTTTCTCAAATTAAATTACAGAGACACGGTTGTCGAAATGCGTGACCTGTAGTAGTTGGTTCATGCCCTGACTAGTTAACAAAAAAAAATAACTAATGAACTAAAAGAACAACTTGTTCGTTCATTATAATGTGACGAATTCGATGATTCCTTGATTATTTTCTCTGAGTTCGATCACTGTACGTTAAATAAAACACTCCGATTCTGTTTAATAAGTAGTACACTTTATTCAGTACTAAAAACCGTAGTACAATATCGCGGGTTAATTTACTGTTCAGTACTTCACCGTACAACACTTCAAAATAAACTGATTGATTTGCGTTGTCTTTGCGCGGTTTATATACCCTAGCAGACAGCAGCTTCACAACCTAGAAATGTCTACACATTTCTGGTTTATTCGCGCAACCGTGTTCTCGAAACGTTTATCTATCGTCATCTCCTCTTTGTGCCACATTCGCAAACCTGTCTCTCGCTCTCACAGCTATAGTTGTGGTAGTGACGCTAGTGATGGAAATACGCTAGAGTTTGGAGATGAGCGATTCTTGAGAACATTCGCCACACTGCCCTCCACCTAAGTCTGATCGTCCCGATCAGACACATTTCCCGATCCAAACGTTGCTAGCCTCTCCGGATGAACCACCTTCATTTTGTTTCGTGGTCTTCCAACAGTTTGTATGCGGTAGACAACATCATTTATCCGCTTTAATACTTTATATGGGCCTTCCCAGTTACATTGCAGTTTTGGGGACAAACTTTTCTTTCTTTAAATCTCCTTCTTTAAAACCTTCCGAGTTGATGGCTTTGTCGTATCTGGCTTTCATCTTATCACTCATGATCTTCGTCCGTTGTCTTACAAGGTCGTGTATTTCTCTCATTTCTTCTTCCAAGATGCTAGTGGATTTCCTGGCATTTATTCCTTCATCAGCATTTATCCCAAACTTCAAATCAGCTGGCAACCGAAGATCAGTCCCAAAAATTACTTTTGCCGGAGTCTGACCCGTTGTTTCTTGTATTGCCGAGCGATATGCCATCAGGAACAAGGAGATGTGCGTGTCCCAATCTTTCTGGAACTTATCCACTACTTTCCTCATGTGCTCTTCTATGGTTCGATTGAAACGTTCCACCATGCCATCTAACTGAGGATGCAGTGCAGTTGTTCGAGTTTTCCGAATACCCAATATCTTGCACATTTCTTGGAATACGACTGATTCCAAATTCCTGCCTTGGTCAGAATGTAACTCCATCGGTACACCAAACCTCGCTATCCAATTGTTAGTGAACACCTCTGCAATGGTTTCTGCCTCTTGATTTGGAATCGGGTAAACTTCTGGCCATTTGCTGAAATAGTCCATAACAACTAATACGTACTTGTTCCCGAGTTTGCTAGTAGGAAATGGACCAGCTACATCCATGGCAATCCTCTCAAACGATGCACCTGTGTTGTACTGCTTCATCTGTCCATGACTTCTCGACTTCGGACCCTTTGCTTTGATGCACACCTCACAGTTAGCAATCCACTCCGCGATCAACTGCCGGCAACCAACCCAATAGAATCTCTGCTTGACTTTCTCCAACGTTTTCGTGACTCCGAGATGACCTCCACTTGGGCCATTATGTAGCTCATTCAAAACATCAGAGATTTTCTTCCTTGGGACAACTACCAGCTTCCGAGCGCATTGACCATCTTCGCTTTCCCATACTCTATGTAAGCAACCGGATACCAATTTCAGACTGTTCCACTGTGCCCAATATGACTTGGCAACAGGACTCTCTGCTGACATCTCCTCTCTTGTTGGTCGTTCGTTTCGCTCGATTCCTTGCATAACACGTACCAGATCTGGGTCCTCTAGCTGATGCTTCCTTAGTTGATCCATGTTCCATTCGTCCGTAGATGTTATAGTCATTAGCCGCACATCTATAACATCTTCCTTGGCCTCAGCTTTCGAACAATGCTTGCATTCTAGGTTACATGGTCGCCGGGACATTGCATCAGCATTGCCGTGGTTGCTGCCTTTGCGATGCTCTATGGAAAAGTCATAACTTTGTAGTCGCTCTATCCACCGTGCCAATTGACCTTCTGGATTACGGAACTGCAAGAGCCATTTCAAGGCTGCATGGTCTGTCCTGACGTGAAATCGCTGTCCATAGAGATACTTGTGGAAATGCTTGATGCACTCCACCAATGCCAGTAGTTCTCTCCGTGTTACACAATAGTTCCTTTCGGGCTTCCCAATTGTGCGGCTATAGTACGCCACTACCTTCTCTTGCCCATCGAAAATCTGTGACAAAACCCCTCCAATCGCGTAACCGCTCGCGTCTGTATCCAAAATAAATGTTGAGCCTGGGATTGGATACGCTAACATTGGGGCAGTGCACAGCCGTTCCTTCAAGGTTTGGAAAGCCACTTCATGTTCCTTCTTCCAATCAAATGACATATTCTTCCTGGTCAACTCATGAAGGCTACTGGCTACGCTGGCGAAATTCGGTACAAATCGACGATAATACGTGCACAGTCCGAGGAAACTTCGTAGCTCATGTAAATTTTTCGGTCTTGGCCAATCCTTTACTGCTTCGATCTTCTCTTTAGCAGTGCAAATTCCCTCCGTAGTAACCTTGTGACCTAAGTAACTTACTTCCTTCTTGAACAATGCACACTTTTTGGGACTTAATTTCAGACCGGCGCGAGCTATCCTTTGGAAAACTTCCTCCAAGTTCTTAAGGTGTTCCTCAAAGCTTTTTCCCAGCACGATGATGTCATCCAGGTACACCAAACATGTTTTCCAATGCAGTCCTTTCAATACTTGATCCATTAGTCTCTCAAAAGTAGCTGGAGCGTTACATAGTCCAAAGGGCATTACCGTAAATTGCCACAGCCCCTCTCCAACGCTGAAGGCTGTCTTTTCCTTATCCTCATCTTTAACCTCCACTTGCCAATAGCCGCTTTTCAAGTCCAGTGTAGAGAACCACTTCGTACCAGATAGTGAGTCCAGAGTATCGTCAATTCTTGGTAGTGGATAGCTGTCCTTTTTCGTTACGTCGTTCAACTTCCGGTAGTCCACACAGAACCGCATTTTTCCATCCTTTTTCTTCACTAGCACTACCGGTGAGCTCCATGGACTAGCTGATGGTTCGATCACGCCGCTGTCACTCATTTCTTGTATAATTTCTCTTACCACTTGGCGTTTGGCCAATGGAACACTTCGAGGAGCTTGGCGGATTGGTCTCGCGTCACCGGTATCAATGTGATGCTTCACTATATTGGTCCGACCTGGTTTGGAGTCATCCTTGTCAAATATGGTAGATTACTTTAGTAGAAGTTGTTTTGCCTTACTCTGGTGGTCTTCTTCGAGATCTTGCGTCCACGCCGTGATATCATCTGATAGATTAATGTTGCTGTTAGAGACATTTTCCTGGAGCTGTTCACAATTTATAACCACCTCCACCTCCAGACATTGTCCCAATATAGCTCCTTTGGAAAGCTTGATTGGCGATCGAAACTCATTTAGTACTCTTACCGGTATACGTCCATCTTGTTTTGTCATAGCCAGTGTTTTTCCTACTAGTATATCCGTCTTTGAATTTTTTGCTGCCTCGACAACCCACAATTTGTTTGTCCCATAATCTCCATCAATCCGTGCCCAAACGACTGCCCCCGACTTCGGTGGAATTTGTTGACTATCTTCCACGAGTACCCGCTTACTGATGTACTTGTTCTCGTAACCAAATTTGAGTGGCACATCCATGTTCTTATAGCTCATGGTCCTGTTTTGCATGTCGATCTTGATGCCTTGGTTGCTTAAGAAATCCACACCAACTATGATCTCATCAACAATATCTGCCACTATAAAATTGTGCAGTACGGTGACATTTCCAATTCCGATTTCACATGTTATTTCTCCTTGGACTTGAGTGTCCTCACCAGTCGCCGTACGCAATTTTGCTCCATGTAATGGCCTCACTTCTTTGTTGACTAAATCAGATCGAATGATGGAATGAGATGCGCCCGTATCAATAGTCAGTAAACGCTCTTTTCCGTCCACGAGTCCTCCAACAGTAACATTACTTGACTTCCTTCCGATCTGTGAGACAGAGATTATGGGCCATCCAATTGCGGGAGCCAGCCTACGCCCCTTGCGGCTAACTCTCTTTAGTTTAACGGTTGGTTGGATTGGGAGACTTGCTCATCTCCTTCAGCCTTGCGCTTTCGTCCGCTTGCATTACTGGAATTATTGGAGCTAGATCCAGATCCACAATAACGTGCAATATGACCAGGTTTTCCGCACTTGAAGCACTTAATAACCCCTTTATTTTTCTGTTGCTTCCCGTTTAGTGCTTCTAGGATTTTGTCAACTTTTCCGACCCAGTCTGGCGTCTCCACTTCCACACGGTGAGCTTTGTACGTGGGTTTACTCAAAAGCGAGGCTGTTTCTTGTGTTAGAGCATGTGATACCGTCTCCGCAAATGATCTCTTTGGATTGGCATATGTGGCTCGCTTTGTCTCCACATCACGTATTCCATTTATGAAGCTTTGGATTTTTACCCTTTCGATGTATTCCACGGGTGCGTCTGCGTTTGCCAGATGGGCTAACCTCTCGATATCTGATGCAAACTCCTGCAATGTCTCATTAGTCTTCTGGAAGCGATTCTGTAGCTCTATTTGATGTATCTGTCTCCTATGCTCGCTGCCGTAACGTCTCTCCACAGCACCCATCAATGATTCATAGTTGTTTCGTTCGCCATCAGGAATAGTCTGTAAGATTTCGGCTGCCGGTCCTTTCAATGCTACGAAGAGTGCAGCGACTTTATCTTCAGCGCCCCAGTTGTTCACAGCTGCTGTCTTCTCAAATTGTAGCTTAAATACCTGGAAAGGAACAGATCCGTCAAATGATGGAGGTTTTACCTTGGGTACGCTTGTGGAAACACTGTGACGATTCAGCTGCAACTCCTGGATACGACTTCTTAACGCATCCACCTCGGCCTCGACTTTCTCCTCAAGCTGCATTATTTTCTCGTCCTGTATTTTTAGCTGTGAGGACATACGTTCTTCCTGCTCCTCCAGCTGTAATGCTATTTTTGAAGATAGCCGGGCCTCCTGCTCCTCAAGTTGTGCTGAGATCTGCGATGTCATGTATGTCCTCTGTTCTTCCAACGCAGATGCCATGTGTGTCTTCTGGTCCTCCAACTTTGATGCCATGCGTGTCTCTTGTTGTTCCAACTGAGATGCCATGCGTGTCTCTTGTTGTTCCAACTGAGATGCCATGCGTGTCTCTTGTTGTTCCAACTGAGATGACATGCTTGTTGTTATGTTGTTTGACATCTGAGCCAAGGCAGCCAATAAAGAGTTTGTGTCCACATTTGCCACTGAATCCTGAGAGTCCTTTTGCTCTTCTATTTTCGTCGCTCCCTCTTCCGAAAGTTGAAAAACATGATCGTCAACATTGATTCCTTCCGCTTCCATAGCCTCGCGTAGACGTTATTGTAGCTCTGGCTTATTGCCTGTTGTTACCAATCCACGTTTCTCCAACTCGTTTTTGAGTTGCTGAATCTTCAATTCATTAAACTTTACCATATCCTTGTAATGTCCTTGTTACCTTGCAATATCCTTGTTGCCTTTACAATGTCCTTTTTTCCTGTATTTATTTAACAATACCGCTTCTGACACCAATTGTGACGAATTCGATGATTCCTTGATTATTTTCTCTGAGTTCGATCACTGTACGTTAAATAAAACACTCCGATTCTGTTTAGTAAGTAGTACGCTTTATTCAGTACTAAAAACCGTAGTACAATATCACGGGTTAATTTACTGTTCAGTACTTCACTGTACAACACTTCAAAATAAACTGATTGATTTGCGTTGTCTTTGCGCGGTTTATATACCCTAGCAGACAGCAGCTTCACAACCTAGAAATGTCTACACATTTCTGGTTTATTCGCGCAACCGTGTTCTCGAAACGTTTATCTATCGCCATCGCCTCTTTGTGCCACATTCGCAAACCTGTCTCTCGCTCTCACAGCTATAGTTGTGGTAGTGACGCTAGTGATGGAAATACGCTTGAGTTGGAAGATGAGCAATTCTTGAGAACATTCGCCACAATAAAAAGAACAAAAGACCGTAATCACTGAAAGGAACTACAACACCCAACTCTAGTGATACATTAGGAATGGTCGGTATTTGCGGAAAACGTATTGTGTTTTGTCATAGCTTACACCTATATTGACCAATGGGGATTGCTTAGTATACTGTGGCGAATGTTCTCAAGAATCGCTCATCTCACAACTCTAGCGTATTTCCATCACTAGCGTCACTACCACAACTACAGCTGTTTAGATACATGACGTGAGAGCGACAGAGGGAGAGGCAGCTCGCGTGTTTGCGAATGTGGCACAAAGAGGAGATGACGATAGATAAACGCTTCGAGAACACTGTTGCACGAATAAACCAGAAAGGTGTAGACATTTCTAGGTTGTGAAGCTGCTGTTTGCTAGGGTATATAAACCGCGCAAAGACAACGCAAATCAATCAGTTTATTTTGAAGTGTTGTACAGTGAAGTACTGAACAGTGAATTAACCCGCGATATTGTACTACGGTTTTTAGTACTGAATAAAGCGTACTACTTATTAAGCAGAATCGGAGTGTTTTATTTAACGAACAGTGATAGAACTCAGGGAAAATAATCAAGGAATCAGCGAATTCGTCACAATTGGTGTCAGAAGCGGTATTGTTGAATAAACAAGGACATTGCAAGGATAACAAGGACATTGCAAGGATAACAAGGACATTGTAAGGATGGCAAAGACATTGCAAGGACATGGCAAAGTTGAGTGAATTAAAGATCCAGCAACTCAAAAATGAGTTGGAACGACGTGGACTAACAACAGCAGGCAATAAAGGAGAGCTTCAATCACGTTTGCGAGAGGCTATGGAAACGGAAGGAATCAACGTTGACGATCATATTTTTCAGCATTCGGAAGAGGGAGCGACCAAAATTGAAGAACAGAAGGATACTCCGAATTCAGTGGAAAATATGGACACAAACTCGTTATTGGCTGCATTGGCTCAGATGTCGGCGAACATAACATCAAAGTTGGAACAACAAGAAACACGCATGGCATCTCAGTTTGAACAACAAGAAACACGCATGGCATCTCAGTTGGAGCAACAAGAGTCACGAATGACTTCTCAGATCTCAGCTCAACTTGAGGATCAGGAGGCCCGGTTATCTTCAAAAATAGCATTGCAGCTGGAGGAGCAGGAAGAGCGTATGTCATCACAGCTAAAAATACAGGACAAGAAAATAATGCAACTTGAGGCCGAGGTGGATGCGTTAAGAAATCGCATCAAGGAGTTGCAGCTGAATCGCACAGTGGTTTCAACAAGTGCACCCAAGGTAAAAACCCCATCCTTTGACGGTTCTGTCCCTTTCCAGGTATTTAAGCTACAATTTGAGAAGACAGCAGCTGTGAATAACTGGGGCGCTGAGGACAAAGTCGCTGCTTTATTTGTGGCATTGAAAGGACCTGCAGCCGAAATCTTACAGACTATTCCGGACGCTGAAAGAAACAACTATGAAGCGTTGATGGGAGCCGTTGAAAGACGTTACGGCAGCGAGCATAGGAGGCAGATACATCAAATAGAGCTACAAAATCGCTCTCAGAAGGCTAACCAAACATTACAGGAGTTTGCATCGGACATCGAGAGGTTGGCTCATCTAGCAAACGCAGACGCACCAGTGGAATACATCGAGAGGGTGAAAATCCAAAGTTTCATAAATGGAATACGTGACGTGGAGACGAAGCGGGCGACCTATGCAAATCCAAAGAGATCATTTGCGGAGACGGTATCACATGCTCTAACTCAAGAAACCGCATCTCTTTTGAGCAAACCATTGTACAAAGCTCATCGTGTGGAAGTGGAGACGCCAGACTTGGTCAACAAAATCGACAAAATTTTGGAAGCATTGAATGGGGTACAGAAGAAAAGCGATGGCTCCATTAAGTGCTTTAAGTGCGGAAAATCTGGTCATATTGCACGTTATTGTGGATCTGGCTCCAATAATTCCAGTAATGCAAGCGGACGTAAGCGCAAGGCTGAAGGAGATGAGCAAGTCTCCCAATCCAACCAACCGTTAAACTAAAGAGAGTCAGCCGCAAGGGGCGTAGGCTGGCTCCCGCAATTGGATGCCCCATAATCTCTGTCTCACAGATCGGAAGGAAGTCAAGTAATGTTACTGTTGGAGGACTCGTGGACGGAAAGGAGCGTTTACTGACTATTGATACGGGCGCATCTCATTCCATCATTCGATCTGATTTAGTCAACAAAGGAGTGAGGCCATCACATGGAGCAAAGTTGCGTACGGCGACTGGTGAGGACACCCAAGTTCAAGGAGAAGTAACATGTGAAATCGCAATTGGAAATGTCACCGTACTGCACAATTTTATAGTGGCAGATATTGTTGATGAGATCATAGTTGGTGTGGATTTCTTAAGCAACCAAGGCATCAATATCGACATGCAAAACAGGACTATGAGCTATAAGAACATGGATGTGCCACTCAGTTTTGGTTACGAGAACAAGTACATCAGTAAGCGGGTACTCGTGGAAGATAGCCAACAAATACCACCGAAGTCGGAGGCAGTCGTTTGGGCAAGGATTGATGGATATTATGGGACAAACAAATTGTGGGTTGTCGAGGCAGCAAACAATTCAAAGACGGATATACTAGTAGGAAAAACACTGGCTATGACAAAACAAGATGGACGTATACCGGTAAGAGTACTAAATGAGTTTCGATCGCCGATCAAGCTTTCCAAAGGACAATGTCAGGAGGTGGAGGTGATTATAAACTGTGAACAGCTCCAGGAAAATGTCTCTACCAGCAACATTAATCTATCAGATAATATCACAGCGTGGACGCAAGAGCTCGAAGAAGACCACCAGAATAAGGCGAAACAACTTCTACTAAAGTACTCTACCATATTTGACAAGGGTGGCCCCAAACCAGGTCGGACCAATGTAGTGAAGCATCACATTGATACCGGTGACGCGAGTCCAATCCGCCAAGCTCCTCGAAGTGTTCCATTGGCCAAACGGCAAGTGGTAAGAGAAATTATACAAGAAATGAGTGACAGCGGCGTGATCGAACCATCAGCTAGTCCATGGAGCTCACCGGTAGTGCTAGTGAAGAAAAAGGATGGAAAAATGCGGTTCTGTGTGGATTACCGGAAGCTGAACGACGTAACGAAAAAGGACAGCTATCCACTACCAAGAATTGACGATACTCTGGACTCACTATCTGGTACGAAATGGTTCTCTACACTGGACTTGAAAAGCGGCTATTGGCAAGTGGAGGTTAAAGATGAGGATAAGGAAAAGACAGCCTTCAGCGTTGGAGAGGGGCTGTGGCAATTTACGGTAATGCCCTTTGGACTATGTAACGCTCCAGCTACTTTTGAGAGACTCATGGATCAGGTATTGAAAGGACTGCATTGGAAAACATGTTTGGTGTACCTGGACGACATCATCGTGTTGGGAAAAAGGTTTGAGGAACACCTTAAGTACTTGGAGGAAGTTTTCCAAAGGATAGCTGGCGCCGGTCTGAAATTAAGTCCCAAAATGTGTGCATTGTTCAAGAAGGAAGTAAGTTACTTGGGTCACAAGGTTACTACGGAGGGAATTTGCACTGCTAAGGAGAAGATCGAAGCAGTAAAGGATTGGCCAAGACCGAAAAATTTACATGAGCTACGAAGTTTCCTCGGACTGTGCACGTATTATCGTCGATTTGTACCGAATTTCGCTAGCGTAGCCAGTAGCCTTCATGAGTTGACCAGAAAGAATATATCATTTGATTGGAAGAAGGAACATGAAGTGGCTTTCCAAACCTTGAAGGAACGGCTGTGCACTGCCCCAATGTTAGCGTATCCAATCCCAGGTTCAACGTTTATTCTGGATACAGATGCAAGTGGTTATGCGATTGGAGGAGTTTTGTCACAGATTGTCGATGGGCAGGAGAAGGTAGTGGCGTACTATAGCCGCACAATTGTGTAACACGAAGAGAACTACTGGCATTGGTGGAGTGCATCAAACATTTCCACAAGTATCTCTATGGACAGCGATTCCACGTCAGGACAGACCATGCAGCGTTGAAATGGCTTTTGCAGTTCCGTAATCCGCAAGGTCAATTGGCACGGTGGATAGAGCGACTACAAAGTTATGACTTTTCCATAGAGCATCGCAAAGGCAGCAACCACGGCAATGCTGATGCAATGTCCCGGCGACCATGTAACCTGGAATGCAAGCATTGTTCGAAAGCTGAGGCCAAGGAAGATGTTATAGATGTTCGGCTGATGACTATAACATCTACGGACGAATGGAACATGGATAAACTAAGGAAGTATCAGCTAGAGGATCCAGATCTGGTACGTGTGATGCAAGGGGTCCAACAAAAAGAACGACCAACAAGAGAGGAGATGTCAGCAGAGAGTCCTGTTGCCAAGTCATATTGGGCACAGTGGGACAGTTTGAAATTGGTATCCGGTTGCTTACATAGAGTATGGGAAAGCGAAGATGGCCAATGCGCTCGGAAGCTGGTAGTTGTCCCAAGGAAGAAAATCTCTGATGTTTTGTATGAACTACATAATGGTCCAAGTGGAGGTCATCTAGGAGTCACAAAAACACTGGAGAAAGTCAAGCAGAGATTCTATTGGGTTGGTTGCAGGCAGTCGATCGCGGAGTGGATCGCCAACTGTGAGGTGTGCATCAGAGCAAAGGGTCCGAAGTCGAGAAGCCATGGACAGATGAAGCAGTACAACACAGGTGCACCGTTTGAGAGGATTGGCATGGATGTAGCTGGTCCATTTCCTACTAGCAAACTCGGAAACAAATACGTACTAGTTGTTATGGACTATTTCAGCAAATGGCATGGTGGAACGTTTCAATCGAACCTTGGAAGAGCACATGAGGAAAGTAGTGGATAAGTTCGAGAGAGATTGGGACACGCACATCTCCTTGTTCCTGATGGCATATCGCTCGGCAATACTTGAAACAACGGGTCAGACTCCAGCAAAAGTAATTTTTGGGAATGATCTTCGGTTGCAAGCTGACTTGAAGTTTGGGATAAATGCTGATGAAGGAATAAATGCCAGGAAATCCACTAGCATCTTGGAAGAAGAAATGAGAGAAATACACGATCTTGTAAGACAACGGACGAAGATCATGAGTGATAAGATGAAAGCCAGATACGACAAAGCCATCAACTCGGAAGGTTTTAAAGAAGGAGATTTAGTGCTGTTATACAACCCACAACAAAAGAAAGGTTTGTCCCCAAAACTGCAATGTAACTGGGAAGGCCCATATAAAGTAATAAAGCGGATAAATGATGTTGTCTACCGCATACAAACTGTTGGAAGGCCACGAAACAAAATGAAGGTGGTTCACCTGGAGAGGCTAGCAACGTTTGGATCGGGAAATGTGTCTGATCGGGACGATCAGACTTAGGTGGAGGGCAGTGTGGCGAATGTTCTCAAGAATCGCTCATCTCACAACTCTAGCGTATTTCCATCACTAGCGTCACTACCACAACTACAGCTGTTTAGATACATGACGTGAGCACGAATAAACCAGAAAGGTGTAGACATTTCTAGGTTGTGAAGCTGCTGTTTGCTAGGTTATATAAACCGCGCAAAGACAACGCAAATCAATCAGTTTATTTTGAAGTGTTGTACAGTGAAGTACTGAACAGTGAATTAACCCGCGATATTGTACTACGGTTTTTAGTACTGAATAAAGCGTACTACTTATTAAGCAGAATCGGAGTGTTTTATTTAACGTACAGTGATCGAACTCAGGGAAAATAATCAAGGAATCATCGAATTCGTCACAATACTGTGGCGAATGTTCTCAAGAATCGCTCATCTCCCAACTCTAGCGTATTTCTATCACTAGCGTCACTACCACAACTACAGCTGCGAGAGGCAGCTCGCGTGTTTGCGAATGTGGCACAAAGAGGAGATGACGATAGATAAACGCTTCGAGAACACTGTTGCACGAATAAACCAGAAAGGTGTAGACATTTCTAGGTTGTGTAGCTGCTGTTTGCTAGGTTATATAAACCGCGCAAAGACAACGCAAATCAATCAGTTTATTTTGAAGTGTTGTACAGTGAAGTACTGAACAGTAAATTAACCCGCGATATTGTACTACGGTTTTTAGTACTGAATAAAGCGTACTACTTATTAAACAGAATCGGAGTGTTTTATTTAACGTACAGTGATCGAACTCAGGGAAAATAATCAAGGAATCATCGAATTCGTCACAATTGGTGTCAGAAGCGGTATTGTTAAATAAATACAGGATAACAAGGACATTGTAAAGGCAACAAGGATATTGCAAGGATAACAAGGACATTGTAAAGGTAACAAGAACAGTGCAAGGATATGGCAAAGTTTAATGAATTGAAGATCCAGCAGCTCAAAAACGAGCTGGAGATACGTGGATTGGTAACAACAGGCAATAAGCCAGAGCTACAATCACGTCTACGCGAGGCTATGGAAGCGGAAGGAATCAACGTTGACGATCATGTTTTTCAACTTTCGGAAGAAGGAGCGACGAAAATAGAAGAGCAAAAGGACTCTACGGATTCAGTGGCAAATGTGGACACAAACTCTTTATTGGCTGCCTTGGCTCAGATGTCAAACAACATAACATCAAGCATGTCATCTCAGTTGGAGGAACAGAAGACACACATGGCATCTCAGTTGGAGGAACAGAAGACACACATGGCATCTCAGTTGGAAGAACAAGAGACACGCATTACGTCTCGGTTGGAAGAGCAGGAGACACGAATGTCGTCGCAAATTTCGGCACAGGTATCATAACAGATCTCCTCCCAATTGGAAGAACATAAGGCTTATATGTCATCTCAGTTGGAGGCACAGGAGGAACGTATGTCAGCACAGCTAAATATGCAGGACAGGAAAATAATACAGCTTGAGGAGAAAGTCGAAGCCGAGGTGGATGCGTTAAGAAGTCGTATCCAGGAGTTGCAGCTGAATCGTCCAAGTGTTTCAGCAAGCACTCCCAAGGTAAAACATCCATCCTTTGACGGTTCTGTTCCTTTCCAGGTATTTAAGCTACAATTTGAGAAGACAGCAGCTGTGAACAACTGGGGCGCTGAAGACAAAGTCGCTGCTTTATTTGTGGCATTGAAAGGACCTGCAGCCGAAATCTTGCAAACTATTCCGGACGCTGAAAGAAACGACTATGAAGCGTTGATGGGAGCCCTTGAAAGACGTTATGGTAGCGAGCACCGGAAGCAGATTTACCAGATAGAGCTACAAAATCGAGTCCAGAAACCCAATGAGACTTTACAAGAATTTGCATCGGACATCGAGAGATTAGCGATTTTAACGATGAGCTGTACGAGCTTTACGCAGATCTGACCATAGTCCAGCGAATTAAAGCCCAAAGGCTCCGCTGGCTGGGTCACGTCATGCGAATGGACAAAGAAGCTCCAGCCCAGAAGGTTTTCCAATCGTCACCCGAATTCGGCAGCAGAGGAAGGGGGAGGCCTCGACTGAGATGGAAACAACAGGTGGAGGATGACTTGAACTCCCTTGGGGTTTCCAATTGGCGTCAGTTATCGCTAAAAAGGAATGACTGGCGTGCTTTGATAGGCGACGGCCAAAATCGCTTAGGCGGTTAAGCGCCAATAAATGATGATGATGATCGAGAGATTAGCACATCTAGCAAACGCGGATGCACCAGTAGAGTACTCGGAGAGGGTAAAGATACAAAGTTTCATAAATGGCATACGTGATGTGGAGACGAAGCGGGCAACCTATGCAAATCCAAAGAAATCATTTGCGGCGACGGTATCACATGCTCTAACTCAAGAAACAGCATCTCTTTTGTGCAAGCCAGCGTACAAAGCTCATCGTGTGGAAGTAGAACGACCAGAATGGGTGGACGCAATCCTAGAAGCATTGAACGGAAAGCAACAGAAAAATGAAGCTGCCATTAAATGCTTCAAGTGCGGAAAATCTGGTCACATTGCACGTTATTGCGGATCGGGATCAAATAATTCCAGTAATGCAGGCGGACGTAAGCGCAAGGCT
This sequence comes from Campiglossa producta, assembly GCA_964058755.1. Lineage (NCBI taxonomy): Eukaryota > Metazoa > Arthropoda > Insecta > Diptera > Tephritidae > Campiglossa > Campiglossa producta. The sequence goes on along the minus strand of CAXKVI010000003.1, from coordinate 86,301,697 downwards.
GAAGGAGATGAGCAAGTATCCCAATCGAACCAACCGTTAAACTAAAGAGAGCCAGCCGCAAGGGGCGTAGGCTGGCTCCCGCAATTGGATGCCCCATAATCTCTGTCTCACAGATCGGAAGAAAGTCAAGTAATGTTACTGTTGGAGGACTCGTGGACGGAAAAGAGCGTTTACTGACTATTGATACGGGCGCATCTCATTCCATCATTCGATCTGATTTAGTGAACAAAGAAGTGAGGCCATTACATGGAGCAAAATTGCGTACGGCGACTGGTGAGGACACTCAAGTCCAAGGAGAAATAACATGTGAAATCGGAATTGGAAATGTCACCGTACTGCACAATTTTATAGTGGCAGATATTGTTGATGAGATCATAGTTGGTGTGGATTTCTTAAGCAACCAAGGCATCAAGATCGACATGCAAAACAGGACTATGAGCTATAAGAACATGGATGTGCCACTAAATTCTGGTTACGAGAAGAAGTACATCAGTAAGCGGGTCCTCGTGGAAGAAAGCCAACAAATTCCACCGAAGTCGGAGGCGATCGTTTGGGCAAGGATTGATGGAGATTATGGGACAAACAAATTGTGGGTTGTCGAGGCAGCAAACAAATCAAAGACGGATATACTAGTAGGAAAAACACTGGCTATGACAAAACAAGATGGACGTATACCGGTAAGAGTACTAAATGAGTTTCGATCGCCAATCAAGCTTTCCAAAGGAGCTATATTGGGACAATGTCAGGAGGTGGAGGTGGTTATAAATTGTGAACAGCTCCAGGAAAATGTCTCTACCAGCAACATTAATCTATCAGATGATATCACGGCGTGGACGCAAGATCTCGAAGAAGACCACCAGAGTAAGGCAAAACAACTTCTACTAAAGTACTCTACCATATTTGACAAGGATGGCTCCAAACCAGGTCGGACCAATATAGTGAAGCATCACATTGATACCGGTGACGCGAGACCAATCCGCCAAGCTCCTCGAAGTGTTCCATTGGCCAAACGCCAAGTGGTAAGAGAAATTATACAAGAAATGAGTGACAGCGGCGTGATCGAACCATCAGCTAGCCCATGGAGCTCACCGGTAGTGCTAGTGAAGAAAAAGGATGGAAAAATGCGGTTCTGTGTGGACTACCGGAAGTTGAACGACGTAACGAAAAAGGACAGCTATCCATTACCCAGAATTGACGATACTCTGGACTCACTATCTGGTACGAAATGGTTCTCAACACTGGACTTGAAAAGCGGCTATTGGCAAGTGGAGGTTAAAGATGAGGATAAGGAAAAGACAGCCTTCAGCGTTGGGGAGGGGCTGTGGCAATTTACGGTAATGCCCTTTGGACTATGTAACGCTCCAGCTACTTTTGAGAGACTCATGGATCAGGTATTGAAAGGACTGCATTGGAAAACATGTTTGGTGTACCTGGATGACATCATCGTGCTGGGAAAAAGCTTTGAGGAACACCTCAATAACTTGGAGGAAGTTTTCCAAAGGATAGCTGGCGCCGGTCTGAAATTAAGTCCCAAAAAGTGTGCATTGTTCAAGAAGGAAGTAAGTTACTTGGGTCACAAGGTTACTACGGAGGGAATTTGCACTGCTAAAGAGAAGATCGAAGCAGTAAAGGATTGGCCAAGACCGAAAAATTTACATGAGCTACGAAGTTTCCTCGGACTGTGCACGTATTATCGTCGATTTGTACCGAATTTCGCTAGCGTAGCCAGTAGCCTTCATGAGTTGACCAGAAAGAATATGTCATTTGATTGGAAGAAGGAACATGAAGTGGCTTTCCAAACCTTGAAGGAACGGCTGTGCACTGCCCCAATGTTAGCGTATCCAATCCCAGGTTCAACGTTTATTCTGGATACAGATGCAAGTGGTTATGCGATTGGAGGAGTTTTGTCACAGATTGTCGATGGGCAGGAGAAGGTAGTGGCGTACTATAGCCGCACAATTGGAAAGCCCGAAAGGAACTATTGTGTAACACGAAGAGAACTACTGGCATTGGTGGAGTGCATCAAACATTTCCACAAGTATCTCTATGGACAGCGATTCCACGTCAGGACAGACCATGCAGCGTTGAAATGGCTTTTGCAGTTCCGTAATCCGGAAGGTCAATTGGCACGGTGGATAGAGCGACTACAAAGTTATGACTTTTCCATAGAGCATCGCAAAGGCAGCAACCACGGCAATGCTGATGCAATGTCCCGGCGACCATGTAACCTAGAATGCAAGCATTGTTCGAAAGCTGAGGCCAAGGAAGATGTTATAGATGCGCGGCTAATGACTATAACATCTACGGACGAATGGAACATGGATCAACTAAGGAAGCATCAGCTAGAGGACCCAGATCTGGTACGTGTGATGCAAGGAATCGAGCAAAACGAACGACCAACAAGAGAGGAGATGTCAGCAGAGAGTCCTGTTGCCAAGTCATATTGGGCACAGTGGAACAGTCTGAAATTGGTATCCGGTTGCTTACATAGAGTATGGGAAAGCGAAGATGGTCAATGCGCTCGGAAGCTGGTAGTTGTCCCAAGGAAGAAAATCTCTGATGTTTTGAATGAGCTACATAATGGCCCAAGTGGAGGTCATCTCGGAGTCACGAAAACGTTGGAGAAAGTCAAGCAGAGATTCTATTGGGTTGGTTGCCGGCAGTCGATCGCGGAGTGGATTGCCAACTGTGAGGTGTGCATCAAAGCAAAGGGTCCGAAGTCGAGAAGTCATGGACAGATGAAGCAGTACAACACAGGTGCACCGTTTGAGAGGATTGCCATGGATGTAGCTGGCCCATTTCCTACTAGCAAACTCGGGAACAAGTACGTATTAGTTGTTATGGACTATTTCAGCAAATGGCCAGAAGTTTACCCGATTCCAAATCAAGAGGCAGAAACCATTGCAGAGGTGTTCACTAACAATTGGATAGCGAGGTTTGGTGTACCGATGGAGTTACATTCTGACCAAGGCAGGAATTTCGAATCAGTCGTATTCCAAGAAATGTGCAAGATATTGGGTATTCGGAAAACTCGAACAACTGCATTGCATCCTCAGTCAGATGGCATGGTGGAACGTTTCAATCGAACCTTGGAAGAGCACATGAGGAAAGTAGTGGATAAGTCCCAGAAAGATTGGGATACGCACATCTCCTTGTTTCTGATGGCATATCGCTCGGCAATACATGAAACTACGGGTCAAACTCCGGCAAAAGTAATTTTTGGGAATGATCTGCGGTTGCCAGCTGACTTGAAGTTTGGGATAAATGCTGATGAAGGAATAAATGCCAGAAAGTCCACTAGCATCTTGGAAGAAGAAATGAGAGAAATACACGATCTTGTAAGACAACGGACGAAGATCATGAGTGATAAGATGAAAGCCAGATACGACAAAGCCATCAACTCGGAAGGTTTTAAAGAAGGAGATTTAGTGCTCTTATACAACCCACAACGAAAGAAAGGTTTGTCCCCAAAACTGCAATGTAACTGGGAAGGCCCATATAAAGTAATAAAGCGGATAAATGATGTTGTCTACCGCATACAAACTGTTGGAAGACCACGAAACAAAATGAAGGTGGTTCACCTGGAGAGGCTAGCAACGTTTGGATCAGGAAATGTGTCTGATCGGGACGATCAGACTTAGGGGGAGGGCAGTGTGGCGAATGTTCTCAAGAATCGCTCATCTCCCAACTCTAGCGTATTTCTATCACTAGCGTCACTACCACAACTACAGCTGCGAGAGGCAGCTCGCGTGTTTGCGAATGTGGCACAAAGAGGAGATGACGATAGATAAACGCTTCGAGAACACTGTTGCACGAATAAACCAGAAAGGTGTAGACATTTCTAGGTTGTGTAGCTGCTGTCTGCTAGGGTATATAAACCGCGCAAAGACAACGCAAATCAATCAGTTTATTTTGAAGTGTTGTACAGTGAAGTACTGAACAGTAAATTAACCCGCGATATTGTACTACGGTTTTTAGTACTGAATACTGTGACGATTTCGATGATTCCTCGACTGTTTTCCCTGAGTCCGATAACTGTATGTTAAATAAAACACTCAGATTCTGCTTAATAAATAACATTGTGTATCAATATTGATACACAATGATAAATAGTACGCTTTATTCACTACTAAAAACCGTAGTACAAAATCGCGGGTTAATTCACTGTTCACTACTTAGGGCCACTTGCATAAAAGCCGATTAAGCCTAATCGGTGATTAACTTGACAGCTAACCACACAAAATACGTCAATTATACTCTGGTTAGTCGTTATCAGCTTTTATGCAAGCGGCCCTTAACTGTACAACACTTCAAAATAAACTGATTGATGTGAGTTGTCTTTGCGCGGTTTATATATCCCAGCAGACTGCAGCTTCATAACCTAGAAATGTCTACACATTTCGGGGCTATTCGTGCAACAGTGTTCTCGAAACGTTTATCTTTCGTCATCTCCTCTTTGTGTCACATTCGCAAATATGCGAGCTGCCTCCCTCTCTCGCTCTCGCGTCATGTACCTATACAGCTGTAGTTGTGGTAGTGACACTAGTGGTGGAAATACGCTAGAGTTGGGAGATGAGCGATTCTTGAGAACATTCGCCACACTGCCCTCCACCTAAGTCTGATCATCCCGATCAGACACATTTCCCGATCCAAACGCTGCTAGCCTCTCCAGGTGAACCACCTTCATTTTGTTCATCATGTTGAGGATGCAGTGCAGTTGCTCGCGATTTCCGAATACCCAATGTCTTGCACATTTCTTGGAATACAACCAATTCGAAATTCTTGCCTTGGTCAGAACGTAACTCCATCGGTACACCAAATCTCGCTACCCAATTGTTAATGAACACCTCTGCAATGGTTTCTGCCTCTTGATTTGGAATCGGGTAAACTTCTGGCCATTTGCTGAAATAGTCCATAACAACTAGTACGTATTTGTTTCCGAGTTTTCTAGTAGGAAATGGAACAGCTACATCCATGGCAATCCTCTCAAACGGTGCAACGGTATTGTACTGCTTCATCTGTCCATGGCTTCTCGACTTCGGACCCTTTGCTTTGATGCACACCTCACAGTTGGCAATCCACTCCGCAATCGATTGCCGGCAACCAACCCAATAGAATCTCGGCTTGACTTTCTCCAATGTTTTTGTGACTCCGAGATGACCTCCACTTGGACCACTATGTAGCTCATTCAAAACATCAGAAATTTTCTTAGACCATCTTCGCTTTCCCATACTCTATGTCAGCAACCGGATACCAATTTCAAACTGTTCCACTGTGCCCAATACAATTTTGCTGACATCTCCTCTCTTGTTGGTCGTTCATTTTGCCCGATCCCCTGCATCACACGCACCAGATCTGGATCCTCTAGATGATACTTTCTTAGTTGATCCATGTTCTATTCGCCCGTAGATGTTATAGTCTATAGTAGGCCACTACCTTCTCCTGCCCATCGACAATCTGTGACAAAACTCCTCCAATCGCATAACCGCTCGCGTCTGTATCCAAAATAAATGTTGAGCCTGGGATTGGATACGCTAACATTGGGGCAGTGCGCAGCCGTTCCTTCAAGGTTTGGAAAGCCACTTCATGTTCCTTCTTCCAATCAAATGACCTACACTTCCTTCCTGAACAATGCACACTTTTTGGGACTCAATTTCAGACCGGAACAAGATATCATTTGGAAAGCTTCTTTTCTTCTTCTTACGAATTTGAGTGGAAGGCACTGGCTGAGTGACTCCAAAAGAAATGGAATGAAGGAATAGTATGAAGCCCAATAAGCCCTTTGGTTTGATATCAATCTTAGACGCATTTGAGATGAAACCTTCAACGTCAATTCTCACTTTTTGAAAACTTAATATCAATAATTTAGTGATAAACTACCAGTATCAGATCAACTATTGTGCTAAATGAGTATTAACTTGAGGTATAATTAAATATAAAAATTATACTATAAATCATGGGTCGGCAGATTTGTAAATGCAGGTGTATTAGTGAGAACGCTTATACACGCGCTATGATAGTCCGCGTATTTTTAACATTCGCTGACCAAACAAGCGACACCCCACGCGATGTGGTTTCGCCCCTTGCCCAGCGACGACTAAATCATTTGGTAAACAAAGAGCACAACGTGTCTGTGTGATGAATCGAACTTGTTTGACTGATCTTAAGATCTATGGGCGCCGATGCTTGCTATAAATGTCCGGCAGTTTCTACCTTCACAGTTTTTATACATACGACCCCTTTACCATTCCCTAAAATTGCAGTTTTAGCGAATACCTCTGCTGACTGCATAATCACACAAATAAACAATCTAAGTGCATTATTAAATTTCAGATGCACTTATTTTGTTTGTTCATCACTTAATTTATTATTTTAATTATTTTTTTTTGCACACTTAACTTTAAACAAAGCACAACTTAAACCAGAAAGGATAAATCCAAATTAAACACTAGGAAATACCATAACAACAACTTTAATTATCCACGAGTAGTAGGTGCTGCCAGACATGTATCAATCAAACCTTATTACGTGAACTTAAAGCTAAGGGTACACCTAGCGACGCGACGCGATGCGACACGACACGACCAAATATTCTTTGCATGTGTTCTTATGGAGCAGAGTACACCTAGCGACAGCAGCACCACGTGACACGACGCGACACAACAATGTTGATCAAATAGGCTACTATTTAGTCGCATCGCGTCGTGTCGCTAGGTGTACCCGTACCTTAGAGGGAAGGGGCTGGAGGGGTAAAAGATGGGGTCAAATTAAATTACCTTAGATCGTGCAATTTTAGAATATTATTTTCTGATACCTTGGTCACAACCCACTTTCCGGGCTGCACCTCTCAACCATACCTACCCTCGAACTCGGAATCTGACCCAAGGCCGTCGCGGCCCTTGGACCACATAGTCAACAAAAAAGGAGTTAACTTGGCAATCAGGTCCTTCAAACCCTTCAAACCTCCGGGACTAGATGGTGGATTCCCCGCCGAACTACAAGCAGCGTGCGATCTTATAAGTCCGCTGCTAACTCAAATCTACAAGGCGTGCCTCAACCTGGCCTATATCCTCACGGAATGGACCAAGGCAAAGGTAGTCTTTATACCGAAAGGAGGCAGGATATCCTGCAATAACCCAAAGGATCTCAGACCTATAAGACTGACCTCTTTCCTCCTAAAAATTCTAGAAAGATTGCTAGATGCCTACATTAGGCGAACGGCAAATCCAGGACTAATCTCCAACAGCCAGCATGCCTACTCCAAAGGCAAATCCGTAGTGACGGCTCTACACGCTATAACCTCTGGGATAGAGAAGTTTACGCTCGGAATTTTTCTTGACATAGAAGGGGCTTTTAACAACGTTCTCCCATCAGCGGTAACGAACTCCCTGCGTTTGCTGGGAGTGGAGGAGTCTCTGGTGGAGTTCGTTGAACTCCTTCTCCAAAGAAGAACCATTGTTTCCGAAATGGGCAATTCTTCACATACAAGGTATGCCAACAGAGGAACCCCCCAAGGGGGTGTTCTCTCTCCTCTACTTTGGAACCTGACGGTGAACACTCTTTTATCTAGACTAAAGCACACCGGTTGCCAGGTCATTGCCTATGCAGACGACATAGCCCTGACGCCTACTGGCAAGCATCCGTCGGTGCTTAGCGAACTCTTGCAAAATGCGCTGAATCTAACCAAAACCTGGTCTGAGGAATGTGGACTAAGCATCAGCAGTGAAAAAACTGAGATGGTGCTCTTCACCCGCAGACGCAATATACCAGTTTTCACCGCCCCATCGCTGATTGGGAGGGTGATCAAACTCTCTACCGAGGTTAAATACCTTGGCGTAATTCTTGATAAAAGGCGGGACTGGAGGCGTAATATGGAGGAACGCTCCAGGAATGCCACAATGGCGCTCTACGCCTGTAGGTCGGCAATCGGAAAAAAGTGGGGTCTTCAGCCCCACATTGTCCACTGGATCTACACGGCAGTGGTGCGACCTATACTTTTCTACGCTGTCACCATATGGTGGCCGGCTCTCGAGATCGAATCTAACAAAACCAAGGCCACAAAGGTGCAACGGATGGCAGCAATGCTTATTAGCGGTGCCCTCCCCTCCACTCCCACCAAGGCTCTTGAAACCATACTGTTTCTTCTTCCCACTGACCAGTATGGGAAATTTACTGCCAGTTGCAACGCAGCTAGGCTAAACGCACTAGAACCCTGGAGAGACTGCAGGTTTGGGCATACCCAAATCCTAAAGCAACTCCCCAACTCTTACTTAAAGCTGGACCACGCAATACTACTACCTTGCTGGGATAACAAGTTCGAAACGTGGATCCCAGAGAGGAGCGAGTGGAAAAATTGCGTGGAACCGGGTAGTCAAGAAATCTCCGTTTTCACGGACGGCTCTAAACTAGACAACAAAGTTGGCAGTGGAATCTTCTCAAGTAAGCTCGACATTAATATGATCTTACGCCTTCCAGACCACTGCAGTGTCTCTCAGGCTGAGCTTATAGCTATCTGGGAAGCTGCTCGCTATCTGACTAACATGCCAGTGACTAACTCTATCTCCATCTTTTCCGACAGCCAAGCTGCCATAAAATCCCTGCAAAGTAGTAACTAGTGGCGACTAAGTGCAGGGAAGCTCTAAATAAGCTAGCCGATAAGTGCAGCCTGAGTATAATATGGATCCCAGGCCATAGTTTTGTATCGGGAAACTGCGCTGCCCATGAGCTAGCAAGGAAGGGCACCTGTCTACATACAATCACCTCCGGCAGCTGGGTGAGCCCCCCTCTAAATACATGCAAGCACTGGCTGCGTTCCCGGTTCATAGAACAAGCCGACGCAAGATGGGCCATGGAGCCGACTTGCAGAACGTCCAGGCAAATTTGGCCCAAACTTAACGAAAAAAGGTCGCAATCGGTAATTCATCTGAATCGCCTATTCATTAGCTTCTTACAGGACACTGTCTTATGGGAACCCATGGCGCTCTCATGGGCCTGTATACAAATGACTTCTGCCGCAGCTGCAGGGACGAGGAGGAGATAGAAAGTGTAGAACACTATCTATGCCACTGTCCCGCTCAGTCGAAAACCAGGTACCGATGTCTCCGCAAACACTCCTTTGGATACCTCGCGGACCTAGAATCTGCAAATATAGATGATATTCTGCGCTACATCAGACAAACGCGCTGGTTTAGCTTCATGGGTGTATGAACTCCGGCCCTAAACACATGGAATCTTGGGGGATCCGTCTGTCTGTCATCTCCATATATAGTTGCAACGTATACGTTGTACTTTGTATGGGGGTGACGGGCGGACGGATCCTTTCAAGGTTTTGATGTGTTTTGGGGCCTCCCGCCTCGACCCGTCCCAGCGGAGCGGTCGTATCTCGGAAGGTTTTTTACAAAACTTTTTGGGGGATGCAGCCGTTCTGCTGGGTTAGGTCGATCTACAGAAAGGGAATTTTCAGGGCTCTTTTCGTGGTATCACAGCGGACCAAACTAAGGCCCACGTGAGCCTCCGCCTGGACTGAGCTTCAAAAAAAATAACAAAACTCTATTGCTATCACATTATCGGCGAATCCATAAAGCGAATTCAAATTTACAAAAGCGAATTCAAATTTACAAAAACAAAATACATGGAAAATTTACATATATCTTACTGCCGCCACCTGTATGAATTCGCCTTGGCTGAAACGAGTAAATGAATTCGCCTCATGTTATATTCCAAAAGTAACTTACCACGCGGCAAATTCCGTTCTTATTTCTATGGCAATAAGGCCAAACACACTAAACTTAATATAGAACGATAGATGAACGATGGTGAAAATTTCAAAACCCGAGCTCAACGGGAAGTTAGTTCAAAATACAAAGAAAAAAATCTGGAAATTAAAATTTTCTACCTACCCATGCGCCACCTATCGGAATTATTTTTTTGTTATAGTGCGTTGGGGTACAAAACTAAAAGATGATGTTAATTTCAAGAAGTTCAAGTTGTTTAACCATTTTAAAAATTGATTAAGTAATACACACGATAAATATCAACCAAATCGATCCATAATCCGCGCAGTAAGCGCTGCCTTCTCTGGTTTGGGTAAAGAAGCGAGGACAAGACGAAGTATCTGAAATTCGTGTCTCCTGCTCTTCCAGCCTCGATGACGTATAATCCTTGTGTTCTCCCAGTTGAGATGCCATGCGTGTCTCTTGTTGTTTCAACTGAGACGCCATGTGTGTCTTTTGTTCCTCCAACTGAGATATTATAAGTATCTCCTGTGATTCTAATTTTGTTGAAATGTTCGTCCACAACAGACAATGCAGCCAATAACGAGTTTGTGTTTACATTTTCCACTGTATCCGGAGTATCCTTCTGCTCTTCAATATTGGCCGCTCCCTCTTCTGAATGCTGAAAAACATGATCGTCAACGTTGATTCGTTCCGCCTACATAGCCTCACGCAAACGTGATTGCAGCTCTGCTTTATTGCCTGCTGTTGTCAGTCCACGCCGTTCCAACTCATTTTTGAGTTGTTGGATCTTCAATTCACTCAACTTTGCCATGTCCTTGGTATCCATGCAATGTATTTGCTACTCTTTCAATGTCCCTGTTATCCTTACAATGTCCTTGTTTATTTAACAATACCGCTTCTGCAACCAATTGTGACGAATTCGATGATTCCTCGACTATTTTCCCTGAGTTCGATCACTGTACGTTAAGCGGGCTACCCACCTGCCAAGAAATGCCCCAAGAAAAAAAGAGCATATTTTTCTTATGCCTGGTCAAGAAAATTTGACGTTTACGGTATTTTCCATTTTATTGCAGATTACTATTATATATGTATAAAACATGTGTAGCGAAGTATATACTCATCTTTGCCGTGAATATGCACGTTTACCTCAAGAAATATATACGAGCATATTTATTTCTTGAGGTAAAACGGCGTTGCCAACTATCGAAAATTGTAGTAGAAAATTTGACGAGTGAAAACAGTTCTTGACCATTTCTTGAGCGTTTTTTTATATGGAGTTTGGCATTTCTTGGCAGGTGAGTAGCCCGCTTTAAATAAAACACTCAGATTCTGCTTAATAAATAGTACGCTTTATTCACTACTAAAAACCGTAGTACAATATCGTGGACATTGTGTATCAGTACAAGTGTGAACTCTTCTTTTGACAACACACATTAAAATGTCGGTTTGTTTACATCCTGCACATATTAAAATGGCGCCAGCACCGAATAACAGAAAAGCAATGGCGTTGTTTAACATGCTGCACACATCAACATGGCGGTCTCCCATCTTTTACCGAATGCTAGAAAGAGATGGAAAGAGGTGAGACAAAAAAGGAAATTAAAAACAGGTGACTAACTCACTTTTAAATTTTCACGCCTTTGCCTATGATATCACACTTGTTATTAACCACAATCTCAAACAGGTGTTAAAATCATTTTGAAAATTTGACGTCTATGCGGAAGAGTTTACACTTGTACTGATACACAATGATCGTGGGTTAATTCACTGTTCAGTACTTCACTGCACAACACTTCAAAATAAACTGATTGATGTGCGCCTTTATATACCCTAACAGACTGCGACTTCATCACCTAGAAATGTCTACACATTTCTGGGTTATTCGTGCAACAGTGTTCTCGAAACGTTTATCTATCGTCACCTCCTCTTTGTGCCACATTCGCAATATGCGAGCTGCCTTTCCCCCTCCGCTCACGCGTCATGTATGTAAACAGCTGTAGTTGTCGCAGTGGTGGAAATACGCTTGTGTTGGGAGATAAGCGATTCTTGAGAATATTCGCCACAGTATTGGGACGAATTCGATGATTCCTCGAATATTTCCCTGAGTTCGATCACTGTACGTTAAATAAAACACTCAGATTCTGCTTAATAAATAGTACGCTTTATTCACTACTCAAAACGGTAGTACAATATCGCGGGTTAATTCACTGTTCAGTACTTCACTGTACAACACTTGAAAATAAACTGATTGAAGTGCGTTGTCTTTGCGCGGTTTATATACCCTAGCAGACGGCAACCTCATAACCTAGAAATGTCTACACATTTCTGAGTTATTCGTGCAACAGTGTTCTTGAAACGTTTATCTATCGTCATCTCCTCTTTGTGCCACCATCGCAAATATGCCAGCTGCCTCTCTCTCTCGCTCTCGCGTCATCTACCTAAACAGCTGTAGTTGTGGTACTGACGCTAGTGGTGGAATTATGCTAGAGTTGGGAGATGAGCAATTCTTGAGACCATTCGCCACACTGCCCTCCACCTAAGTCTGATCGTCCCGATCAGACACATTTCCCGATCCAAATGTTGCTAGCCTCTCCAGGTGAACCACCTTCATTTTGTTTCGTGGTCTTCCAACAGCTTGTATGCGGTAGACAATATCATTTATCCGCTTTATGGCTTTCTATGGGCCTTCCCAGTTACATTGCAGTCTTTTCCTTATCCTCATCTTCAACCTCCCTCTCCAACGCTGAAGGCTGTCTTTTCCTTATCCTCATCTTTAACTTCCACTAGCCAATAGCCGCTTTTCAAGTGCAGTGTAGAGAACCATTTCGTACCAGATAGTGAGTCCAGAGTATCGTCAATTCTTGGTAGTGGATAGCTGTGCTTTTTCGTTACGTCGTTCAGCTTCCGGTAATCCACACAGAACCGCATTTTTCCATCCTTTTCCTTCACTAGAACTACCTATGGAGCTCACCCATGGACCTGATGGTTCGATCACGCCGCTGTCACTCATTTCTTGTATAATTTCTTGGCGTTTGGCCACATGAAACACTTCGAGGAGCTTGGCGGATTGGTCTCGCGTTACCGGTATTAATGTGATGCTTCACTACATTGGTCCGACCTGGTTTGGAACCATCCTTGTCAAATACGTTAGAGTACTTTAGTAGAAGTTGTTTTGCCTTATTCTGGTGGTCTTCTTCGAGCTCTTGTGTCCACACCGTGATATCTGAAAGATTAATGTTGCTGGTAGAAACATTTTCCTGGAGCTGTTCACAATTTATAACCACCTCCTCCTCCTGACATTGTCCCAATATAGCTCCCTTGTAAAGCTTAATCGGCGATCTGAACTCATTTAGTACTCTTACCGGTAAACGTCCATCTTTTGTCATAGCCAGTGTTTTTCCTACTAGTATAGAGAAGTCGAAGAAGTCCTCAGTGTGCCTAGAGAAAGCTAGATACCTTAGGGCCCAATATATATTACCAAAAATTAAAAAGAACGAAGAGAGTGGCAAGGCGCATGAGAGAGACGCCGTGGACAAGGTTTGGTGCGAGGCCGTGGTCAAGGAGTACGAGACCGCCCTTGCAAACAAGCCCGTTGCACAGCCACAGCAGCAACAAACAAAGGAGGTGAACGATGGAAATGGCAAGAGGGGCAGGTACCAGCAGTATGATGGCGCTTCCACTAGTGCTGCAGCGTTGGCCAGGCACACCTATAGTGAGGTGGTCCGGGATCACCTCCAGGTTGCACTGGTTGACGCTGACGGGGCTAACGGGAGGCGAGTACTGGCGGGTTGGAACTCCATAGAGGGACGACTATCCGAGATGGTCGTCGAACACCTTATGGAGAACCGAACCCCAGTCCCCGCCTTCAACTGCGAGGAGGTATGCCGGGGCTGCAGAGTAATAAAATGCGCGGACGGGTTTTCCAGGGACTTTATTGAGAGAGGCATTGCTAAGATTAGCAACGCCTATGATGGTCTTACTTTAAGGATCATCAATGCTTCGGAGATTCCCCGAGGCCCCGTGGGCGTGTTTGGTTGCCAAACATGCCAAGTATGAAACTGGATGAAACGAATATCATCCAGTGTCTTAAGATGCAGAACTCGGGCGTCCCGATGGACGACTGGGAGCTGCTGAAGATAGAATATAAACAGAATAGTAGCTACCCGGTGCTACTGCTCATAAATAACGAGTGCCTAGGGGCACTCGAAAGGAGGGGAAGCAAATTAGTCTATGGCGTCAGGCACGCCAGAGTAAAAGTTTTCCCAGCTGCAGTAGCACCGGATAACAATCTGGAGGAGGTCGACGATGCCAATAAACTCCTAGAGGAGCTTAGGCTGGCAGCATCAGCCGGGGCTGATGCATCGTCGAACCCCGACAGCCAAGCAGGTGCGTCCCCCCGGTCCGATGATTAGCGTGGCGCAGATTAACCTGGAGCATGCCAGATGCGCCTCGGATAACCTGCTGGTTCTCCTGGGGGAAGAAAACATTGACGTATGCTTGGTGAAGGAGCCTTGGGTATGGTGCTCCAAGGTCAGGGGCCTAAGTACCAGAGGCTACAACATATTTTACACACTAGGAGAACGTAAACCGAGGGCATGCATCCTCGTTAGGGATACTATTAATACTTTCTTTTTACCTAATTTCAGCACATTCGATTTGGCAGTGGTCAGGATTGAGTCAAGGGGCGGACGCAGGTTAACGGTCGCCTCTGCGTACATGGATCACGATCGGCCGGCACCTCCCGAGGAGGTACAGCTGCTCACCAAACAGCAAAATGAGAGAATCCTGATGGGATGCGACGCCAACGCAAGGCACGCGTTATGGGGGAGCAGCGAAATAAACGAACGGGGTGATTCTCTTTTTGAATTTCTATTAGCAAACAAATTATGTATATGTAACAAGGGCAGCTCTCCCACCTTTGTTTTTCCGGGGTCAGTAAACTTCGCCGGGTGGAAAGAAGTCCTTGATATTACAATAGCATCTCACTCCCAGGAACCTTCGATAAGGAACTGGGAGGTTTCGCAAAAGACCTCCATGTCGGATCATCGAATGATCCTGTTTGATATAGACTGGCAGGGAGAGATAAAACAACCGCACAGAAATCCTAAACGAACCTCTTGGGGTCTATTTGAAAAGATAGTCAGTGATAGGCTTAGTAGGAAGAAGACACCGATACAATCGACAGAAACTCTAGACGACCGAGTTCGGTCTCTGGAAAAAAGTTTCCAGGTTGCCCATAAGGCTTCCTGCCCAATAACTAGAAGCAAGAAGACCTTCCCCCCGTGGTGGGACAAAAATCTTAGCGAACTAAGATCAAAGATGAGGAAGGTCTTTAATGATTGCTATGCCAAGAAAGACTTCCAGGAGTACAGGAACGCCCGGAGGGAATTTAAAAAAGCCGTACGTGTCGCAACGGCGAAGTCCTGGCAGGAGCATTGCGAATCTATCGAGTCCACGAAGGACTCAGCAAGGCTCGGGAAAATACTCGCCAGGGAACACTCCAACAAAACCTTTGTGAAGCGCGCTGATGGCACATGGGCGGGATCATCAGGGGGAAACCTTAGATATCCTGATTGAGGCTCACTTCCCGGACGACCCTGGAGGGACTGAGCAAGGGGGAGAAAAGGCACAACGGAAGGCACCTAGTGAGATGATAAGCAAACTCTTAGCAGAAGACAAAATTGCCTGGGCAATAAATAGCTTCTCACCATTTAAGTCACCGGGAGTAGATGGTATACTCCCTATCATGCTGCAGAAGACTCAGATACCTCTGGTTAAGGAGTTAAAGGAGATCTTTGCGACCTGCATTTCCTTTAATCACATTCCGGACACATGGAGGAAAACAAGGGTGGTTTTCATTCCAAAGTCAGGAAGAGAAGGGCACGAGGTGGCCAAAGATTTTCGGCCAATTAGTCTCACTTCCTTCGTACTAAAAACGTTTGAGAGGCCGCTGGACATACACATACGGGAACTCCTGGAGGGGTCCCCTCTGTCCGGAGCGCAGCATGCTTACTTGAGGGGGAAATCCACAGATACTGCGCTGCATGAAGTAGTGCGAACAAAGAATTCACGCTAGCAGCGTTTGTTGATGTGGAAGGTGCTTTTAACATCGTGAAAGCTTCAGCAATATCAACAGCGCTTGTTGGGGTAGGGGTGGAAGAACCAATACGGAACAGGATCTCATCCCTACTTCTCAATCGTGAAATATCAGCAGAGATGGGGGGAGCAAAAGTTAGCAAACAGATTTGTAGAGGAACACAGATTTGTAGAGGAACACCACAGGTCCGAGGAGCGGGTGTGGAAGGCATGTATCGCCTTCTACGCTTGCAAATCGATGTTTGGTAAAAAATGGGGTCTAAGGCCGAAGATGGTGCTGTGGTTGTACGGGGCGGTGGTCCGGCCTGTGCTGACCTACGGCTCGGTGGTGTGGTGGGAGGCTCTTCGTAAGAACTACAATCTCGCCAACCTGCAGAGGGTACAGCGCACCGCGTGCGTTGGCACCACCGGGGCCTTGCGCACCTGCCCCACTGCGGCCTTGGATCCTATTTTGAACCTACTTCCAATTGACTTATATATACTTTGTACATCGGCACAAACCGCACTAAGACTCAGGGAGTCTGGGTGCTGGAAGGATACTCAGCATGGGCACAGTAGTATCCATAACACCCTCCCAGAGGGAATAGTTAATAGCGGAATGCCACCACGGTCCTTCCAAGTAGGAATGAGTGGAAAAGGGGCAGGGTCATAACAAATAGCAACATTGAAGTGTATACAGACGGCTCTAAGATGGATTCAGGGGTGGGAGCCGGCGTATTCTCAGCAGGTCTGAATATTTCAGAAGCATTCAGACTACCGTCGTATAGCAGTATGTTTCAAGCAGAGGTTCTTGCGGTTGTTCAGGCGTGCAAAGCGCTTGAGCAAAGGAACATTACTGGGAAAGTGGCTATCTTCACCGACAGCCAGGCAGCGATAAAGGCAATCGCATCGCCATACACAAGCTCTAATGCAGTGCATTTAAGCAAATTTTGGATACGTTAGCTGAAGTTTTAGAAATATCCATTATCTGGGTCCCGGGTCATAAAGGGATCGAGGGTAATGAGAGGGCTGATGAGCTAGCACGGGCAGGCTCATCAGCAGAGAACGAAGAGGTACCTAGACTCGAAATTGGGGTACCCCTGGCAGTGGCCAAGGGGAACCTCCAAAAATACTACTTTAATGAAGCACAGTAGTACCTTTCCACTTCCGTTGTGCTTCCTGTGCAATATCGAGAGCCACCTGGCCGAACTACAGCGAGAGGAGGACAAGGGGTCTCATAAGCAGGTCCTGAGTAGACACCTACAAGCTTGTAGCAGTCTGCACGGGTCACTGGACGATAGTTACGCATGCGGAAAAGCTGGGTATTCCGCATAACGACCACTGCAGAAGCTGTAAAGACATTAATACAAAAGAGACCGTTCAGCACTTCCTGTGTAAGTGCCCCGCTCTAACCAGAATACGACTGAAAGTGTTTGGGACCCCTCACAGCACTAGGTTTCTACGAGTTTTTATGGCATCAAAACGGCTTCTAAAGCTACTTGGGCGACTTTGTCGCAGCCATTCTACCTACCTACCTACCTACCACCCACAATTTGTTTGTCCCGTAATCTCCATCAATCCTTGCCCAAACGATCGCCTCCGACTTCGGTGGAATTTGTTGGCTTTCTTCACCGAGGACCCGCTTACTGATGTACTTGTTCTCGTAACCAAGTGGCACATCCATATTCTTATAGCTCATAGTCCTGTATGCATGTCGATCTTGATGCCTTGGTTGCTTAAGAAATCCACACCAACTATGATCTCATCAACAATATCTGCCTTTAAAAAATTGTGCAGTACGGTGACATTCCCAATTGCGATTTCACATGTTAGTTCTCCTTGGACTAGGGTGTCCTCACGAGTCACCGTACGCAGCTTTGCTAAATGTAATGTCCTCACTTCTTTGTTGCCAAAATCAGATCGAATGATGGAATGAGATGCGCCCGTATCAATAGTCAGTAAACGCTCCTTTCCGTCCACGAGTCCTCCAACAGTAACATTACTCGACTTCCTTCCGATCTGTGAGACAGAGATTATGGGGCATCCAATTGCGGGAGCCAGCCTACGCCCTTTGCGGCTGACTCTCTTTAGTTTAACGGTTGGTTGGATTGGGAGACTTGCTCATCTGCTTCAGCTTTGCGCTTACGCCAACCTGCATTGCTGGAATTATTGGAGCTCGATCCGCAATAACGTGCAATGTGACCAGATTTTCCGCACTTGAAGCATTTAATGGCCGCTTCATTTTTCTGTTGCTTTCCGTTCATTGCTTCTAGGATTGCGTCCACCCATTCTGGTCGTTCTACTTCCACACGATGAGCTTTGTACGCTGGTTTGCACAAAAGTGTTGCTGTTTCTTGAGTTAGAGCATGTGATACCGTCTCCGCAAATGATCTCTTTGGATTTGCATAGATGGCCCGCTTCGTCTCCACATCACGTATTCCATTTATAAAGCTTAGTATGTTTACCCTCTCCGTGTACTCTACAGGTGCATCCGCGTTTGCTAGGTGCGCTAACCTCTCGATGTCCGATGCAAATTCGTGTAAGGTCTCATTGGGCTTCTGGCATCGATTTTGTAGCTCTATTTTGTAAATCTGCTTCCGATGCTCGCTACCATAACGTCTCTCCACAGCACCCATCAATGCTTCATAGTTGTTTCGCTCGCCATCAGGAATAGTCTGTAAGATTTCGGCTGCCGGTCCTTTCAATGCTACGAACAGTGTAGCGACTTTGTCTTCAGCGCCCCAGTTGTTCACAGCTGCTGTCTTCTCAAATTGTAGCTTTAATACCTGGAAAGGAACAGAACCGTCAAAGGATTTTTACCTTGGGAGAGCTCGATGCGGCGGTTGGACGAATAAGTTGTAGCTCCTGGATAAAACTTCTTAACGCATCCACCTCGGCCTCGATCTTATCCTGTCGTCCACTGACAACTTCTAGCTGCGATGATACGTTTCTTCCAACTGAGATGCCATTTGTGTCTTCTATTCTTCCAACTGAGATGCCATGTGTCTTCTGTTCTTCCAACTGAGATGACATGCTTGATGTTATGTTGTTTGACATCTGAGCCAAGGCCGCCAATAAAGAGCTTGTGTCCACATTTGCCACTGAATCCGGAGAATCCTTTTGCTCTTCTAATTTCGCTACCTCATCCACAAGCTGAAAAACGTGGTCGTCAACGTTGATTTCCTCTGCTTCCATAGCCTCTCGCAACCGTGTTTTTAGCTCTGCTTTATTTCCCGTTGTTGCCAATCCACGTCGTTCCAACTCGTTTTTGAGTTGCTGGATCTTCAACTCATTCAACTTTGCCATGTCCTTGTTATCCTTAAAATGTCCTTGTTATCCTTTTCAATGTCCTTTTTATCCTTTTCAATGTCCTTGTTATACTTTTCAATGTCCTTGTTATCCTTTTCAATGTCCTTGTTATCCTTTTCAATGTCCTTGTTATCCTTTTCAATGTCCTTGTTATCCTTTTCAATGTCCTTGTTATCCTTTTCAATGTCCTTCAATTTATTTAGCAATACCGCTTCTGACACCAATTGTGACGAATTCGATGATTCCTCGACTATTTCCCTGAGTTCGATCACTGTACGTTAAATAAAACACTCCGATTCTGCTTAATAAGTATTACGCATTATTCAGTACTAAAAACCGTAGTACAATATCGCGGGTTAATTCCGTGTTCAGTACTTCACTGTACAACACTTCAAAATAAACTGATTGATTTGCGTTGTCTTTGCGCGGTTTATATACCCTAGCAGCTTCACAACCTAGAAATGTCTACACATTTCTGGTTTATTCGAGCAACCGTGTTCTCGAAACGTTTATCTATCGTCATCTCCTCTTTGTGCCACATTCGCAAACCTGCCTCTCCCTCTCTCGCTGTCACAGCTGTAGTTGTGGTAGTGTCACTAGTGATGGAAATACGCTAGAGTTGGGAGATGAGCGATTCTTGAGAACATTCGCCACACTGCCCTCCACCTAAGTCTGATCGTCCCGATCAGACACATTTCCCGATCCAAACGTTGCTAGCCTCTCCTTCATTTTGTTTCGTGGTCTTCCAACAGTTTGTATGCGGTAGACAACATCATTTATCCGCTTTATTACTTTATATGGGCTTTCCCAGTTACATTGCAGTTTTGGGGCCAAACCTTTCTTTCGTTGTGGGTTGTATAACAGCACTAAATCTCCTTCTTTAAAACCTTCCGAGTTGATTGCTTTGTCGTATCTGGCTTTCATCTTATCACTCATGATCTTCGTCCGTTGTCTTACAAGGTCGTGTATTTCTCTCATTTCTTCTTCCAACATGCTAGTGGATTTCCTGGCATTTATTCCTTCATCAGCATTTATCCCAAACTTCAAATCAGCTGGCAACCGAAGATCAGTCCCAAAAATTACTTTTGCCGGAGTCTGAGCCGTTGTTTCTTGTATTGCCGAGCGATATGCCATCAGGAACAAGGAGATGTGCGTGTCCCAATCTTTCTGGAACTTATCCACTACTTTCCTCATGTGCTCTTCTATGGTTCGATTGAAACGTTCCACCATGCCATCTAACTGAGGATGCAGTGCAGTTGTTCGAGTTTTCCGAATACCCAATGTCTTGCACATTTCTTGGAATACGACTGATTCGAAATTCCTGCCTTGGTCAGAATGTAACTCCATCGGTACACCAAACCTCGCTATCCAATTGTTAGTGAACACCTCTGCAATGGTTTCTGCCTCTTGATTTGGAATCGGGTAAACTTCTGGCTATTTGCTGAAATAGTCCATAACAACTAATACCTACTTGTTCCCGAGTTTGCTAGAAGGAAATGGACCAGCTACATCCATGGCAATCCTCTCAAACGGTGCACCTGTGTTGTACTGCTTCATCTGTCCATGACTTCTCGACTTCGGACCCTTTGCTTTGATGCACACCTCACAGTTGGCAATCCACTCGGCGATCGACTGCCGGCAACCAACCCAATAGAATCTCTGCTTGACTTTCTCCAACGTTTTCGTGACTCCGAGATGACCTCCACTTGGACCATTATGTAGCTCATTAAAAAAGTCAGAGATTTTCTTCCTTGGGACAACTACCAGCTTCCGAGCGCATTGACCATCTTCGCTTCCCCATACTCTATGTAAGCAACCGGATACCAATTTCAGACTGTTCCACTGTGCCCAATATTACTTGGCAACAGGACTCTCTGCTGACATCTCCTCTCTTGTTGGTCGTTCGTTTTGCTCGATTCGTTGCATCACACGTACCAGATCTGGGTCCTCTAGCTGATGCTTCCTTAGTTGATCCATGTTCCATTCGTCCGTAGATGTTATAGTCATCAGCCGCACATCTCAGCTTTCGAACAATGCTTGCATTCTAGGTTACATGGTCGCCGGGACATTGCATCAGCATTGCCGTGGTTGCTGCCTTTGCGATGCTCTATGAAAAGTCATAACTTTGTAGTCGCTCTATCCACCGTGCCAATTGGTCTGTCCTGACGTGGAATCGCTGTTCATAGATATACTTGTGAAAATGTTTGATGCACTCCACCAATGCCAGTAGTTCTCTTCGTGTCAGAGAACATTCGTTCCTTTCGGGCTTTCCAATTGTGCGGCTATAGTACGCCGCTACCTTCTCCTGCCCATCGACAATCTATGACAAGACTCCTCCAATCGCATAACCACTTGCATCTGTATCCAGAATAAACGTTGAACCTGGGATTGGATACGCTAACATTGGGGCAGTGCACAGCCGTTCCTTCAAGGTTTGGAAAGCCACTTCATGTTCCTACTTCCAATCAAATGACATATTCTTTCTGGTCAACTCATGAAGGCTACTGGCTACGCTGGCGAAATTCGGTACAAATCGGCGATAATACGTGCACAGTCAGAGGAAACTTCGTAACTTATGCAAATCCTTGGGTCTTGGCCAATCCTTTACTGCATCGATCTTCTCTTTAGCCGTGCAAATTCCCTCCGTAGTAACCTTGTGACCCAAGTAACTTACTTCCTTCTTAAACAATGCACACTTTTTGGGACTTAATTTCAGACCGGCGCCAGCTATCCTTTGGCAAACTTCCTCTAAGTTCTTAAGGTGTTCCTCAAAGCTTTTTCCCAACACGATGATGTCGTCCAGGTACACCAAACATGTTTTCCAATGCAGTCCTTTCAATACTTGATCCATGAGTCTCTCAAAAGTAGCTGGAGCGTTACATAGTCCAAAGGGCATTACCGTAAATTGCCACAGCCCCTCTCCAACGCTGAAGTGAGAGTAGAGAACCATTTCGTACCAGATAGTGAGTCCAGAGTATCGTCAATTCTTGGTAGTGGATAGCTGTCCTTTTTCGTTACGTCGTTCAGCTTCCGGTAATCCACACAGAACCGCATTTTTTCCATCCTTTTTCTTCACTAGCACTACCGGTGAGCTCCATGGACTAGCTGATGGTTCGATCACGCCGCCGTCACTCATTTCTTGTATAATTTCTCTTACCACTTGGCGTTTGGCCAATGGAACACTTCGAGGAGCTTGGCGGATTGATCTCGCGTCACCGGTATCAATGTGATGCTTCACTACATTGGTCCGACCTGGTTTGGAGCCATCCTTGTCAAATATGGTAGAGTACTTTAGTAGAAGTTGTTTTGCTTATTCTGGTGGTCTTCTTCGAGCTCTTGCGTCCACAAGGTGATATTATCTGATAGATTAATGTTGCTGGTAGAGACATTTTCCTGGAGCTGTTCACAGTTTATAATCACCTCCACCTCCTGACATTGTCCCAATATAGCTCCTTTGGAAAGCTTGATCGGCGATCGAAACTCATTTAGTACTCTTACCGGTATACGTCCATCTTGCTTTGTCATAGCCAGTGTTTTTCCTACTAGTATATCCGTCTTTGAACTGTTTGCTGCCTCGACAACCCACAATTTGTTTGTCCCATAATCTCCATCAATCCTTGCCCAAACGACTGCCTCCGACTTCGGTGGAATTTGTTGGCTATCTTCTACGGGTACCCGCTTACTGATGTACTTGTTCTCGTAACCAAAATTGAGTGGTACATCCATGTTCTTATAGCTCATAGTCCTGTTATTCATGTCGATCTTGATGCTTTGGTTGCTTAAGAAATCCCCACCAACTATGATCTCATCAACAATATCTGCCACTATAAAATTGTGCAGTACGGTGACATTTCCAATTGCGATTTCACATGTTACTTCTCCTTGGACTTGGGTGCCCTCACCAGTCGCCGTACGCAACTTTGCTCCATGTAATGGCCTCAGTCCTTTGTTGACTAAATCAGATCGAATGATGGAATGAGATGCGCCCGTATCAATAGTCAGTAAACGCTCCTTTCCGTCCACGAGTGCTCCAACAGTAACATTACTCGACTTCCTTCCGATCTGTGAGACAGAGATTATGGGGCATCCAATTGCGGGAACCAGCCTACGCCCCTTGCGGCTGACTCTCTTTAGTTTAACGGTTGGTTGGATTGGGAGACTTGCTCATCTCCTTCAGCCTTGCGCTTACGTCCGCTTGCATTACTGGAATTATAGGAGCTAGATCCAGATCCACAATAACGTGCAATATGACCAGATTTCCCGCACTTGAAGCATTTAATAGCCGCTTAATTTTTCTGTTGCTTTCCGTTCACTGCTTCTAGGATTGCGTCCACCCATTCTGTTCGTTCTACTTCCACACGATGAGCTTTGTACGCTGGTTTGCACAAAAGTGATGCTGTTTCTTGAGTTAGAGCATGTGATACCGTCTCCGCAAATGATCTCTTTGGATTTGCATAGGTGTCCCGCTTCGTCTCCACATCACGTATTCCATTTATGAAACTTTGTATCTTTACCCTAATCCATGTACTCTACAGGTGCATCCGCATTTGCTAGGTGCGTCAACCTCTCGATGTCCGATGCAAATTCTTGTAAGGTCTCATTGGGCTTCTGGCAGCGATTTTGTAGCTCTATTTGGTAAATCTGCTTCCGATGCTCGCTACCATAACGTCTCTCCACAGCACCCATCAATGCTTCATAGTTGTTTCGTTCGCCATCAGGAATAGTCAGTAAGATTTCGGCTGCCGGTCCTTTCAATGCTACGAAAAGTGCAGCGACTTAATCTTCAGCGCCCCAGTTGTTCACAGCTGCTGTCTTCTCAAATTGTAGCTTAAATACCTGGAAAGGAACAGAACCGTCAAATGATGGGGTTTTTACCTTGGGAGAGCTCGATGCGGCGTTTGGACGAATTAGTTGTAGCTCCTGGATACAACTTCTTAACGCATCCACCTCGGCCTCGATCTTATCCTGTCGTCCACTGACAACTTCTAGCTGCGATGAGACTCTTTGCTCTTGTGCCTCTAGTTTTAACGTTATGCGTGTTTCCTGTTCCATCAGCTCTTCTAACTGAGATGCCAATCGTGTCTCTTGTTGTTCCAACTGAGATGCCATGTGTGTCTTCTGTTATTCCAACTTTGATGCCATGCGTGTCTCTTTTTGTTCCAACTGAGATGACATGCTTGATGTTATGTTGTTTGACATGTGAGCCAAGGCAGCCAATAAAGAGTTTGTGTCCACATTTGCCACTGAATCCGGAGTATCCTTTTGCTCTTCTATTTTCGTCGCTCCCTCTACGGAAAGCTGAAAAACATAATCGTCAACGTTGATTCCTTCCGCTTCCATAGCCTCGCGTAGACGTGATTGTAGCTCTGGCTTATTGCCTGTTGTTACCATTCCACGTTCCTCCAACTCGTTTTTGATCCGCGTTCGATACCAAAATTGGGGCGGAATCCATGGTATTTATGAGCAGAACATAATGAGCTGGCAGCCTTCGGCCGCGCTTATAAAAAAAATAACCTGGAGTACGCCATCCCAAGTCCGGGGGGTTGCCTGAACCCATTGTGTATCAATACCAAGTGTAAACTCTTCTGCATAGACGTCAAAATTCCAAAATGAGTTTAACACCTGTTTGAGATTGTGGTTAATAACAAGTGTGATATCATAGACATAGTCGTGAAAACTTCAAAGTGAGCATTGTGTATCAATACCAAGTGTGAACTCTTCTTTTGACAACACACATTAAAATGTCGGTTTGTTTACATCCTGCACATATTAAAATGTCGCCAGCACCGAATAACAGAAAAGCACAATGCTTTCAAGTGTACTCTTCCCCTCGCTTCTCACCCCCTTCGGCAATGCCGCGGCAGAATTGAATTCAAGACTTGAATAATGTAAAAGGGGTAAAACAATAAAAACAAAACTATCGATAGTATCATCAATAGTTTTGCAGCTCTAGTTTCTATGTAAAAATTTGTTTGATAAGGAATAAAAATAAAAACTAAATCATACTAAAAAACTGAGAAAACTATGAAAATTTTAGAAGTATAGTACTTCTTGCGCATACTTAATGTTTACTTTGCCCTTTGTTGATATAAACAGTTTTCTTCGTTATTAGTAAAGAAATAATGGGAAAGGGCGTCATTACAGATATCGCGAAATCGGATATAAAATTGGAGGTAAGATTTAATTTGAGATTTCCAGCATATTATTAAACTGTTCTTTCGGCAGCATGCTCCAGGCGGCAGAAATTATGATATCGGTCATACAAATGAATATTGTAGCCAAGCCATACAACACTGTCTGTCTCATAATGCTGAGGATAGTATCAATGGATGTATAATACGTGGTGATGGGGCCATCAATAACATTCAATTAAGCGACAAAGGAAGTGGCTTTGCCGGATTCTCATCTCGGTCAGAGCAAAACTGTATTTTAAATCAAAG
Organism: Campiglossa producta; assembly: GCA_964058755.1. Lineage (NCBI taxonomy): Eukaryota > Metazoa > Arthropoda > Insecta > Diptera > Tephritidae > Campiglossa > Campiglossa producta. The sequence continues at coordinate 86,276,136 of CAXKVI010000003.1, read as the reverse complement.
TGCCGATATTTTTTTAGAAAAGAACGTGGAAATTGAGTTGGAAATATTTAGCATAACCCATACAGAACAAATATCGTCTATCCGTTCTGTGTATGATAGCATACAAAATGAAGTGGACGTAGATAATCTTCCATTAAAAAAGAGGCGGAAAATGTCAACTGAATTAGAAAAACCTCGTAAGTGTAACTTTTGCAAATTATCAATACCATAAAATCGCCGGTTCCAAAGTAAACAGATGTAACTCAAAATTTTAATTTTTTTTTAGATGTTATGATAACTAGCAGAGGCCATTATGTTCGGTATTTGTTTCCTTTAGGGGTCAACTGAAAATAAATTAGCTAAAGTTATGGGAGATAGCTCAAAAGACGGGTTTTGGCCTCAGGATCACGAATCCGGAAGCGCTTTTTTAATTTTTTGTTTTAGTGAAAAGTTATGGTCAAAAAACCGAAAAATGACCCGGGTCCGATACCATGGTCATTGAGCCAAAAATGGCGGAAGGAGATTCATTTGCATCTGTTTTTTTTTTTTGTTGAATTGATACTACACCAGTAGTATCACGATGGCAAGGTTGTTTGAAGATTCCTCAAACATGCCAGGTTTTCTTTGAATTTAGACGTGGTATGCATTTGTTGTATTATGAAAAGTTCACAGCAACATGAGTAATTCACATTGATGACAGCCAAAACAGAGATGCCATTTGCAAAAGTGGAGTTATATTGCCACACGGCAACATAACCGGTACGTCAAACTGTGGCATAGCCATACCTCAAGATGAGGTTTTATAAATATACATTAGTGGTATTCCAAGCTTCTCTCATCACTATTAATACAAATGAGGAGCTTCAAACCAAAACGCAATAAATCACCACCTAATTTTTTTTGAGATATTGCTGGAACTCGACTTCCCCTTCTGAAATCTATGTAACATCATATTTTAGCTGTAAAAACCGGGAATTTAGGCATTCAGTATCGCCCTTAAAAATACGATTCACAACAAAACGAAATAACTCCGTACGATTTTTATATCTACTAAAGTGAAAACTAAACTATATACAGAACTTTTTATTTTGACATGTCACATAAAAACTCTGAAACACGTAAACTCTATTTTGGGCCGAAGATTATGAGGGTGTCTTCATTTTTTCTAAATTGGGTAATTTTGCCAAGATATTGAGATTATTACTTAGTATGAAGTAAAGTTTCTTAAAGAATGGAAGCATTTTTGGTAAACTGAATTAGATAATAGTAGCATCTTGTTTGACGAATAAATTACATACCTTAACATTATTTTGTGGTCTTTCCTTATCCAATGGCTATTGCTAGGAACTATGATAAATTTTGCTTTAAAATTTGTATTTTGCTCTGGGACTAATCAGAAATTAATATATTGTTATCAAATTGGCTCCACAAACCCCATTCTCTGAGAATTCAGCAACTTTCCAACCAAAACTCAATAAATATAAATTTTCACACCAAAACGAAATACATCCAAACAACTGTCTGCTTTAACTTTAAATCTAGTTATCCGAAAAATTTAATTTTTTGGGCATATGTTTGCTATATAACTGGTATAATGTCATAAATGTTTTTTGAAAATATCTATCCATTTCCCGGTAATCATATTTTTACATTTATCTACGAACATTTTATGTGTAACTTATTGCGATTTGGTTTGAAGCTCCTCAATTATGAGCATGTTGGGTTGCAATTATTTCTTGCGCATAAAAAAAATCGGTTCGCATACGGTGCTAATCTGTTGCTTGATAGTAAGCTATTCACAGTATAATCAGCACTCTCACTGCGGTGAAAATCCTCTTCGGAGTTGAATTTTTCAGAGTTGAAATCCGTGGTAGTATGGAATTCATTGTGTATAACATAAAGTGTGAAATGTAGCTTTGACAGAAATGTCAAAACACACTTCAACGTCAATCAAAACACACATCCATGTCAAAAATCTGGGTTGCTATTGTGGTTTCTGCAAACCAGGGTTTTGTGCAGGACCGTAAAACAATGAGACAGGGCTCTTGTTTGCAAAAAAGTGTTGCTGTGTTGCACAACTTTTTCATTCCAATTTATAAGGAAATTTTTAAGCGAATCTTTATAGTACATTTACACTGCACCAAATTTGGCGAATTTGAATGAGTCATTTCGAACCTATTTACACTGGCAAATTTACATTTTACTTCACCTTCCCAGCAAGAATCTTCTACCAGAACACAAAGCCACCAAAAGAAAATGCAGCACCGTGATGTTTTCAGCACCTGTAAAGTAATAATAAATGAAGAGTCAAGAAGGCTTCTGTCTTTTCTTGAGAATTAGTCCATTTTCTAAAAAAAAAAACAGTTGAAGTTGTTATTTACAGCTGTTCATAATGCAAAAGTTATCACACTATAATTAACTTAAGGTTCTTGCTGGGCAATTCTAAATGTGGAATACAGGCAGGGTTGCTATTTTTTTTTTTTTTTGTGTGTTCTATTGTTCGGCAAATGAGGTCAAATGTGATGGAATTCCAAATTTGGAAAAATGAGATTTGTATGGAAAAAAGCGCCAAATTTGCAATTTTTCGCCAAATTTGGTGTTGTGTAAATCTACCATTAGGCTCACACTTTTATTATATTTTGCAAAAAAGAAATACAAAACTTAAAACGTTTAAATTTTAGGAAAAATTTTAATGTTCGAACTTCGAAATAAGAAACCAGAAAATGAGAACACAATTTTTTTGGATAGATTGCAGTTTTAATTTTTTGTTGCCTTTTGCAGTACGTTTTTAAATCTTTAAAAATTCTAAGAAGTAGCAAACAAATTCTGAAAAGAGTGCTACAAGTTCAAAATGTAAAATAAACTTTATAAATTACATCTCTGAAGGCTGGCTTTCATTAGGTCAAAAGGTGTCAAATTTCATCGACTTTATCGAGATTCGGTTGCTTATTTGGTAATTGTCTACTTTAGCTGACAACTGCTAATAAATTAGCTAAAATTATGGGAGGAGGCTCAAAAGACGGAGTTTGGCCTCAGGATCACGAATCCGGAAGCGCTTTTTTAATATTTTGCTTCTCTGAGGAAATATTTGCAATCCAAGCTTCAAGTTTTCATGTGGTTGTTGTATTTACATTAGACTGCGCCTAAAAAGTCCAAAAAAGTGCGTACCGTGGCATGGTTCAGGCAACACCCCAGACTTGGGATGGTGTACCCCAGGTAATTTTTTATAAGCGCGGCCGAAGGCTGCCAGCTCATTATGTTCTGCACATAAATACCATGGATTCCCCCCCAATTTGGTATCGAACCCGGGTCAATTTTCGGTATTTTGACCATAACTTTTAACTGAAACCAAAAATTAAAAAATCACTACCGGATTCGTGATCCTGAGGCCAAACCCCGTCTTTCGAGCGCCTTCCATAATTTTAGCTAATTTATTGGCAGTTGACAGCTAAAGTAGACAAATACCGCTTATTTCGATAAAGTCGTAAATTTGACCTTATGAAAACCAGACTTAAGAAGTTTTCAACTATTATTTTTCACCTTATTTTATAAATTTAGAGAACTATTAGCCCTGTATTTTACTAATTTTTTTACGCAATCGAATGCAACTCGGCGCTAAATGATACTATTTTCCAAAAAAGCAACTCTGATCATCAGGTGTTAAACTCTCTTTGAAAATTTGACGTCTATTCAGAAGATTCTACACTTGTACTGATACACAATGATGGAATTTCATGTACGCATGGTTGCACTTCAGCAACAAAAAAAATCGTAAACGCTCAACGTGCATTTCTTGTCGAAAATTCACATGTTCATATAAGTTGTATTAGGTTAGGTTAGGGTGCAAGGGTAGGACAGAGTACCCAGACCCTGCCCAACACTTAGGCCAGAAAAGTAGGCACATTGTTTTACCCTATACGGTCTCTACACCACCCTCATGTCCGAGAACAAAAGCTCACACTCAAGGCAGGGGAACGAACCAGTTCGTGGAATCAATAAATTTGGATAGCGCCTTTTGTTCCATTTTTGATACCTCAGCGAGGTCGTCGAGGAACGGTTGGCCGAGAATAATCAAACGTCTTCTGCTAAGTGCGGGACAATGACAAAGCAGATGCTGAACGCTCTCTTCCTCTTCAATGTATCTACAGCTGCGACAGTAATCATGAGATCAGACGCCCATCCTAGCGTTTCACGTATTGTCGGTTCTGCGAGAACGGTATATGTACATGTACATTACCTTTCGTACCGAAACGACCCGGGTTGTTTTTTTTATAACGATTCGGCCAAGAGCAATACACCCCGAAGTGACCCTGTCTAACGCGTCACGATTCCCGCACCCAATTGTCACGTCAAGACAGATTTTATTTAGTTAAAATGTACTTGTAGTTCTTTTATTAAATAAATCAAATTAAAGTTTTCCAAAAGTGATGCAATCGACTTCGTTGGTTTTAAAAGAATGAATAATGAATTATGGATACATACATTTTCAAAGAACAAGAAATGAATACATAGAATAAACGTTAAAGAGGATTGTCAAAATAATGTTGCCAAGGTAGAGATGACAGCTATCTAGTGATGACAGCTCGGCCTCTCCTGACCGAAACTCAAGCTGAATTTATTTCGGGTTGATCATTGTCCTTGGCCTCTACGTTGTCATCGATTTCAGGGAAAAGGGAACACCAGGGTTTCATTTTGTCCGATGACGCCACAGTACTATAACGGCGCTGGGTGCACTGATTACCATCCATATCTTCAACAACGTATCTATCATGCCTCAAAACTTTCTTCACACAATATGGACCTCTGTATTTCGGCTGGAGCTTCCTTGAGTCGCCGGTACTTGGTGGTGGAGCTTCGAGTAAGACCAACTCGCCTTCTTTGTAAGGTACGGGTTTACTGTTTCGCATCAAATCTAGTCTTCCATGCCTGCCGAGCCACCTCAATGTTCTTTATAGCTTCATCACGCCGTCCATTCATGTATAACTCGTCATTATCATTGTGTAGAGCTGCCAGCAGTTTGTTGCCACTTAAATCCCGAAGGGGAAAATCATAGATGAGATCTATAGGGGCGAATTTTGTTGTGGCATTTACTTTTGTGTTCAAGGTCCACTGAAGCATTCGAACATGCGCATCCCAGTCATGTTGATCTTTTGCTGACGGCTTTAGATAAGCAAGAACAGCCTGATTGACGCGCTCAGCCAACCCATTCGAACGAGGGGTGCGTACAGCAACCTTAATGTGTTGTATGCCATGAGATTCGCAAAACGACGAAAATGCGGATGATGTGAATGCAGTGCCACGATCTGTGACAATACGCTGTGGCAAACCAAAATAGAGTGTCAATAGATTCAACGCGTCGATAACAGGTTTCGTCTTTGTTGACCTCATTAGTACGATAACGGAACACCTTGTGAGGCTATCAACAACCACAAGGATATACTCATAGCCATGCCGGCTCCTAGGGAATGGACCCAGGTTATCCATGTGTAGTGTATGGAAGGGCAAGTTCGGAATCTCCATACCATACAGTTCGCATTGTTTGCGTAAGGGTTCCTTGTGGAAGCAGCACTCGATACATGAGCTTATGAAGCCCTTAACAAAGTTCCTAAGCCGTGGGAACCAAAAATGTTGCAACGTTCGCTTTACAGTGCCATCAACTCCAGGGTGTCCCACATCGTCGTGACACAACTTGACAATGCGCCAACGCATTCCTTTTGGCACAACCAGTAGCAAGTTTCCACTTTCGGTTTTCCGAAATAGACGATGGTTTTTCAGTACATAGTCAGCATTTACATTGTTACGTTGATCAGAGCGCACTGTTCCTTGCATTATCTGGACTACTTGATTCAGTTTATCGTCTTGCCTCTGCATCGTTGCCACCCAGTCCTCTACCGACAGCGTCAACACCTTACTCGACACATCCTCCACGGCCCCTGCCACCTCGACCGGTGCACGACTCATGGCGTCGACATGGCCCATGGAAACACCTGCGCGATGCATGAGGACGTAGTCGTATTCTAGTAGCTTTAATAACCACCGAGCTATTCTGGGTACCATCGGATTGCTCCTTTTTGCGCTTGTGATTGAGTGACAATCTGTGACAATGAGGAACTGCTTACCTAGTAGAAACATTCTGAACCTCTCACATCCCTCGACGACAGCTAAAACCTCTAATTCATACGCATGGTATTTTCTCTCTTGCGGAGTGCATGCGCGACTAAAATACGCTATAGGCTTTAGAACATTCTCAGACTCTTCTTGCAGAAGTATCGCTGCAAGCCCTACGCCGGATGCATCCGTATGCAGCTCTTGCTTCTTATTGACATCGTATATAGCGAGCACTGGTGCCTTCGTTATTGCCTTTATCAGTTCGTCAAACGCCTTTTCACACTCGTGCCCCCAAACAAACTCTGCACCCTTCGTAAGCTGTGTGAGCGGTTTAGCGGTTAATGCGAAGCCAGGCACAAATTTACGGAAAAATCCGGTTAACCCCAAAAAACGTCTAATTTCCAGCTGACTGCTCGGCCTCGGATACCCTTTTATAGCCACCGACTTTCGAGCGCCCGGCCTGATACCATCTGCATCTACCTCATGCCCCAAAAACGTTACACTTCTTCTCATGAAAGTACATTTCGAAAGCCTCAAGGTTAGCCCCTCTCTCCTAATAATTTTCAAAAACTCTTCCAAAAAAATAAGATTTTCCGCTTCGGTCTGCGTCGCGATTATAACCTCATCTACATAGCTCACTACGCTGTTACTTAAAGGTGCTACAAGCTGGCTCATCATCCGCTGAAAGGTACATGGGGCGTTACGTAAACCAAATGGCATCCTATTAAATTCAAAGTGACCATTGTGGGTTATAAATGCCGTGAAGGGTTTGGCTCTTTCCTCTAACTCGATTTGGTAATACCCTGACATGAGATCCAAAGTTGTGAAAAACTTCTTCCCTGACAGTGTTGTCAACACCCCATCCACGGTAGGCATCAGCCATGGTTCCTTTTCTGTCACCGCATTTAATTCGCGGAAGTCAACACACAACCTTTCTTCTCCATTTTGTTTGCGCACCAAAACAATAGGTGATGCGTACAATGAGCTTGACCTGCGAATTATTCCTAGTTCCAATAATTCCTCCACGATTCCCTCTACAGTCTTCTGCTTGGGTATGGGAATATTGTATGGCTTCTTCGAAATTGGTTTTAGCGAGGTGACTTTAATTTCCATTCGAAAACGTTTCGACTTGCCTAGTTCCGGCAACTTCTCACCAAAACAATCCGCATACGTATTTACCAAGTCAACGAGTCTTTCCTCCATACCCCCCTGCAACTCGTCCCCAATATCTAAAGACTCCTTTCCAATCGACATTACACTACAAGATACACCGGAGATAATCACCTTCCCTTTCGATAATACGTCGATTCCTACTATAGCATCATATGCCATTAGCGAGTCACTTACCACCAACATTTCAGCCACCCTCGTGACTTCATCTATTTTTAATTTCGTTATCAATTTCTCATGGCAGACAGTCTCGCCTCCAGCAAAGCCGACCAGCTTTTCCTCACATGTCACAAAATTTACTCCGCACTGTACTGCAATTGATCGGTTTATCAATGATTTGCAACTGCCTGAATCAATAAGCGACCTGCATTTCACTGCATTTTCCCCGATTATAATAATGTCTTTGCATAACTCTCTACATAAATTATCTGCCGATACTTTGTTAACCGGCGTAACTGTATCTTCATCCTCTGGTGGTTCTGCTGTGACCTGATTAACGCGTTCACTTTGTTTAACTTCGCGCTTTATCTGTGGCTTACTGCAATTCCTCGAAATGTGCCCCCTTTCTCTGCAATTGAAGCAAATGGGACCAATTCCCTTACTGTTTAGTTCACGCGAATTAGTTAATGGCACTGTAGGCATGCCTACCTTCTTTATAAAATCGGATTATTGCCGAGTCATCAATACATTCTTTCCTCCCTATTGCTAACATTTTGTAATAAAACTCTACAACACTCTCACCCTTCCCTACTTTCGCATTCATTAACCGAATGTGAGCGTCAGCTGAATTTCGACTATAAGGGAAATCTGTTAAAAACTGACTTACGAATTCGCTCCAATTACGAAATACCGGCTGCGCATCTGCCCACCGCTTTGCAACCCCTTTAAGCTTACTGAGAACAGCAAAATTTAGTAGGGTGTCCTCCCAACGATACAAATTTCTTAGTTATTCAATTCTTTCGACAAACTGCATTGACGAGTATGAATCGTCACATGGATCAAACTCTGGCAATACTGCTGCTACTTCGCACGGTGTGTATCTTGGTCTGCCATATATTCCCTCGTGAAATAATGTTGGGTATGGAGTGTTTGCTCTTACCTCGTTCGGCTGCTGTACAAATGTTTCTCTCTGCGTTCGCTGTGGATTTCCCTGTAGTGATGACGTGGCATTCATTTGTGTTGCGTATTGGTGTGTGGCAAATGGCACCGTCGATTCTGTCGATATATATGATGATGGTGGCGGCTGCGTCGACGCTAACGCTACCCTTTGCGATGAATATGACTGGGTCGGATACATATGCCGTTGAGACATGAACGATAAATTGTTAAACGTCGGCATCGCACAAAATGTAGATGTTACTGGTGTATGCATAATCGACGACATACGTTGTCCATCTGATTGCCCAGTGAATAACGCCGTCGTTCCCACTGGCATACCCATCTGATTATGCACTGAAGTTGTTGACTGCGGAGTAAGCGAAACTCCACCACCGCTGCTATACGTAGCCATCGTGGCCTCCAGAGCGTTCGGCATCGATGAACCAAGCGTCCGCACTTGTGTGGTCAACATTTCCACAACACTACATAGGTTGCTCACCCGTGCCTCTAAGTGCTTCGTGACTTCTGATTCGTTCCCCGTTGATGCATCACTCTTCTTTTGACCGGGATTCGCATTCTCCAACGCGTTTCGTTCCGCTATTACTGTGTCAACAACTGGCTTCACCAGTTCCTCGTCCAACTCCTGTAACCTTCCGACTAATTCTGTCTTATTGCCGCTCGTTTTCTGGTCTAGCTTTTGCAGCACTTCTTTAAGCTGCACAACTGTTAGATCAATTAGGTCCATGACCACTTCTGATAATCTGTCACGTCAAGACAGATTTTATTTAGTTAAAATGTACTTGTAGTTCTTTTATTAAATAAATCAAATTAAAGTTTTCCAAAAGTGATGCAATCGACTTCGTTGGTTTTAAAAGAATGAATAATGAATTATGGATACATACATTTTCAAAGAACAAGAAATGAATACATAGAATAAACGTTAAAGAGGATTGTCAAAATAATGTTGCCAAGGTAGAGATGACAGCTATCTAGTGATGACACAATATTGTTGAACAGCTCTTGAAGCACGGCTGCTCCCAATTCTCTTGATCCGGGCTGGCATTGAGCCTAATTCTGGTCCAGGAGAATGGTTCTGCTGCGTTTGCCGGAAGAAAATGTATACTACACGCTCACACTCAGTTCAGTGTGTGTCATGCAAAGGTTGGTTACATAAATCTAGTTGCTCCGGACTAGATCCTAAAACACACCGGCCCACTAGTTTCTACAAAAGTTTTGTGGCGACCTGCTGCTCTCGTCCTAGGACGTCCCGAGGCAAGCGACGCTCAAATGTTGCATTATCGCTTTCTACAAATTCAGTCTCCACGGCCTGCAATACATATATTGCTCAGCAGAATATGTGTGTTCCCGGCTGTAGCTTGCGTCCTAGTGCACCAACACCTCTAGCATTCACTTTCTTCGTAGTATATCGGTCGATGCTATAAGCACTATCGAGCTTCAGCCCTTGTCTCTGAACTCTTCACTAACTTCTTCCGGTACTAGCACGAATTTGAGTCAAGTCCATCAGCTTCTGGTCCCTCACTCTTCGGGCACTGTATGTCGGCACAGGATATATGCGTCGGCGGCATCGGTCAAGTGCAACTCCTGCCTAGCCCGATGTCACCTACGCATATGTACTTGGCTCGCAAACAGAAATCTCTGGACTTATGTGTTCGTCGCGCCTTGCCGTCGAGCTGTGCAGCCCTCAACGCCGACGGATGTACACTCATCTTATAATGAACGAAATCCGCCGGCTTCAGGACTGCGACGGAGATCGCGACCTAGCCTACCACCTTCTAGGCAAACACATCAGTCTTTAACTCCCAGAGTGGCCATTGCCTCTCCTTCGCAATTTAAATTGTTGCAGTTTAATTGCAACGGCCTGACCGACAAGATAGCGGAGATAACCACATTCATGCAGCTACATAAAATCAAAATTGCTGCAATCCAGGAGACAAAACTTGGACCCCACTCGGATCTCCGAGCGAGTGGTGGAATTTGATATCAACACCGACCAAAGAGATTTAACCTTAGAGTGTCAGGGTATAGTTATACAAGCTCCTTTGGTGATCTTCCCATTCCTACTGATGTACACGTTGGTGAGCGAAACATCCGTGAGGTCATTAAAAAGGCTACAGCCCGTTTTATACCAGCTGGTAGAATAAAAAATATAATGCCAAACTTGTTGTTGTTGATGTTGTTGTTGTTGTTGTTGTTGTTAACAATGCATTGCCCTGTCTAGAGTGTATGATCATTCCGAAGATCTTCATCAAGCTCTTCTAAGGGGAGTCCAAGGACAGGGTTTGTCCAGAGGGACAGAGGGGTTAGAAGAGTAGGTTCAGATGAACAATTGAAGAGATGTAGAGTATCATGGGGGGCCCTACCACATGCAGGGCGTGTGTTTGAGATTGTATCATTCAGTCTGGATAAGTAGGAGTTTAACCTCACACTGTATCCAGGCCGAAGCTGTGCCAAGGTGACTCTTGTCTCCCTTGGTAAGGTGCGTTCTTCTTCAGCAATATCCGGTGGAGGACTGTTCAGAACGGGATTCACAGGTAGAGATCCGACAAAAGTGTCTACCGACTCGGTGTGGATGTCGGTTAGAGCCCGCTTATGATTCTGCAGATCAAACGGCAAGGTAATATGATGCCGGATCTCATCATAATGCTTACGGAGATGTTTCCTTATGTCTCTCGGGGGGTGGATCTGTGTCCAAGAGATAACGGTTTGGATGTGCTGGCTTGTGGCAGTTCAAAAGGAATTGCCTGCTCAGCATTTACGCGTGCTCTTTTACATTGAGCAGTTTTGCCTCCTGATGGAGGTGAGACTCGGAAGACATGAGGAGACATTTAGCAGTTCTGATGGCAGTATTTTGGACTTGTAACTTCGTCCAATTGGTGTTATGTTTAATAATCTCATACAATTATTGAAAAAAAATTAATTAAATTATATTTGTTCAATATTCAAAATTATTAGTAGAATGAATAATAAATTTTCACATCAAAAAAAAATGAAATATCAAGAAATGGGTGCAGCATAGTCAAAGACTGGTCGGCCAATGGCCTTATATGTAGTCAGCAACGTTTCTTTGTCTTTTCCCCAAGTACTGCCCGCAAGTGACTTGAGACCATTGCAGACACATGACCAGCAGATGAGAAAGTTTAAGGCCAAACTTCCCAGCTGAGGCCGCAGTCTTGGCTAACGAACGTGACCTCATACGCAACATCGATCCCTCAGACCCACAGATCGGTGATCTAAACGTGGAAATCAGACGGCTGGACGACGAACACAAATAAACAAAATGGGAGGAGCACCTTAGGTCTTGTAACCTCTCTACCGGTGTTGGAAAATTATAGTCCACAGTCAAGTACTTGTCAAATCCTACGGGTCCGCCAAAGAATGTCGACATCACCTTTGGTGACAAGACACTAAATGACCCCCAGTAATGTGCAATGTGCACATGCTTTCTGTCATCCTGCACAAGACAGGACGAGACGTGGAATTTTCAGGCGTGCGCATAAACACAAAAACTATGCCCCCGTATCACCGCTACAGAGGTTCAAGAGGCCATCCGGAAGGCCAAAAATTCCAAAGCTATCGGTCCTGATGGCATAGCCATAATGCATCTTAAACACATCGGCGCAGTAGGAGTTAAGTACCTCACTGCCGTCTTCAATCTGTCCTTGACCGCAGCTGTCATACCCGATAAATGGAAGCAGGCAACTGTAATCCCACTACTAAAGCCTGGCAAGCCAGCCAATGTTGGGAATTCATATCGTCCGATATCACTCCTCTCGCCAGTAGTAAAGACACTTGAGGCGGTCCTACTCCCGCTCTACACATCAAACTTGACGTTAGCCGAGCACCAACATGGTTTCAGGAAAGGTAGGAGCACAACATCTGCTCTAAATGTCATAAACACTCAGATAACTGACGGTCTAAATCCAAACAGACCTAATGACAGGACGGTTCTACACCTTTTTAAGTTTAAGTTCAGAAAGTTGCAATTGATATTCAGAAAATTACAATTCAAGTTCAGAAAATTAAAATTCAAGTTCAGAATTTCCATTTCATATTCAGAAAATTACAATTCAAGTTCAGAAAATTAAAATTCAAATTCAGAATTTCCATTTCGTATTCAGAAAATTACAATTCAAGTTCAGAATTTCCATTTCATATTCAGAAAATTTCAATTCAAGTTCAGAAAGTTATAATTCAAGTTCGGAATTTTCATTTCATATTCAGTAAATTACAATTCAAGTTGAGAAAATTACAATTCAAGTTCAGAAAATTACAATTCAAGTTCAGAATTTCCATTTCAAGTTCAGAAAGTTACAGTTAATATTCAGAAAAACAAAATTCAAGTTCAGAATTTTCCTTTCAAATTCAGAAAATTACATTTCAATTTCAGAAAATTACAATTTAAGTTCAGAAAACTACAATTTAAATTCAGAAAATTCAAATTCAGAAAACTACAATTCAAGTTCAGAAAATTGTTGGCACATTAGGGTGATTAAAAAAATGTTTTCTTATGGCTTAAAAGTTGGCAATTGATAAGAAAATAAATTTCACCTTAACCCTAAAAATATAACACAGTGTCTTCTGAAGACATAATCTTCGAATTTAATATTTGTATTATTATTTAGTTTTATAAGAGTAACAATCATAGTAACATTATGTGGTATTCACGTTATTAATAACAAATATAATTAACAAGATATCTTGATTACATGTTTGTGCGTCATTTATATACATATGCATATAATCATATAATTGTATATCGTCGGCTTAAGTCGCAAAGGTGCTAAGTGCCATTTTTCAAATTTTACAGGAGAGACAAAAAACAATATAAAAACATAAATGTAAGTTAGGAGTTTCGGTTTTTTACGTCATGTTACTTAATTTTAGAGTATAATAAGTGAAAGCCCATAAAAAAATAAAAATTTATAATTTAGGCCGACTTATATGCACTTTTGGGGCTTAGCACCTTTTCGGCAACTACTTTTTATATTTTTCATTGGACTTAGCTCCTTTTCCAAAATCAAAAAACCTGTGAGTGACCTAAAGCAATTTTCTGAGTATGAGGGTTCTTAGAGGTTCTTCCGCAGATTTTTTACCTAGTCTTAGAATTTTTATATTAAGCTTAGTTATACCACAGTCCGCGCTTAAAGCTCAAATTACCTATTTTTTGGAGCTCTGTTACTCTGCAATTAGAAGCAATATTTGGATCAAAGTACATTATTCTGAAAGCCTAGATGCAGACAAGCAAGAGCAGATTTTATTGCACAACTTTTGACGAAAATCGCTTTTGCGAAAGTCGACAAGTAAATGTGATTTAGGTCTTTGGAAGGCTGAATATGATAGCCCAAACATTTGTCTTTACTATCCAAGGTCAAAAATGTATGTGTCAGTTACTAAGGAGAAGGGAGGTCAGCACAGGTAGATAATCCCATTTAACATTTTTTTCATTTCCACTAAAACCACAATGTCCAGTATATGAAATTTTTGATTCCATACATATTCATAGTCGAAATAAAGTAGGTACTTATGCCGATTTTTATGACAGATAGGGCGTTGGAAATTGTGTCTAAAAAGCCGACGCTAACTTTAGTAGCTACTTTATTTCGAATATGAATATGCCCCATATATTTTTACTTTAAATTTTCAAATTTGCTTGGAGTTAGCACTTTTTCCTTTCATTGATGGACTTAGCACCTTTTCTAATCAATGCAAACAACGCACTTAAAAGCAGAATAGTGATGCAATTCATGATGTAAGTGGCGTATATTAACTATTTCTAGCAATTTGCATCAAAACCTGAAAAAATCCAAAAGGTGGACTTAGCACCTTTGCGACTTAAGCCGACGATATGCTCTATGTAGGCTGATTATGAAAGTTAGTAATTAATAAAAGAATAAACAGAAATAAAAAAATTTTATATGTAGAAAAATATACCTATGTTATAAAAAAAAATAAATAAATGTTATAAAAAATTCGTGTCTCTAAAGGTTAAGTTAGAGCGCTAATTTTTTGTGAGGTTTATTTGCTTATCAATTACTAACTTTCGAAGGGTAAGACCTAAAAAATGTAATAATTTTTTTGTGTGTATAAATGCATAATAAATGGATTAAACATGAATTTTTTATCCACCATGCCGGCACGTAGCGAAAGGGCATCAGCATGAAAACTAAAGCAGTGCTGCGTTGCTCTGGCGCAATCTCCACCAGTTATGGCTACCTTGGCATCATCAATTTTCCATACTGGACTTTACTATGGACTTTATCTTGGACTAAATTGCCTCTACCGGGTTCAGAATGGGAGAATATGGTCCCAAACGAAGTTAACTTGCGAGACCGTTGGAGTGCTCAAGAATTGCAGCCTCAACACTTGAATGACATCTGCATTATCACAAATAACCACCAAGTCACCCAAGCTGTTGCCTAAATCACACCACTTCTGCAGAACCGTACCAATCCAGCGCCTGAAAGAAGCTGCAGTAAAAGACCCCCGTTGCATAAGCGGGCTCTAACCGACATCCACACCGAGTCGGTAGACACTTTTGTCGGATCTCTACCTGTGAATCCCGTTCTGAACAGTCCTCCACCGGATATTGCTGAAGAAGAACGCACCTTACCAAGTGAGACAAGAGTCACCTTGGCACAGCTTAGGTCTGGATATAGTGTAAGGTTAAACTCCTAGTTATCCAGACTTAATGATACAATCTCAAACACATGCCCTGCATGTGGTAGGACCCCCCATGATACTCTACATCTCTTCAATTGTTCATCTGAACCTACTCTTCTAACCCCTCTGGACAAACCCTATTGAAACTGCACGTTTCCTTGGACTCCCCTTAGAAGAGCTTGATGAAGATCTTCGGAATGATCATACACTCTAGACAGGGCAATGCATTGTTAACAATTGTTTGTTTGTGTTCGTTAACCAGCCGTCTGATTTCCACGTTGAGATCACCGATCTGTGGGTCAGAGGGATCGATGTTGCGTATGAGGTCACGTTCGTTGGCCAAGGCTGCGGCCTCAGCTGGGAAGTTAGGCCTAATATCTTTTATCCTACCAGCTGGTATAAAACGGGCTGTAGCCTTTTTAATGACCTCACGTATGTTACGCTCGCCAACGTGTACGTCAATGGGAATGGGAAGATCACCAAAGGAGCTCTCCGTGAATTCCAAAAAGCCGACCCAATTAGCTCTTTTGAAATTCACGTATCTATGTTCTTTTCTCCGATGTAACGAAATCCGTGGCACGATCGACGGACAGGATGATAGGCAGGTGGTCGGATGACAGGGCCACCATAGGTTGCCAGTTGATGCTGTTAATTAACCCCGGGCTAACAATAGTTAGGTCCGGGGAGCTACTGCAGTTAACAGCCATCCTAGTTGAGGAGTCTCCGTTCACAGTACAGAAAGAGGAGTTATCAATTTGCTCGGCTAATTTCCGTCCTCTGCCGTCCACAGAAAGGTGTGAATGCCACATATCATGATGGGCATTAAAATCGCCCATGATGATACGGTTATCGCCACAAAGAAACGCCCTAAGGTCAGGACGATAACTTCTGGTGCAGCAGGTGACGGGAGGAATGTATATATTGATTAGCTCGAGATCAACGCCACCAGCTTGTATAACTATACCTTGACACTCTAAAGGTAAGTCTCTTTAGTCAGTGTTTAATCAAATTCCCTATACTGCACCGTATGGTGAACAAGGAACGCGAGACCACCTCCGCCGTCCGTACGGTCATGCCGGAGTACGTGGTAGAAAATAAATAAAATGCAGGCAAACGAAGCAAGACTTAAGCAAAGGATATGAAACGAAACGAAAGAAAGGCAAGAAAAATAATAATAAGGATGAAAAACAAAGTAAAAGTCAAGACAAAAAAGAAAAGAAAGGAAAGAAAAAAAATAACAAAATTAAATGAAAAGATAGAAAAGGAAAGGAAGGAGAGGGAAGGAAAGGAGATGTAAAGAAAGGAAAGAAAAGCAAAGCAAATAAAACCAAAGGAAAGGAAAGAAGAGAAAAAGAAAGGAAAGAAAGACAAATAAAAACGACCTAAAATAAATAGTTGTAAACATTGAAACTTTATTACTGAATGGCGTAAAGAGGGAGAAAAAGGCAAAAAGAAGAGGAATGTATAGTTGACAACTATTCGAATACTTGGCAACTATTCGAATAGTTGAACAAAACTTTTGCATATGTACACACTTGTACATGCAAACCATTTGCGTTTCAGCCAGTAGTTCAATACAACTATGGGAACTAGAGTTTGTCCAGTGGTTGAAATTCAACCACAAAACCTTAATTTATTTCTCTACCTTATTGAAGTTCAGTTTCCTTAACTATCAGTTTGTTTAACTATCACTTTCTTTGTTATTTCTTAAATTTTCCTTAACTAAAAAAACTAATGGCGGCGATATACCAACAGGTTATCATAACCTCTAACGAGATTTTTAGCCGAGCTTCTCTTTCCAACTTGTGGTGTGTTGCTTTTTGAGTTTTCCTACAAGTTGGCGGGACCTACAGTTTTTTGCCGATTCCGAACGGCACTTGCAAAGCAAATGAATTTTTTTTGCTGAGAAGCTTCTCATGGCAGAAATACACCCGGAGAGTTTGCCAAACTACTGCTGAGGGGCGACCCCGTTTAGAAAAATTGTTTTTCTAAATAATTTTTGATGTTACTTTTGCCGGGCATCGAACCGCCACGACTTGGTGTAGAAGGCCGAACACTTAACCGCTACACCACGGCGGCCTTACTTTTCCTTATTTTCAATGTTTAGTTTCAATGTTTACAACTGTTTATTTTAGGTCGTTTTTATTCGTATTTCTTTCCTTTCCTTTTCTCTCCTTTCCTTTTCTTTGGTTTTATTTGCTTTCCTTTGCTTTTTTCCTTTCGTTTCCTCTTCTTTCCTTTCCTTTGGTTTTATTTGCTTTTCTTGCTCTTCTTTCCTTTCTTTACATCTCCTTTTTTTCCCTTTCCTTATTTGCTTTTCCTTTCCTTTTCTATATTTTCATTTCATTTTGTCATTTTTTTCTTTCTTTCTTTTCTTTTTTGTCTTGACTTTTCCTTTCTTTTTATCCTTATTATTTTTTTTCTTGCCTTTCCTTTCGTTTCATTTCATATCCTTTGCTTTAGTCTTGCTTCGTTTGCCTTCATTTTATTTATTTTCTTTTAATTTCTTTTCTTTCTTTTCTTTTTTTTCTTACCTTTATTTTCCATAACCTTCTTTTTTCTTAGCTTTCTTTTCCTTTCCTTTCCTGTAATTTCCTTTCCTTACTTTTCCTTGCGTTTCCTTACTTTCTTTCTTCTCCTTTTCGTTACTCCTTTAGTTTTATTTCTTTACATTCATATCCTTTAATTATTTTTTTCCCTTTCCATTCCCTTTCTTTCCTTTACTTTTCTTTCTTTTTATCTTTATTTCCTTTCCATACCTTCCTCTTCCCTACCTTTTATTTCCTTTCTTTTTCTTGTTTTTTTTCCTTTTTTTTATCTTTCTCTATTTTCCTTCAATTTTCATTCCTCTACTTTCATTACCTTTTCTTTCTTACCCTTCCTTTTCCATTTCTTTCCTTTAACTTTACTTGCCTTTGATTTTTCTCTCTTTTCCTTTCCTTATCTTCTAATCTTGGCTTGCGTCATAATGACGCTTAACCGCCTAGGCGATTTTGGCCGTTTCGTATCAAAGCACGCCGGTCATTCCTTTTTAGCGATAACTGACGCCAATTGGAAACCCCAAGGGAGTTCAAGTCATCCTCCACCTGTTGTTTCCATCTCAGTCGAGGCCTCCCCCTTCCTCTGCTGCCGAATTCGGGTGTCGATAGTAAAACTTTCTGTGCTGGAGCTTCTTTTTCCATTCGCATAACTGGGTCATTTGGGCTTTAATCCGCTGAACTATGGTCAGGTCTGCGTAAAGCTCGTACAGCTCATCGTTAAATTTCCTTCGATACTCGCCGTTGGCATCACGGGAAGGACCATAAATCTTCCGGAGAACTTTTCTCTCAAATACTCCAAGGGCCATCTCATCTTCTCTGGACACTGTCCATGATTCCGAGCCGTACATCAGGACTGGTATGATGAGAGACTTAAGGGTCAAATACATAAAGCTTTGTTAACCTCGCCTGACATTTGCTACCTCAAAACTTTGCGTCCAACTTCAGAGGTATGCTACAATGAACGCCTTGACGCTTCTCTTTTATACATTTGTTTTCGTTATTTTTTTCTTTGCATTCGTAGTGTTTTAGTTAATTTATTAATTTAATAGAGAAAAAATGAATTAATTATTATTTTCTCCAACATTTTATTCTTTAATTGAAGCAAAGTCATCAACATCTGATTGTCAAAGCAAGCAAAGCAAGCAAAATTTGAGAGTTTGCCAAATTTCAACCTCACTTCAACTTTGAGGTCTCCAATTTGCCATGCTTGGTTTAAATACGTATACTGAACTTTTCTGTCAATGTAAAAGTTTGAGGTAAAGCCAAAATAAAGCTTTATGTAACTGAGTGTAATGGAGTGTGGTTGCTGAGTGACCTTGCTCAATCCCGACTCTTGCGTCCTCGTTCGTGCACTCTGGGCAACGTGAGCTACCTAGGCTCGCGGCAGAAAGAGAGGGAGCCCCGGTGGGGCCACTCTGACATACTTGGTTTAAGGGCTCACCGAGGTCTTTTTCGCAGCGTCTGTACACCATGAGGTGCGGCTGTAAGCGGGCGTCTGTCTTGGAGCAAGCGGCTCGCTATATAAATGTGTAAATCTTTTCCAAAACCCCGAAAACGGGTTGTGCGCTGGGTTTGGGACCCGCCACGTAAAAACCAATTCCAATGAAAAGAACAAAAATCAAGCCTCGGATGAGAACCCCCTTTAATGTTGACGACCCGGCAAAACGAACACAGGATAATGAGAAGGATATTAGGGCATGTACCTGGAATGTCCGGACCCTTTCAAGGGATGGTACCGCTGCCCGACTGGTTGATGTCCTCGTTAACGCAAAGGCTGACATCACCGCCCTGCAGGAAATGCGATGGACGGGACAAGGAAAGACGACCATCGGACCTTGTGACGTATACTACAGTGGCCAGACACGCGGCAAAGCGCGTGGTGTAGGATTCGTGGTGGGAAAGAGACTTTGCCGCCAAGTACTAGCGTTCACCCCCGTGGACGAGCGTCTCGCTGCGATCCGCATCAAAGCGAAATTTTTCAACATAACATTTATCTGCGCCTATGCGCCGACTGAGGAGACGGACGACGCAGAGAAGGACTCCTTCTACGATAAACTTGAACAGACTTATGATCGCTGCCCCCAACATGATATCAAAATCGTGCTCGGCGACTTTAATGCGAAGGTGGGCAAGGAAGGAGTCTTTGGTCCAACAGTTGGAAAATTTAGTCTCCATGATATAACATCCCCCAACGGCACTAGGTTGATTGATTTCGCCGCTGCTCGCAATATGGTCATCAGTAGTACCAGGTTCCAGCATAAACGAATACACCAAGCCACATGGCTGTCTCCTGATCAAAGAACAAGAAACCAGATTGATCATGTCATGATCGACGGCAGACATAGCTCCACCGTTCTGGACGTGCGTACCCTTCGTGGTCCCAATATCGACTCGGACCATTATCTTGTTGCAGCCAAGATACACACACGCCTCTGTGTAGCAAAGAAAGTGCGCACAGTAACGGAAGGAAAGTTTGACGTCGAGAAGCTGCGCACGACACAGACAGCTGACAATTTCTCCACTCGACTCTCACACCTGCTATCGGAGAGCAATCCTCGACCTAACGATGCAACCGAGCAATGGAAGCATATCTCTCACTCATTACGTACCGCCGCTGAGGCCACTATAGGGTTCCAGCGAGCCCGCAAAAACAACTGGTACGATGAGGAATGCAGCACTGCCTCGGACAAAAAGGACGCTGCCTACAGGGAGACGTTGCGAACGGGCGCAACCCGCAGTGTATGGCAACGCTATCGTGAGGCAAAGAAGGAAGAGAGACGCCTTTTCAGAAAAAAGAAACGTGAGGCCGAAAGGCGTGAGTGTGAGGAGCTTGAGATGCTGGCTGACAGGAATGATGCCCGAAAATTCTATGAAAAGATCCGGCGGATGACGGAAGGTTTTAAGACCGGGGCAAGTTCCTGTAAGGACAATAATGGCGACCTGGTAACCGACGTACAGAGTGTACTTAAATTATGGAGGGAGCACTTCTCCTCACTGCTAAATTGCGAGGGAGACGTCGAACCCGATACCCCAATCCCTGACGATGGAAAAGTCGTCCCACCACCTGACTATGATGAAGTGAGGATAGCTATATCCCGGCTCAAAAACAACAAAGCGCCTGGAAAAGACGGACTACCCGCCGAGCTGTTCAAACACGGAGGCGAAGAGCTGGTAAAAAGCATGCATCAGCTCTTATGCAGAATATGGTCAGACGAGTGCATGCCTCCAGATTGGAATTTAAGTGTGCTCTGCCCAATCCACAAGAAAGGCGATCCCGCTAACCGCGCCAACTACCGCGGAATCAGCCTTCTTAATATCGCATATAAGGTTCTTTCTAGCGTATTGTGTGAAAGACTGAAGCCCATCGTAGACAAGCTGATTGGACCTTATCAGTGTGGCTTTAGACCTGGTAAGTCTACCATCGACCAGATTTTCACGATACGCCAAATCCTGGAGAAGACCCATGATAAAAGAATCGACACACACCATCTCTTTGTCGATTTCAAAGCCGCTTTTGACAGCGCAAAAAGGAGTTGCCTGTATGCCGCCATGTCTGAATTTGACTTCCCTGCAAAGCTTATACGGCTTTGCCAAATGACGTTGAGCAATACTAACAGCTCCGTCAGAGTCGGGAAGGACCTCTCTGAGCCATTTGAAACCAAACGAGGCTTCAGACAGGGCGACTCCCTTTCGTGCGATTTCTTCAACCTGATGCTGGAGAAGATAATTCGAGCAGCAGAGCTAAACCGCAATGGTACAATCTATTACAAGAGCGTGCAATTGCTGGCGTATGCCGATGATATTGATATCATTGGCCTTAACAACCGCGCCGTAAGCGCTGCCTTCTCTGGACTGGATAAAGAAGCGAAAAAAGTGGGTCTTGCGGTCAACGAGGACAAGACGAAGTATTTGCTGTCATCAAAGAAAGAATCGGCGCACCTGCGCCTTGGCAGCCACGTCACTGTTGATAGTTACAAATTTGAAACTGTGAGGGACTTCGTCTATTTGGGAACCAGCATTAACACCGAAAATAATATCAGTCTAGAAATCCAACGGAGAATCACTCTTGCGAACAAGTGCTACTTTGGACTGAGTAGGCAATTGAGAAGTAAAGTCCTCTCTCGAAGAACAAAGATCACGCTCTATAAGTCTCTCATCATACCTGTCCTGATGTATGGCTCAGATTCATGGACAATGTCAAGAGAAGATGAGATGGCCCTTGGAGTATTTGAGAGAAAAGTTCTCCGGAAGATTTATGGTCCTTCCCGTGATGCCGACGGCGAGTATCGAAGGAGATTTAACGATGAGCTGTACGAGCTTTACGCAGATCTGACCATAGTCCAGCGAATTAAAGCCCAAAGGCTCCGCTGGTTGGGTCACGTCATGCGAATGGACAAAGAAGCTCCAGCCCAGAAGGTTTTCCAATCGTCACCCGAATTCGGCAGCAGAGGAAGGGGGAGGCCTCGACTGAGATGGAAACAACAGGTGGAGGATGACTTGAACTCCCTTGGGGTTTCCAATTGGCGTCAGTTATCGCTAAAAAGGAATGACTGGCGTGCTTTGATAGGCGACGGCCAAAATCGCTTAGGCGGTTAAGCGCCAATAAATGATGATGATGATGGTAACTGACCCCTTAAGGGTCGAATACATAAAGCTTTGTTAACCTCGCCTGACATTTGCTACCTCAAAACTTTGCGTCCAACTTCAGAGGTATGCTACAATGAACGCCTTGACGCTTCTCTTTTATACATTTGTTTTCGTTATTTATTTCCTTGCATTCAGAGTGTTTTGGTTAATCTATTAATTTAATAGAGAAAAAATGAATTAATTATTATTTTCTCCAACTTTTTATTCTTTAATTAAAGCAAACTCATCAACATCTGGTTGTCAAAGCAAGCAAAGCACGCAAAATTTGAGAGTTTGCCAAATTTCAACCTCACTTCAACTTTGAGGTCTCCAATTTGCCATGCTTGGTTTAAATACGTATACTGAACTTTTCTGTCAAAGTCAAAGTTCGAGGTAAAGTCAAAATATAGCTTTATGTATCTGGCCCTTTATAGAGCGTGATCTTTGTTTGTCGAGAGAGGACTTTACTTCTCAATTATTATTATTATTATTATGCCCAACGGATTTTACCCACAATCCCGCCCGACCGACACGAGGGGCGCATCCGCATAACGCGCGGATTAAATTTGCCGAGTGTTTGAAAGGCGGAGGTTTGTTAAGCGTCGAGATCTCAAACTGCTCAGCTACAGAGAAAAATTCATCAGCTGAGTGTAATACGAAAATAAATAGATAATAAAAATACATAAATTGATACTACATAGAAATCAATTGTTAAGAGAGAATAGGATAGTTCTTTTAATAATAAAAAGCGAGTCCGAAATATCAAAAGTGTCTGAATGAGAGTTATAATTTTCGCACAAACACTGGAACGGCTCATGTAATTGATAGTTGGTTCTACATTGCTTCAGAAGAATAGGTTTAAAATATCTTAAGGCTCGAGAGGGAACATTAAAGTTAACTTCGTTCAAAAGAGGAGGGCTTGAAATCCACCCGTTCAGGAGTTTACACATGAATATTACACCTAGCATTTCTCTACGGCTAGCAAGGGTAGGGAGATTGATAAGTTTCAAGCGATTAGTATAAGGAGGAAGGTTACACGAAGGAACCCATCGTAGATCTCTCAGTGCAAAAAGTAAGAATTGTTTTTGAATAGATTCTAGCTTATCTATATGAATTTGATAACGCGGATTCCATATAATCGAGCCGTATTCTAATATTGGTCTAACTAATGTAGTAAAAAGGGTCTTAGTAATATAAGGGTCGCTAAATTCTTTTGACCATCTCTTCACGAAGGCTAAAACACCTCTGGCCTTATTGGCAGTAGCCTCGATATGAGGATTGAAACTAAGTTTACAGTTCATCATCACACCCAAGTCAACAAAAACATTAACGTGTTCAAGAGTATAATTGTTTATCGAATAAGAAGCTGGTTGAAGAGTTCCACGAGAGAAACACATGAATTTACATTTTGCCAGATTAAGCGGCATATAGTTTACGTTGCACCAAGTAACTAAGTGGTCTAAGTCCGTTTGAAGCAAAGAACGTTCCTCCGTCAACGCATATGACTTAAATAGTTTCACATCGTCAGCATATAACAAGATTTTAGGGTACTTTATTGTTGTACACATGTCGTTTATGAATAGCAAAAACAGAACCGGGCCAAGGTGACTGCCCTGAGGGACACCAGAAGAGACATCAATGGCATTTGAATACGTATTTTTTAAAATTACACGTTGTGTTCTACCACAAAGATAGGAGGAGATCCAACGAGTAAAACCAGGTTGAAAGCCTATGAGATCAAGTTTATGTATGAGTAAAGCGTGGCAAACTTTGTCAAATGCTTTACTAAAGTCGGTGTATATAACGTCAGTGCTTAAATTATTTCTAAACCCATTCGAGACGTAGGTAGTGAATTCAAGTAAATTAGTTATGGTTGATTTGCCTTTACAAAATCCATGTTGAGAACTTGCAATCAGTGTTGGGATCGAAAATGCTAGATAATTGGTAATGATGGCTTCGAATAACTTGGGAATGGCGGAGAGCTTTGCTATTCCACGATAATTTTCTACGCAGGACCTGCTCCCACTTTTATAAAGAGGTATAAGAAAAGATTCTTTCGATGAAGTTGGGAAAATCCCACACTGTAAAGACAGATTAAACAACTGTGTTAAGGGCTGGTAGATGTGTTCAGCACACTTTTTAAGAAAGCATGTCGGGATTAAGTCGGGGCCATATTTGAAAGACTCCTTTAAGGCCTTTAGGTGTAATAAAACATCTACCGGGTTTAAATGAGGAACATGGATTGAGTTAATGGAGTGTGGTAAATAAGGGTATCCGTTAGATGATAAATTTATTCCAGAAGAATAATTGGACTTGAAGAATTGAGCAAAGAAGTTGGCAATCTCTAGGTCGTCACTAGAGATTTTATCTTTAAATTTCATAGATGAAGGAAACCCTTTTACCCTGCGTTTAGCGCTTACGAAACCATAAAATGTCTTCGGATTGCAAATAATGTTCTTTTTAATTTTACATAAGTAAGCATTGTAACACTTTTTATTCAATTCTAAATATTTATGGCGCAAAACAGAGTATTGTACATAATCAGAGTGTAAACCAGTTTTTTTGTATAGTTTAAAGAAGCGTGACTTTCGATTTTTTAAAGATTTGAGTTCTTTAGTGCACCAGACTTGAATTGGCTCATCATTACGTAAACAGATGCGCTTTGGTACGAACTTTTCAAAGAGGCTGTATATGGTACTATTGAAGTGAGATAAGTTTCGCTCGACATCCTCATTGTAATGAGGCCAAACAAGTTTGGAAAGTTCTTTATTTATCTTTTTTAAGTTGGCTCTAGAGAAATCAAAAGTTTTAATAGAGTCATAAGGTTTCGTAATACAATCGCGATTATAGTTTATGATTTCGTAGGCTATTTCAAAAGATGGATGGTAAGCGTCTTCGGGAAGAACTAAAGGATCACATCGATTTACAGTGAATTTAGACAAGTCATCAACAAAGGCCAAGTCTAAGACTTTTCCTAACTTGTTCGGAATAACATTAATCTGACTAAGACATAGTTTGGTCATTTCGTCCAAAAACTCATTACACAACTTAGATGACACTGGGACAATATTGCCATCAATTATTCTCCACGAGATGTGTGGCAGGTTAAAGTCACCCAAAACAACTACTGAGTCCACGGGCTTAATCAAAGAACTTACAGTTTTTATAAGTGCAATGTGGTGCATATACACTGATAAATCAGATGACGGTGGAATGTAACTAACAGCTAAATAAATATGGCCTGTGCCAATTCCTATACGTATGCATTTAAATTCTATGTTTTCAATATAAGGTAAATTAACATCTTCAGATGGTATTGAAGAATGTACAGCCAATAGGACCCCGCCCCCGGTTCTGTCTAAGCGATCGTTTCTATAAATCTGATAACCATCACAAAAAATTTTGGAATCAAAGACATGTGGTTTTAACCAAGTTTCAGTGAAAGCAATAATTCTATAGTTACAATTGATCGTTTTTAAGTAAAAATCAGTTAATTTGGTATTTAAACCTCTAACATTCTGATAATAGATATTCAAGAAAGAATTTAGAATTAGTTTTTTGGATCAGTATTCTGACGAGGAATTTGTACAGCATCTGGGTCATTCGCAGTTGACTTAGGTGAAAACTCGCGAATAAAAGCACCAGGGGGCCAGAACGACTGATCCAAAATCACATCGTAATCTTCATCAAAAACATCAATCCTAAATGAAGAAATTTTTCGCTCATAATTAAATTTAAACTTATGTATTACTAAACCCTCAGCCTTAATTTTCGATTTGATGTAAGACTTAAGGTCGTTGACGGAAGTGTCTTTCTGAAATCTAGACACGAATATCGATTTTCGCGGTGGAACCACAACCAGCTTAGTAGCCGTTGGTTGAACTGAATTGGCAGTATTTTGTTGTTCAGGGGTTCGATTTGGGGCCTCGGAAGTGGACTGAACCACTTCCAAGGAAGTGGATGAACCCACTCCTTTGGAAGTAGGCGGCATCACTTCTTTGGAAGTCGACGCAATCACTTCTTTGAAAGTGGACGGAACCACCCCCTTGGAAGCGGATGGAACCACTTCTTTGGAAGCGGATGGAACCACTTCCTTGGAAGTGGATGGAACCACTTCTTTGGAAGCGGACGGAATCACCTCCTTGGAAGTGGACGGAACCACTTCTTTGGAAGTGGACGGAACTACTTCTTTGGAAGTTGACGGAACTACTGCTTGGGGACTGGGTGAGGCCAAGTCGATTAATTCCGACATTTGCGATTGGAGACCTAGCTGGGGAGGGTTTAAATTCAGGGGCTCAGGCACACTAGGTTCTCGATAATTTAAATCATTCGAAATGTTTTTTTCAACAACAGGAGAACCATCTAAACACTTGAATGACCTAAAAAGTTTTTCGTAATGGTCAAATTTCACGGAAATTTTAGAAAACTCCTTACCGATTTCAGAAAACGCATTTCGAGTTTCCCTAAAAAGCTTGAAAAGATCAATTTCAGCTGATCTACATTTTACACATGACCAACGAACACCCTTGTTATCATTTATGGCATCTACAATCCTACCTGTCAACCCTGCGCACTTCATATGACCAAGCGCATCGCAGAGCCAGCAAGACGAGCGTTCGGATTCGCTTTTTATTTGACACTTTTCGTAAATACAGTACATTTTTAAAACGACAAAAAAAAAGTTCTGTTATTAATTAAGAAAGGAAAAGTTCAACTAATAATTTATAAAAGTTGGTTTTAATTAAAAGCAACCCTGAAAGTTTTATAGGCAAGTGTTTATATAGCAGCGAGCAGCTTGAGAGTCACTGTATTCTGACACTCAACAAACAACGCAAACAGCTGTAATAAAAGAAAATAGC
This sequence comes from Campiglossa producta, assembly GCA_964058755.1. Classification (NCBI taxonomy): domain Eukaryota; kingdom Metazoa; phylum Arthropoda; class Insecta; order Diptera; family Tephritidae; genus Campiglossa; species Campiglossa producta. Next base: position 86,249,075 of record CAXKVI010000003.1, on the reverse strand, counting down.
AAAGTAACAAGTGCACACAATAGCAATAACAATTATAAGAAGAAAATGAAGCCAATCAAACAGCAACAAATACACTATGCAAATGACTCGGCAAATAAAAGGAAAGCAAAATTGAACTTAGAATTAAGCTAAAATTCATAAAATATGAATTATCTCCACAATTCAAATGTTTAAAATTGAACACTATGACTTTGCACTTAATTTTATCACAAATTAGAGTATGGAAGTTGTATATATTAATTTTAATTTCACAATCAAAAACACTTAGTCCAAAGTAACACTTGTTGGCAAGGGTGATTCTCCGTTGGATTTCTAGACTGATATTATTTTCGGTGTTAATGCTGGTTCCCAAATAGACGAAGTCTCTCACCGTTTATAACTTGTAGCTATCAACGGTGACTTGGCTGCCAAGGCGCAGGTGCGCCGATTCTTTCTTTGATGACAGCAGATACTTCGTCTTGTCCTCGTTCACCGCAAGACCCACTTTTTTCGCTTCCTTATCCAACCCAGAGAAAGCAGCGCTTACGGCGCGGCTGTTAAGGCCAATGATATCAATATCATCGGCATACGCCAGCAATTGCACGCTCTTGTAAAAGATTGTGCCATTGCGGTTTAACTCTGCTGCTCGAATTATCTTCTCCAGCATCAGGTTAAAGAAATCGCACGAAAGGGAGTCACCCTGTCTGAAACCTCGTTTGGTTTCAAATGGCTCGGAGAGGTCCTTCCCGATTCTGACGGAGCTGTTGGTTTTGCTCAACGTCATTTGACAAAGCCGTATAAGCTTTGCAGGGAAGTTAAATTCAGACATGGCAGCATACAGGCAACTCCTTTTTGCGCTGTCAAAAGCGGCTTTAAAATCGACAAAGAGATGGTGAGTGTCGATTCTTTTATCATGGGTCTTCTCCAGGATTTGGCGTATCGTGAAAATCTGGTCGATGGTAGACTTACCAGGTCTAAAGCCACACTGATAAGGTCCAATCAGTTTGTCTACGATGGGCTTCAGTCTTTCACACAATACGCTAGAAAGAACCTTATATGCGATATTAAGAAGTCTGATTCCGCGGTAGTTGGTAGGGTTAGCGGGATCGCCTTTATTGTGGATTGGGCAGAGCACACTTAAATTCCAATCTGGAGGCATGCACTCATCTGACCATATTCTGCATAAGAGCTGATGCATGCTTTTTACCAGCTCTTCGCCTCCGTGCTTGAACAGCTCGGCGGGTAGTCCGTCTTTCCCAGGCGATTTGTTGTTTTTGAGCCGGGATATTGCTATCCTCACTTCATCATAGTCAGGTGGTGGGACGACTTTTCCAACGTCAGGGATTGGGGTATCGGGTTCGACGTCTCCCTCGCAATTTAGCAGTGAGATGTGCTCCCTCCATAATTTAAGTACATTCTGTACGTCGGTTACCAGGTCGCCGTTATTGTCCTTACAGGAACTTGCCCCGGTCTTTAAACCTTCCGTCATTTCATAGAATTTTCGGGCATCATTCCTGTCAGCCAGCATCTCAAGCTCCCCACACTCACGCCTTTCGGCTTCACGTTTCTTTTCTCTTTCTTCCTTCTTCGCCTCACGATTGCGTTGCCATACACTGCGGGTTGCGCCCGTTCGCAACGTCTCCCTGTATGCAGCGTCCTTTTTGACCAAGGCTGCGGTGCATTCCTCATTCTACCAGTTGTTCTTGCGGGCTCGCTGAAACCCTATAGTGGCCTCAGCGGCGGTACGTAATGAGTGAGAGATATGCTTCCATTGCTCGGTTACATCGTTAGGTCGAGGATTGCTCTCTGATAGCAGGTGTGAGAGTCGAGTGGAGAAATTATGAGCTGTCTGTGTCAAGCGCAGCTTCTCGACGTCAAACTTTCCTTCCGTAACTGTGCGTACTTTCTTCGCTGCACAGAGGCGTGTGCGTATCTTGGCTGCAACAAGATAATGGTCCGAGTCGATATTGGGACCGCGTAGGGTACGCACGTCTAGAACGTTGGAGCTGTGTCTGCCGTCGATCATGACATGATCAATCTGGTTTCTTGTTCTTTTGCAGCTGGGGACAGCCAGGTGGCTTGGTGTATTCGCTTATGCTGGAACCTGGTACTACTGATGACCATATTGCGGGAAGCGGCGAAGTCAATCAACCTAGTGCCGTTGGGGGATGTTATATCGTGGAGACTGAATTTTCCAACTGTAGGACCAAAGACTCCTACCTTGCCCACCTTGGCATTAAAGTCGCCGAGCACGATTTTGATATCATGCAGGGAGCAGCGATCATAGGCTTGTTCAAGTTTATCGTAGAAGGAGTCCTTCTCTGCATCGTCCGTCTCCTTAGTCGGCGCATAGGTACAGATAAATGTTATGTTGAAAAACCTCGCCTTGATGCGGATCGCAGCGAGACGCTCGTCCAGAGGAGTGAACGCTAGTACTTGGCGGCGAAGTCTCTTCCCCACCACAAATCCTACAACACGCGCTTTGCCGCGTATCTGGCCACTGTAGTATACGTCACAAGAACCAATGGTCATCTTTCCTTGCCCGTCCATCGCATTTCCTGCAGGGCGGTGATGTCGGCATTTGCCCCTATGAGGACATCAACCAGTCGGGCAGCGGTACCGTCCCTTGAAAGGGTCCGGACATTCCCGGTACATGCCCTAATATCCAAATCATTATGCCTTATTCGTTTTGCCGGGTCGTCAACATTAAAGGGGGTTCTCATCCGAGGCTTTGAATTCGTTTTCATTGGAATTAAGTTTTTTACGTGGCGGGTCCCAAACCCAGCGCACAGCCCGTTTCGGGGTTTTTGGAAAATATTTACACATTTATATAGCGAGCCGCTTGTTTCAAGACAGACGCCCGCTTGCAGCCGCACCTCATGGTGAACAGACGCTACGCAAAAACCTCGGTGAGCCCTTAAACCAAGTATGTCAGAGTGGCCCGCCGGGGCTCCCTCTCTTTCTGCCGCGAGCCTAGATAGCTTGCGTTGCCCAGAGTGTGCGAACGCGGACGCAAGAGTCGGGATTGGCAAGGTCGCACAGCAACCACCCCCATTACACTCTTACCTTTCCTTTATTTTCCAAAACATCAAGTCTAGGCAAGCATTTGCTTCTCTGAATACCTTCTCTTTTGTTTTGTAAACACTGTTTGAGCCTACGCTCAATAAAGTTGACGGGCTGGCTTATGTTTATTATTGCTGCCAACAAAACCACTTTTCTTCTCACAATGCAAACACAACAATGCAAGTTGTCATACCTACATACACACATAACAGCGGCTCAATAAACCTACGCTCAATAAAGTTGACGGGCTGGCTTATGTTTATTATTGCTGCCAACAAAACCACTTTTCTTCTCACAATGCAAACACAACAATGCAAGTTGTCATACACACATAACAGCGGCTCTATAAGGTGAATGCGTGTTTAGCATTTCATATTATAATTAATTTTTGGTTTGTTGTCGCACACTCTGCTCGGGGAGAGCTATCGATACATATCAAATTTTATATACCTTAGAATTGTGGTTATTGCGCAAAAGGGATAAAACTTTTGAACATTGCGCATTTATATATACGAATAATATTCGCGTCGAATAAAAGAGTTGTTTATTCGAATAACACAGTGTTACAGTGAAAAAACACTCACCATGCGACCTAGCTAATGCTATGGATACACACACGGAGATTACCTCCAATAAATCTTCTTTAATCAGATCCAAATTTTACGCTGATACACACAAAATTGAAGATTAACAATCAGCGCACTAGATGGCTTTGGTTGTAGTACTTGCGGTTTAAAATAGATGTCGGTTTAAAATAGATGTAGATGGTGACATCTAGTGTCCAGTAGCGGCGAACTCGTAATTTTGGTAGTGGTCGTTGAGATGTTTGTTTATTTATCGATGACAGTAGCGGTCAAATAGTTATCAAGTTAACTCCCAAAAGCGCAGTTAATTCGGAATTTGCGCTAATGTATCAGCCGTATAAGACTGTTTATCTAGTCGAGTGTAACACGAAACGGTATTTGAAAAATCGCTTGTACCCTCAAATTTTTTTTATCGTTAAAAACCCGTTTTTCATGTTTGTCGGCACATAAAAATTCCTATTTTTGAACCGATTTTAATTTTTCCAACGCGTATAATTTCTGTTTTTTTTTGCAGCTGGGTTAGTAAAGAATAAAATTCAACAAAAAGACTGGAGTTCAGCACTTAAGGGTCGTGTTGTCATGTAAGCTTTAAAGTTTGCCCGCTCGATAAACCCAAATTTCGTAAGAAAATAGTACATTTCCTTTAATAGCCATATTAAGCTTTTTGGTATTAAGAGGGTTCACATTTTATGAGATATCTCCGGGGTAGCTTAGGTATTGAAATTAATCAAATGGTTTATTACAGCATTCATAAACACCTTTTGTTTGATACCCGTAATGTACTAACACATTTTTGTGGAAATATTCATCGATACCTCCGAAACCGGTCGAGCTATCGAAATTTCAAGATATCTCCCAAACCATTTCAGATATTTCAATGAATCACATCGCATATTATAGCACTCATTGACACCTTTCGAAGTTGAGTGTCTAACAATCCAACGATTCAATTCCATTCAGTACTTTTAGAGTGTTACGACCACAAACATACAGACAGACATGGTCCACATATTGGGCGATAACTCTAAAACCGGTTGAGATATCGAAAAAAGTTATATCTTAAATTTAAGTTGAGCGTCGAGCAATCCAACTAAAAAAGTTTCATTCAATTCCATTCATTAGTTTCAGAGTGATACGACCACAAACATACGGACAGACAGACAGACAGACCCACACAAATTTTTAAAATGATTGATTTGGATTCTACTCGCTTAATAATGCTTTCCCCAATCAATTTTTTGTTGATATCTGCCATGTACAGACATCGACCTGTTACAATTTTATTATATGTAGAGATAAGAAGAAATTTTTGGTACAATTCGAAAAACATGCTTTAGTTAAAACAAATATTATTGTTCTACTATTAATTCTCAGTAAAACTAGACTTTATTTATTGAAAAATGTTAAGAATTGACGAAGTCACAACGTTTTTTCGAAAACAAGAATTTCAGCAGTAAAACTCATTAAGGGTATTCGTGTTTTGTCTTAAGTTTACGAATCTCGTATATTTACGAGTTTACTACAGTTCTTATACGAACGCCCTTGCTAAGCATTTGTGTTTTAGATTTAACCCAAATAACATTTTTAAGATTGAATTTCGAATTTTCCTTTATTTGATTTTTAGTACAATTTCATTATTCTTTTTGTGATTATATTGTTGTATATCATACAAATGAGCAAAGGAATAATCAAATATGTTTCTTTTTGATGATCAAAATTAATTTTCGAAATCATTTTTAAATCATTTAGATTATTAATTTCTAGATTCAAATAAAGTTGAACATAAGTTTTTAGTCATATTTTATGATCATCACGGAGCTCTTTGGGTGACTAAATAATTAGTTTTCTACCTTTTAAAATTCTGGTTTACGAGTACTCTTTATTTTTTTTTTTTCTTATAGACAAATATTTTTTCATATCAGAAAATTCCGAGAAATAATTCTATCTAATTTTTTTTTTATAAAAAATACAAGAAATTGTTAGACTATTGTCAAAAGTTTTTTCATGCAAGAACAAAAAACAAATGTTGCATGTCTTGCACGAAAAAACTTTTGACAATAGTCTAACAATTTCTTGTGTTTTTTTTTCTGAAAAAAAATTTAGAGAAGAGCCCAATATTTAAATATAAAAAATATATTAAAAACGAAAACGTTTTTCCTTTTATCCTCAATATGCCCTCAGTATCCTGCAGGTTATGCGGCTCTTCTCTTGTGCAGCTTAAAACAAGTAAGGAAAGCTGTCTTCGGCTGTGCCGAAGGCTAAATACCTTTCATGAATAAGCGTCACGATTTTCACTGTTTGATCCCCAGTACAGCCTGTGTGAATTTAACTTTAGCTCATACCGAAATTATCGGAGCTATCGATTATATAAGGACGATGTGTTATATTGGTCCAATCTCATTGATTTTTAACATCGACATTCCACATTCTAAAATAGCAACATTTACGAAATTTCACGTTCCTACCGATATAATTACAGGAGTTATCTACCAAAATCCGTTTATCGGAACAATCGATTGTATGGGGGCTATGTGAAATATTTATCCCATTTCAATGATTTTCAACATCGATATTTTACATATAAAAATAGCGATGCTTCCAAAATTTCGCGTTCCTATGTGTTTAATTACAGGACTTATAGCCCAAAATCCGCTTATCGGAATAATCGATTGTATGGGAGCTATGTGAAATATTTATGCCATCTCAATGATTTTCAACATCGATATTTCGCATATAAAAATAGCGATACTTCCAAAATTTCACGTTCCTACCTATATAATTGCAGGAGTTATCTACCAAAATCCGTTTATCGGAACAATCGATTGTATGGGGGCTATGTGAAATATTTATCCAATCTCGATGATTTTCAACATCGATATTTCACATATAAAAATAGCAATACTTACAATATTTCATGTTCCTACGTGTTTAATTACAGGAGTTATATCCCAAAATCCGTTTATCGGAATAATCGATTGTATGGGAGTTATGTGAAATATTTATCCCATCTCTATGATTTTCAGCATGGATATTTCACATATAAAAATAGCAACACTTATAAAATTTCACGTTCCTTCGTGTTTAATTACAGGAGTTATAGCCCAAAATCCGTTTATCGGAATAATCGGTTGTATGGGAGCTATGTGAAATATTTATCCCATCTCTATGAGTTTCAACATCGATATTTCACATATAAAAATAGCAATACTTACAATATTTGATGTTCCTACGTGTTTAATTACAGGAGTTATAGCCCAAAATCCGTTTATCGGAATAATCGATTGTATGGGAGCTATGTGAAATATTTATCCCATCTCTATGATTTTCAGCATGGATATTTCACATATAAAAATAGCAACACTTATAAAATTTCACGTTCCTTCGTGTTTAATTACAGGAGTTATAGCCCAAAATCCCTTTATCGGAATAATCGGTTGTATGGGAGCTATATGTTATATTGGTCCGATCTTGCTGGTTCCGACAAATGATTCCTATATTGGAAAATGGTGGTCGCATACCAAATTTCAGCCAAATATCTCAAAAACTGAGGGACTAGTTTGCGTTCAAACAGACAGACAGACAGACGGACAGACGGACATGGCTAAATCAACTCATCTCGTCATCCTGATCATTTCGGTATACTTATTGATGGGTCTATCTCTTCTTCTTCTCATATTTACAAACATCGGACCAAAGTTATAATACCATTTCATGTTCATGAAAGGTATAAAAATACAAAAACAAATGAATCAGAAAATGATTTCTAAAGATTAAAACAATATTTATAATACCTATATAAAAAAATATGAAAAAATTAATTTAAAATGGATTAAAAAAATACGGCCATAAAATGATCATAAATCATTTTTTATTATCTGGAGAGTGATACTTGAATACCTTTGTTCAAAATATGCTGGCTGGGTAAGTACATACTCGTATATCAGCTGTTTGATCAATAAATAATAAACAAATCAAACGCCAGAAGAAATTAAAAAAAATTTAAAATTTTGAAAAATTCGAAAGCAAAATTCTTTCTACAATCTACACCAAGAACATCGGCCCAGCTTATTAACTTAGGAAGGGAGAACCTAAGAACCCTCTCTGGGTGTTATGCGAGACATGTAGTCAACATTTTCACCTAAGAAAGCTAGATCTGCCACACACTTCCAAATCCCAACACAATTTAAACATTTTTCGTGAAATTTACATATAAAAATAGCGATGCTTCCAAAATTTCGCGTTCCTATGTGTTTAATTACAGGACTTATAGCCCAAAATCCGCTTATCGGAATAATCGATTGTATGGGAGCTATGTGAAATATTTATGCCATCTCAATGATTTTCAACATCGATATTTCGCATATAAAAATAGCGATACTTCCAAAATTTCACGTTCCTACCTATATAATTGCAGGAGTTATCTACCAAAATCCGTTTATCGGAACAATCGATTGTATGGGGGCTATGTGAAATATTTATCCAATCTCGATGATTTTCAACATCGATATTTCACATATAAAAATAGCAATACTTACAATATTTCATTTTCCTACGTGTTTAATTACAGGAGTTATATCCCAAAATCCGTTTATCGGAATAATCGATTGTATGGGAGTTATGTGAAATATTTATCCCATCTCTATGATTTTCAGCATGGATATTTCACATATAAAAATAGCAACACTTATAAAATTTCACGTTCCTTCGTGTTTAATTACAGGAGTTATAGCCCAAAATCCGTTTATCGGAATAATCGGTTGTATGGGAGCTATGTGAAATATTTATCCCATCTCTATGAGTTTCAACATCGATATTTCACATATAAAAATAGCAATACTTACAATATTTGATGTTCCTACGTGTTTAATTACAGGAGTTATAGCCCAAAATCCGTTTATCGGAATAATCGATTGTATGGGAGCTATGTGAAATATTTATCCCATCTCTATGATTTTCAGCATGGATATTTTACATATAAAAATAGCAACACTTATAAAATTTCACGTTCCTTCGTGTTTAATTACAGGAGTTATAGCCCAAAATCCCTTTATCGGAATAATCGGTTGTATGGGAGCTATATGTTATATTGGTCCGATCTTGCTGGTTCCGACAAATGATTCCTATATTGGAAAATGGTGGTCGCATACCAAATTTCAGCCAAATATCTCAAAAACTGAGGGACTAGTTTGCGTTCAAACAGACAGACAGACAGACGGACAGACGGACATGGCTAAATCAACTCATCTCGTCATCCTGATCATTTCGGTATACTTATTGATGGGTCTATCTCTTCTTCTTCTCATATTTACAAACATCGGACCAAAGTTATAATACCATTTCATGTTCATGAAAGGTATAAAAATACAAAAACAAATGAATCAGAAAATGATTTCTAAAGATTAAAACAATATTTATAATACCTATATAAAAAAATATGAAAAAATTAATTTAAAATGGATTAAAAAAATACGGCCATAAAATGATCATAAATCGTTTTTTATTATCTGGAGAGTGATACTTGAATACCTTTGTTCAAAATATGCTGGCTGGGTAAGTACATACTCGTATATCAGCTGTTTGATCAATAAATAATAAACAAATCAAACGCCAGAAGAAATTAAAAAAAATTTAAAATTTTGAAAAATTCGAAAGCAAAATTCTTTCTACAATCTACACCAAGAACATCGGCCCAGCTTATTAACTTAGGAAGGGAGAACCTAAGAACCCTCTCTGGGTGTTATGCGAGACATGTAGTCAACATTTTCACCTAAGAAAGCTAGATCTGCCACACACTTCCAAATCCCAACACAATTTAAACATTTTTCGTGAAATTTTAAAAAATGTTCAATTATTTTATTTGAAATTTCAATTTAATTTATGAGATGTCAATCAATCATTTTGACTTCGTATATTTAGCACGTCGTTTACAAGCCAAATTTCATTCTTAAATTTACGATGAATGTGCTAAACATTTTTCAAACAAATTTTGACACATGATTTACGATGTCGTAAATTTAAAAGGTATAGCATAAATACGATGCAAATAAGAAAATACACGAATACCCTTATTATATTATTTTTATTGATTCCATTGTTCTTTGTATACAGAAAAATTTTACTTTTTCAAAATGGGACATTCCACCCAAAAGAGGAAAAGTACCAAATTTTTAAAATGCTCTGACAGAACTTAACAATAAAGGCATTTTTATTATCATGGGTTAGGGGTTGCATAGCTAAATTTTTAGGGGACTGCATCGATAAAACTGAAAAAACTTAAAAATTGTATAACGAAAAAACATCAAAATGTCCCAGGAGTCACACTCTTTAACCTTTGTAAGAAGTTTCTAATACTGATCTTTTTAAAGAATATGGTACTATGTAGTATGTACTTTCGATCATAAACAAACTGTAGTTCAAAGTTAAACTGTAAAGATATAATTCGTTTTCGTGCTCACATAGGTGCAACAAAGGGATTTTTCGGTGTCTTAGGAGTCACACTCACTTACTGAGAAGTTATAAAGCTATTTGTTGTTATTTAGCCAATTCTTTTGATGCATTTATTGTATTGGGTATTTATCCATGTCGATAAATATATTTCATAACAATTGAAGTCCCAATGTCAGTTTATTAAGTCAAAGTTGACTAAGCTTTCGAGTCAAATGTCCCGGAGTCGATGGAATGTCCCAAATATGTTCGAGTTAGAAATGTTTGCTTGATCTTTTTCGTTTAAATGACGAATCATCAATTTCACGTATAAGTGACCAGCAGTAATTAGCTAACATCCTCACTTGATTCTTTCCTGCAAACCGCTTTTCAATCGTCAATATCTCTTGATGAAAGCGTTCTACTTGTTCGTCGCTAAATTGACCGAGATTGTCTGGAAAAAATTCCAAATGGGAGTGCAAAAAATTAATTTTTATTGACATGTTGCATCCCATTTCTCCATACGCTTCCAAAAATTCATAGACCACCTCAACATAGTTAGCACTTCTCACGTTTCCAAGAAAGTTTTTACATAAAGAAAAAAAAACTAAGCCATGCTCTTTTCTCCACTTGGTTCAATTTTTCAACGAAAACTTCATCTACCATAAGCTTACGAATTTGTGGTCCAACGAAAATGCCTGCAATTCATTATCGTAATAAATACATTTGGATAATACTTTTTTTGAAATAACAAAGGAAGGAGAACCTTTATAAGTACCTTCTTTAATCTTGGCACTGTTCAATTTATGGAAAACTAATTTCAGATGAAGGAAGGCCTCACTGTCTTTGTGAATTCTTTTGAAAAATTGTTTCATATAGCCCAGTTTCAAATACAATGGCCGTAAAATGATGTCGTCAGCCTTTACTAATGGAACGTTGAGAACGTTTTTCCTGCCTAGTTGGAAAAACTGTCTCGATGGCCAATCTTTACACATATATGATTTTTGGCACGACTGTCCCATCCACAAAAGTAACATGGATTTTTGGTGTAGCCTCCTTGCATTCCGAATAGAATTGTCAGGACTTTAAGATCCAAAACAATCTGCCAGTGATACTTATTGTAATTTATTAATCGAAGGATATTATCCATTGTTTGGTATGTTTCTTTCATATCAGTGGCGTATGCTAAGGGAACAGATGGTAGCTGATTGTTGTTGTGCAACAATACTGCTTTCAAGCCTATGATATTAGTGAATTGGGAATTAATTTTCGAATTATACTTACTCGATTTTTGTTCTCTCACATACACAAAATAATAGATACTCACTTTTGCAAGAACCGCCAAGAAACAATCGCCAATCTTGCGGGCAATGCTCGTGATCGAGTGCGGCGAACAATTTATCCACATCAACGCAATATCGGTATCATCAGTATCGAAAACTCGTTCAAACGATGTTAGTTCTTTATCCCGGCCAGGTGTAACTTTGAAGTAATTTTCTACCAATTCCACAAGATCACAATAGTCCTGATAGGTCACAAAATAACGCTCGGTTCCTCTTGTCCCAGTTGGAATATACGGTTGGTTAATTCGCTTGTTTGAAAATTGAGAGTTGGATTCAGAAACACTTTCTGGTTTTCTGTCCACATTCGCCTCACCCACTTTTTCTCTCAGGATTGGTTTTGAAAAAGAAAGTACATCAGCATATTTAATGCAGTGACGAGATTTATAGCGGTAACCATCGATACTTGTTTGGCAGAAGTAGCAATCATTGGGCTTGTGATATATTTAGATAGCCACAAATGGTAAACCCTGGTCATTACGTGTAGCGCTTTCCACGTAGGAGCATTTGAAAAAAAGTTTGAATGCTTCAATCACTGCCATATTTGTCTATCGACAAATAAACCGCAGGCATAACAAAAGTTGTTGCGTTTATCACACATCTTACCTTATTATGTAATGACCTACATATATTCAAACCTAGAACGTATTACACTTTACTAGATAAACAATGTCTGCTAGGTCGCTTACCTTACCTTTACACAAGTTAAGCTAGTCCTGTTGCTTATTAAATGTTCGCAGAGATTTTTCCAACACAAGAAAAAATATGAAAATTCACAAAACGTTTATTTAATTCACGTATATTTTACGAACTGACCAATCATTTTAATTCAAATGACCGATAGTCCAAGCCAATACAACTAAGTAAATGTTATATGTTGATACAAGTAGAAAATAAGAAAATTAGGTTTTTAACATTATGTATTGCTTAAGTGAAACACTTAACTCTTTATTTTACTTAAAAACTTAATTAATTTAAACTTTAAACTTAAGAATTGACTTTGTATCAGCTTAACCTTTAAAGTTCTGTTTAGGGCATCTTTACCTTTGGCATCAATGGAATCACTTGTTGCTGTTGTTGTGCTGAAAAGGTCGCTATCATGAGGTGATATCAGCAGTTTTACCGCTGGCCGGTCGACCGGCCGACCAAACATGTCAACCATACGTTGCTATGCAGTGGGTGGTAAAAAGGTTGAAATTCTTGTTTTCGAAAAAACGTTGTAACTTCGTCAATTTTTAACATTTTTCAATAAATAAAGTCTCAGAATTAATAGTAGAACAATAATATTTGTTTTTTTAGGTGCAAAAATTTCTTCTTATACCTTATAAAATAACAAAAAAACTAATGGCGGCGATATACCAACAGGTCATCATAACCTCTAACGAGATTTTTAGCCGAGCTTCTCTTTCCAACTTGTGGTGTGTTGCTTTTTTTTGAGTTTTTCCTACAAGTTGGCGGGACCTACAGTTTTTTGCCGACTCCGAACGGCACTTGCAAAGCAAATGAATTTTTTGCTGAGAAGCTTCTCATGGCAGAAATACACCCGGAGAGTTTGCCAAACTGCTGCCGAGGGGCGACCCCGTTTAGAAAAATTCTTTTTCTAAATAATTTTTGATGTTACTTTTGCCGGGCATCGAACCGACACGACTTGGTGTAGAAGGCCGAACACTTAACCGCTACACCACGGCGGCCGCCCAATAAAATAACGAACTGCTGTTTATATATTAAGAATACCATTATTTAACTTTACAAAACCGTTGGAAAAATTAAAATCGGTTCAAAAATAGCCCCTCTAGGAATTTTTATGTGCCGACAAACATGAAAAATCGGGTTTTAACGATAAAAAAAATTTACACTCGACCAGATAAACAATCTTAGCTAGGTCGGTTGATAGTGTTTTTATTTTTTTTTTTTTTTGTAACACTGTGTAATTTTTATTCGAATAGTCCCACCCCTAAATAGAGTTTGAGAGAAATATTGACAGATATAGTGCAGGTAAAATCTCAAATCTTATATAATCGAGGACTGTAGAGAAATTAATCCGATTTACGATCACTATATAGGAAATAGTGAAGAAAATAAGTTGGCCGACCTCTATGATCAAATGATTGCAAAATACTATAAAGCTGTTGAAAGGGAACTCGAAGAATTCGAAAAATTTGTATTTATCAATCTAACAAAGATAGATTTTTTAGAAGCACCATTTACTTTGGAGAAAATTAAATTTAAAGACCTTTAATTTTTGGATCAAGAAAATTATGACTTACAGCCATCCAAAACTGATTAATCATCAGAATGGAATTATAGAAACGAAACATTGATAAGACAAAATAAAGCCAATACATCTGGGGTGTAAAACTTGGCATGTCCTACCAATGTGGGAAATTTAAAAATCTTACTCCCAAAGATGGGAGAAGATAAATAAAAATAATTTATGCTTGAAGTGTCTCAAAAGTGGGCATTCTTGCAAAAAGTGCACTGGGTATAATTGCCGTACATGCAACGGAAATCACAATACTCTTCTACACAATGGTAACAGTGCTTCTACCGTAAATTACATATTGATAAAAAATATTATGGTAGATGATATAAATAATAGTTCAGATGAATGTACGTTATTTGCTTCTGCTCCTTTGCAGACAGAAGATAGTAAAGGAAAGTGTATCAACGGACAGGCATTGCTAGATAGTGGCTCTCAGCTAAATCTTATGTTAAGACAATTTTTACCAGATATAAAAACAGAACCAACTTCATTAGAAGAAGATGAAAAACAAAACAAATTTTCAAAGGAAGAGGAAGAATGCAAAAACATTTTTTTAATACTACTACACGAAACCTTGATGGAAAATTTGGAGTGAATCTTTCCTTTAAGAGAAATATTGAAAAATTAGGTAACTCGGAGATTACACCAAAACGTATATCCATAGTGATTGAGAAAAAATCCAAACATATGGAACGTGTTGATAGTCCAAGCAACCTAAAATTCTAATACTATTTACCAGCAAGTTATGTGCTTTCTACCAAATTAAGAGATGTGTTTGATTCATCTGCAAAAACGTTAAGGAAAATATCTTTTGAAATAAATATAATTTTAAAAAAGTATCAAAGCTAATTTTTTAATAAAGAATCTAGTCTATTTTCAGGTACTAGGAACTTGGAAAAAGGCTTCAATCTAATAATATTGCCACCACTAAACTGTAGTGATAGCCAGTGTTATCACGGGGTGCGGGAAGTTTAGTATTGCTCGAAAGGAAGAGTCTCCCCTCCTTGACTTGGAGAAGGGGTAGAAAAGAGAATCCCATCTTTGGGAAAGATTTGAAATGTATAATGGTAGACGTACTTGACAAAGAGGTCAGTAGCTAATGTTTGTCCTTTTCCTATCGACGATTGTAGCATCGATAATCCAATCAATAAAAAAATTTACCAACAAAAAACGCTAACAACAAAATTAAAAATAAAAACGTAATTTTCAATATTCTAAAATTGATGTTAATATTGTCCTTAACAGTGCTGCCAACTAACACCATGGGGCGTAAGAGTAGGTCGGTTCTACGAGAACGGTACCCATCGTGCCGAAACGACCCGGGCCATTTTCTTATATGACCTGACATTTAGGCAGGGCTACACCAACAACAACCACAACAACCAAGTAAAAACCGCTTAGTTTTTACAAAATACCGCGAGAAACCCGCTAAAATCGGCAAAACAAATCTGAAAAATAAATGCATGGGGGCATAATCATAGTAAATTTTAAATAGGTACATACCTAAAGCTATCGGCAACTTTTTTGACAGATAAACTAATGGCGGCGATATACCAACAGGTTATCATAACCTCTAACGAGATTTTTGGAAATTCTGTCAAAAATCTGGCTTTAACTCAGTGCCTGCTTTAACTCAGAATATGCCACATAGTTTTGGGATTTCTATAAAGAAATTTATTTTTCTTCTAAATAATACGGGACTTAACTAAACTAATATACACACAAGATAGAGATATGCGCTATAGGGGTCTATCAGCTATTCTGTCGGACAGGAAACTCGAAATCACAAAACTTATCGAAATTGTCCCGTAGTTAAGAACTTCTATCGCCCTAACAATCTGCTATATAATCTATGCTGCAGCTGTCATACATCTTCGAATCAAAAGCTGCATTCACAATAGCAAGTAAGAAGTTTTAAATGTAAATATTGAAAGTTGTGCGTGAGGAAACCCGCCAGAAAACCGGCAAACTTTTTCTTAAAACTCTAGATTTCCCGGTAACCGTAATTTGGAATTTCCTCCCGCTAAATGGATTTCAAAAACGCTAGATCTGGCGGTAAAACCGCTAAATTGGCAGCATTGGTCCTTAAATAGCTGTCACTTAGGCTTAGGTAAGTTTAGAGATAACCCAGGTATACTCATCAGAAAGGAAGGCAATGTGGCACTCATAGGGACAACATGGGACATCTTAGTAAAAATCAACATGAATGAATATCGTCTCCTGAATAAAATACTACAAGACAACCAATTGAAAAGTTAGGGGACATAAAGGGCGTTGTTTGGAACCAATTGAGGCGAATATTACAAAAGAAATATCACAAAAATTAAAGCAATTAAAACTGATTTAAAAGATAATATTCGTTTTTAGATAGCTACTGCTTCGATCAGAAATAAGTTTGGTCCGGCGAAGGTCCAAATACCATACAACCATAAAACCCATCTATACAAATGGTATTTATACCCATATCCCGTACTTCATGACGACTGCCTTCTGAGGTTTAACCCTGCTTACGAATATTTACTACTAAATGAAGAGCAACAAAATTTAGTAAAGGAAAGTTTAGCATCCGCAATAGAACCCGCTGAACAATAACCACAAAGGAAGAAAAAGGCAAAAAGAAGAGGAATGTATGTATAGAAACGGAAAATCTAAAAAATAAGGAAAAGTAAGGAAAATTTAAGAAATAGCAAAAAAAAAAAAGTGATAGTTAAACAAACTGATAGTTAAGGAAACTGAACTTCAATAAGGTAGAGAAATAAAATAAGGTTTTG
This sequence comes from Campiglossa producta, assembly GCA_964058755.1. NCBI lineage: Eukaryota > Metazoa > Arthropoda > Insecta > Diptera > Tephritidae > Campiglossa > Campiglossa producta. The sequence goes on along the minus strand of CAXKVI010000003.1, from coordinate 86,232,652 downwards.
TGGTTGAATTTCAACCACTGGGCAAACTCTAGTTCGAATAGTTGTATTGAACTACTGGATGAAACGCAAATGTATTGCATGTACAAATGTGTGCATATGCAGAAGTTTTGTTCAACTATTCTAATAGTTGACAACTATTCGCATAGTTGTTTATTCGCTATTGTTTTTTTTTTATATTCGAATAATATAATTTTATAATGTATAGGTTTTGGGGTAAATTGATCCCATAGTGGCCTAAAGCGACCCCATAGGATCCCAAATAGGTCCCGAAATGGCCCCAAAATGGTCTCACATTTGGAGTCAATTGATCCCTTAGTGAATTAAAGCGACCCCCAACAACTTACCAAGAACGTGATGCAGCCGTTAATGCCATAACCATTTATTACCTAACATCTGCCAATGATCAAATCAATTTCATTCAGAACCAAGTATCCTCTTTGACCAATATGTTCCGCTTGTAACTAGACCTACTAAATCTGAAAGGTGTCCGTGGTTTAACGGATATATTCAGAAATTAATTGAAAAAAGTAATAGTGCATACCCCGTTTGGAAGAAAACTAAGTCAGCAGAATCTTTTAATTGCTATAAGCTCTTGGAAGGGACGTTACAAGAACTATTAAGAAGCATAGGCGGAAATACTATGAAAACCTGTTCAGTGCTGCTATTGGCTCCCAGAAAACCTGGAGGCAGATTCGTAATATAGGAATTACTAACAAAAGTACGATTACACCTTTAGATATAGATGTTAATGAATTGAACAGAGAATTCGTCAGCTTGCCTTGTAATCAGAGTAATGCAAATTATAGTCGCTACAATGCTAGTTATAATTTTTCCTTCTCTGATTTTGGTTTTAAGTGTGTTGATGACTGCGACGTTGTCCAATCCTTACTTTCGATAAAATCTAATGCCGTCGGCCTCGATGGTGTTCACCCAAAATTTATTAAATGCATATTGCCAAAAATTTTACCCTACCTGACTTATGCTTTCAACACAATTTTAACTACGGCGGGTTTTCCTAAATGCTGGAAAGAGGCGAAAATTATTCCCATTAAAAAAAGCCAATGGTGATTTTAGGCCTATCGCTATTTTACCTTTTCTGTCGAAAGTGTTCGAATGTATAGTAAATGGTCAGATAAACTCGTTTGTAAGTAGCAACTCCTTAATAAGTCCGTACCAGTCTGGTTTCAGAACTAATAGGAGCTGTATCACTGCCTTATTAAACGTGTCGGATGATATAAGACTGAATATGGATAATAATCGTGTTACATTCCTTACTCTCTTAGATCACTCGAAGGCATTTGACTCGGTCGATCATATATTACTTTGTTTAAAACTTAGGACTCTTTTTAACTTTTCTAAACCCGCGGTTGATCTAATTAAGTCTTACCTCCATGAGAGATCCCAGTCAGTAAGTGTAGGCAGCTCTATGTCTGACCTACTGCCTGTAACTAAAGGTGTTCCGCAAGGATCTATACTTGGCCCTTTACTATTCGTATTGTATATAAATGACCTATCAAATGTTCTCAAACACAGCAATGTTCATATATATGCAGATGATGTCCAAATTTATCTTAGCAGTCCATTTGCCTCCATTGAAACTTCCATATACAATTTGAACGCCGATCTATGCCTGGTAAATGAATGGGCTAGTGACAATGGACTATTCCTAAATCGCAGTGTATAGCTATCTATAAAAAATTTTTTGACCTCAACAACTATCCCAAAGTAATGCTTAACAACACTGAGATAAAATTTGTTAACACCGTGAAAAATCTTGGCGTTACTTTTAATAGAACATTGACGTGGAACAATCATATTTTTACATCAATTGGCAAAGTCTATGGAAAGCTAAGAGTCCTGTGGGCCAGTCAACACTTCACACCGATTAAAATAAGACTGCTTTTAGCGAAGTCTTATTTGATTCCAACGTTACTTTGTGGTTGCGAACTTTACGCTAATTGTGACAGTATTTGTAGTAGAAAACTTAATGTTTTGTACAATAATACGAATATGCTGTGAAGATATATTGTGTTCCACTTGATGATCTACTGAAGTTCAGATGCTTAACACTCCTACACCGGATTCTGATAAATAAGGAACCCGAAAATCTCAGCGAACGGCTGAAACTAACATGATCAGTGCGCTCCACGCAAATATTGCATTTAACATTCAGCTCACGAACATCTGAGCGTCAATTCTTTGTTTCGACAGTTCGTCTTTGGAACATATTACCGATAGAGATCCGAAGTATCAGGGGCATATTGCCTTTTAAAAGAGAACTTTTGCATTACTTTATTAAGCAAATTTGGAAATCTAAGAATGTATTCATCCTGTAATGTAAACTTCCTACTCCAACTTTTCTTTATCTTTCTCACCTAACTATTTATTGCCTCATCTATCTTTCTCAATATTGCTTAAAAATAAAAAATTAATACTGTAAATAAAACTTATGGTTGTTGTGTTTGATATCTTATAAATAAATGAAATGAAATGAAATGTTCTTAAATTGATCCCATAGTGACCTACAGCGACCCCAAAGGATCCCAAAGTGGCCCCAAAATGTTCCTAAAATGGTCCCAAAATGGTCTTGAAGTGATCCCATAGTGACCTTAAGCGACCCCAAAGTGGCCCCAAAATGTTCTTAAATTGATCCATAGTGACCTAAAGCGACCCCAAAGGATCCCAAAGTGGCCCCAAAATGTTCCTGAAATGGTCTTAAAGTGATTCCATAAAGACCTAAAGCGACCCCAAGAGATTCCAAAATGGTCCCAAATTAACCCCTTTTTAAAAAGGAAATAAAGCCCGCTGGCGCTACTTCCTTTTGTAGCGGGCGTTATTTCCCTTTTGAAAAAGAAATAACGCCCGTGTTGACAAAAGGAGATAAAAAATGAAAATTTTGAATGAAAAATCGCGCGATTTTTAATTCCAAATTTTCGACTGCGGCGCTTTTTTTAATAGACCCAGTATTTTTAACTCAGTTTTAAGTAAAGTTAGAATAATAAGGCTAAATATTTTAAATTTTTATTAAAATAAAAAATAAAAATTTGGAATTAAAAATCGCGCGATTATATTAAAATAAAAAATGAATTCATTACTGGGTCTATTAAAAAAAGCGCCGCCAATTAAAAGGAAATAGTGCCCGCGGGCGTTATATCTCTTTCAAAAGGAAATAACGCCCGTTATCAAAAAGAAATAGCGCCCGCGGGCGTTATTTCACTGCACCTTGATTTTTAATTCCAAATTTTCATTTTTTATTTTAATAAAAATTTAAAAATATTTAGCCTTATTAATCTAACTTTACTTAAAACTGAGTGAAAAATACTGGGTCTATTAAAAAAAGCGCCGCAGTCGAAAATTTGGAATTAAAAATCGCGCGATTTTTCATTCATTTCATTTATTTATAAGATATCAAACACAACAACCATAAGTTTTATTTACAGTATTAATTTTTTATTTTTAAGCAATATTGAGAAAGATAGATGAGGCAATAAATAGTTAGGTGAGAAAGATAAAGAAAAGTTGGAGTAGGAAGTTTACATTACAGGATGAATACATTCTTAGATTTCCAAATTTGCTTAATAAAGTAACGCAAAAGTTCTCTTTTAAAAGGCAATATGCCCCTGATACTTCGGATCTCTATCGGTAATATGTTCCAAAGACGAACTGTCGAAACAAAGAATTGACGCTCAGATGTTCGTGAGCTGAATGTTAAATGCAATATTTGCGTGGAGCGCACTGATCATGTTAGTTTCAGCCGTTCGCTGAGATTTTCGGGTTCCTTATTTATCAGAATCCGGTTTAGGAGTGTTAAGCATCTGAACTTCAGTAGATCATCAAGTGGAACACAATATATCTTCACAGCATATTCGTATTATTGTACAAAACATTAAGTTTTCTACTACAAATACTGTCACAATTAGCGTAAAGTTCGCAACCACAAAGTAACGTTGGAATCAAATAAGACTTCGCTAAAAGCAGTCTTATTTTAATCGGTGTGAAGTGTTGACTGGCCCACAGGACTCTTAGCTTTCCATAGACTTTGCCAATTGATGTAAAAATATGATTGTTCCACGTCAATGTTCTATTGAAAGTAACGCCAAGATTTTTCACGGTGTTAACAAATTTTATCTCAGTGTTGTTAAGCAATACTTTGGGATAGTTGTTGAGGTCAAACAATTTTTTATAGATAGCTATACACTGCGATTTATTGGGATTTAGGAATAGTCCATTGTCACTAGCCCATTCATTTACCAGGCATAGATCGGCGTTCAAATTGTATATGCAAGTTTCAATGGAGGCAAATGGACTGCTAAGATAAATTTGGACATCATCTGCATATATGTGAACATTGCTGTGTTTGAGAACATTTGATAGGTCATTTATATACAATACGAATAGTAAAGGGCCAAGTATAGATCCTTGCGGAACACCTTTAGTTACAGGCAGTAGGTCAGACATAGAGCTGCCTACACTTACTGACTGGGATCTCTCATGGAGGTAAGACTTAATTAGATCAACCGTGGGTTTAGAAAAGTTAAAAAGAGTCCTAAGTTTTAAACAAAGTAATATATGATCGACCGAGTCAAATGCTTTCGAGTGATCTAAGAGAGTAAGAAATGTAACACGATTATTATCCATATTCAGTCTTATATCATCCGACACGTTTAACAAGGCAGTGATACAGCTCCTATTAGTTCTGAAACCAG